>QEOT01005649.1:10329-109888 GCA_003123785.1 Pterocarya stenoptera | reverse complement strand
GTGTAGAGTTTATTGGTATGGATCATAACCAAACTGATCACGTATTTGATCACGTATCTGCATGAAATCTCTATCTTCCCATGAAAGGTGGCGTGTGGGTGTATGACTTTGCTAGGCCTTAGACTCTCTAGTTTCCTTTGGTTAACCAGGAGCCTTTTATATTGGATTCTCTTCATATTTTGGCTTTTAACTCAGAATGGGCCCTTCAGTAAAATAGGTCCTCCAGAGGTAGCTACCCCGCTAATTCTCTTCGCCCAATGGCGTAGGAAATTCATGTCGATAAATCTTGCCACCTCGTAAGTGTCGTGAACCTCGTTGTGGGCCTCTTCTCGATAAATCAGCCCATAATCTTTTATTGGTTTGCCCTAGGCCTAGGTATGTGCAAGGCATTTAGTGCATAAGAACTATTGAGTTCCCGCCGATTCTTTCGTATTCCTCTTCCAGCGCCGTTCCACCTTCCCAAAAATCGAGGAGTCCCCATGATTTCCTACTGACGTGGCGAAATGGGAGGGAGCTTTAGTGTGACGGTTACTTTTTACCCTCAGTGTCAGGCCATGATGCCTACGGCTGCTGGCATTTCATATACCTTCCTACGATTCGGGAAGAGTATGACATCCCTGCGGAGGTGATGATAGAGGTACCCCCATCAAGGTGTTGTGATGATGAGGGTTTCACATGTAAGGTAACTTTGACCACGTCCCTGATGATTCATGGACTGAGACTCCCTTTCTATCGCCCCCTTTTGTAACATTTTGGATTTACTTGATATTGCCCCTGCTCAGCTCCATCATTTTGCATTGAGGGCTTAACTTTGTGCCTGCATTGTCTTCCATATGGTCTTGGAGCCTCTTAAGGATGTTTACCCCGACCTGACTGCCCGAGAGTTTTTGGCTATGTGAGGCCAGCCTCCAAGGGTAATATTGCCAATTTTTGCAAGAAAGACAAAGGACAAGCTTTGGCCTAGTTTGAAAGTCGGTATTCCAATGCCAAGGCTTGGATCACCAAATTTTTCTTTATCTCTGGCCTGGGTTGGGACATTCCTGCCCCAGAAGTTCCTTTCTAAGATTTTCTAGTTAGGGCGATCTGGCATCCCCTTCCTAGTGTGAAAAAGTTGTGGGCAACCATGTACCGAATTGAGATTGTTCATTCTTGGGCTGCTGCCCACCCTGAAGATTTGTGGACCGACTTCTTGCTGACGCCTGATTACATAGATCATTTTTTGATGTCCCCTAACTGCTCCCATGTCCAGGGGCGTGAGTTTATGATTTCGGATGTGATTCATGCTCCTATACGGAAACCCTCTGAGAAAAATAAAAAGGATAGCCATTCTGAACAAGGAAAGAAAGAGAAGAAGAAGAAGAAAAGATCCGAGAAGAAGGGAGGCGAGGAGAAAAGGGAGGTTAGGAGCAAGAAGAACCCTGGCAACCTCGGAGGGCGCTAGGGCCTAGATGCCCATGATGTCAGGAGCTTTGGCGCCTTTGGAGGGTGCCCAGATTCATACTCCTGTGCGGTAGTTGGAGGAAACTGACGTACCTTCGGGGGTGATCAGGCTCAACTACCCACCCCGCCAGTTGCTAACGCACTACCATTTCCTTGCGGATCCTCTGCGAGGCCACTTTCTTCTGGCCTGCTAGACGTTGAGAGTCTGGCCAGCATGGCCCTTTTTGACTTGGCGGCCACCTTTCAGGTTGAGCCCCCCCTCCGGCAGGCACACCCACTGGCGATCACCCCTATATCTGAATTTCTAGCTGTGGAAGGTCAGGTGAGGGGGGCCAGCTGGATGCTGAAGTTGTGGCTGCCCTTAATTTGGATGCTATCACGGGCTTAGGGGTTTGTGAAGACTTGGGCGCCAGGGATGCTGAACGAGTCGGCGTCGTTGGACCTATGCCCTTTGGCCATGAGGATGCTGGCGTCGAGATGGAAGTAACACAAGCCCCCCAGGGCACCCACTTCTCTGGGGGAAGTACCCCTACGCCGGTTGGTAGTGACGAGGGCCTTTCCTTCCCCCCTCACTGTACCCCATGCTTTGGGGGGGATACCGACTCCTTTCATGAAGCAGAATGGGAAAATTTTTTGCAAGAAGATACTCGCTTGATTAAGGTTGACTTGGCTTGCACCAAGTCCCTCCTTCCAACTTCACACCTTGGGAGTCCACCAAAGAAGGGGCGGACTCGAACCTAAGGCTTGCAGAAGCCCCCTCGCTTGGGGTTGGCAGTGATGCTAGTCGCAGCGCCTCCTTTACCTCTGCCAATACTCAAGCCGAAGCCATTGCTTAGATGGCAAATCGTTTAAATGATTGGTTTTCCCAGGTACCATGGGACTTTGTTTCTTTTCTCTTCTTTTTCTTTGTTGTGTTACCATGCAGTTTCTTACTTGGGTTGTTTCACTTTCTTTTGTAGGGTATTAATGATCTAGCGGCGTGGATCGTGGTGGATTGCGCCCGCCTAGAGGAAGAGGTCCAGGAGCGGCAGAAGAAGTGCGAATTTGCCAAGCGTGTCTCTAAGAAGTGGCAGGTGGACAAGGCTGAGCTAGGCGTCCTACTGGAGAAGAAGAGTGAGCTTGAGACACTCTTAAAGCAGTCGGAGGGTTACGCCCACTCGCTACAAAGTGACTTGGATATTCGTGAGGGATAAATTCTTCAACTTCGCGAGTCTGTGCGCCTTGCCCAAGAGGCGAAAGTCAGAGATGACTTTGCCTTGCGGCTTCTTTAGTCTGAAAGGGACTTCGTGAGGTCCCAACTTTCTAAAGCTTAGAGGGGCTTTGAAGCTGAGTTGGATCACCTTAATACTGAGCTTCTCGCTCGCAGCCAGGACCTAGATGTGGCCCACGAGGAGCTGACTCGCTCACAAAAGCAAGGTCAGGAGCTAACTCAGCAGCTAGCAGCCTCTTTGGAAAACACTCGCCTTGCCGCCCTTGACCTTTCCGCAATGCAGGAGGTCTTTGGCAGAGCTCCAAGAATGCCACCAGAAGTATAAGCATGATCACAAGGATGTGGACGAGGAGCTTAGGAAGGCAAATTTGCTTGTCGTTGCCAAGGACTAGCACCTAGCCCGAAAGAAAGATGAGCTTGTTGCCGCCTGGGCTGAGAGTAAACGCCTACGTGGTCAGTTAGCTTGTGTCCCCACCACCGGGAATCGCACCTTTGCTTATGGTTATGGTGCTGGCATCCTAAGGCTCAGGCTCCGCCTTATGATTAATCCATCTACAGATCTTGTCACTTTGGATCGGGACTTATTCCTTCTTGAGGAAAACAACCGCCATCGGGCTAATACGTTTGGGCAGGATGAGATGACCAATGCTTTTGTAGGTGTTCCTCCGCTGCCGCCACCCGATGATGCTTCTTAACCTTCCGTACTTTTTGTTTTTGTAAAAAAATTTTATTGTATCTTGTCTTTGATGTATTTTTCACCTTTGATAATGGACTTTGGTTTGTACCAGAATTTGTAATGGTGCATGTCTCGTTAAGTTCCTTGTTATATGTCTTTTGTCTCGAGCTTTCTTTTCATTTGGGTTGCTTGCTCCTTAGCTTTTGGTTTTGTAAATTGCTGGAGGTCTTGAGAGGGGTGGCGTGGTTCGATGACCTTTGTGCCCTTTTTTCATGGCATCACAAGCTGCTAAGGCTTGCCTTTGGTGTTTAAGGAGTGGCGTGGTCTGATGACCTCCACTCCCTTTTTTGCATGGCACCATAAGCTACTTGAGGCTTGTTTTTGGTGTTTAGGGGTGGTGTGGTCTGATGACCTCCGCGTCCTTTTTTGCATAGCATCACAAGCTACTAAGGCTTGCCTTTGCCTTTGGTTTTTAAGGAGTGGTGTGGTCTAATGACATCCGCGCCCCTTTTTCCATGGCACCACAAGCTGTTAAAGCTTGCCTTTGGTGTTTAAGGGGTGGTGTGGTATGATGACCTCCGCGCCCTTTTTTATATGGCACCACAAGCTGCTAAAGTTTGCCTTTGGTGTTTGTCCCGGTTGTGCTTATCTTTTACTGAAGATTTACTAGCAAGAGGAAACGCGGCAAGTTGTGAGTTGTTGACAAGGTAATGCAAATACTCCCGCAATCATGAATATAAATGTAATAATGCTGACATGGAAGAAACGAAATTAATAGAAATTGAAATATTGTAAATGCTGCTGATAAAATTTCTTTAAGTGTTCTGCGTTCCATGGATGTGGCAGTTCCTTGCCCTGGCTATACTTCAGTCGGTATAACCCAGGCCTGTTGTTGGCTATTACCAAGTAAGGCCCTTCCCATTGGGGCCCCATTTTTCCTTCGCCTTGGGTACTTACCCCACTTTTCTTTAAAACAAGGTCTCCTACTTTAAAAGTCATGGACCTTACTCTCCTGTTGAAGTACAGCTTGGCTTTAGCCTTTTCTTGCAGCATTCTGGCTTCCGTTATTTCCCTTTCTTCCTCTATCAAATCGAGGTACTCCTCTATCTTTTTATCTTTTTGGGCAACTGAGTAATAACTCGTTCTGTAGCTCGAGAGCCCTACTTCGACTAGAGCCACTACTTCACAACCGTATGCCAATGTGAATGGGGATTCCTCTGTCGGAGTTTTTGCCGATATTCTGTACGCCCAGAGCACCCCGAGCAGCTCCTTCGCCCATTCTCCATTTTTCTCTGTGACCCTTTTCTTCAAGATTGAGAGTAATGCCTTGTTTGTTACTTCTGCTTGATCGCTAGCTTGGGGGTGGTTTGGCGAGGAGTACTTCACCTTAATCTTCAACTTTGCACACTATTCTCTGAAATGGTCTGAGTCAAACTAACACCCGTTGTCTATCACTATGCTTTGAGGGATCCTGAACTTGCAAATGACGTTTTTGCACATGAACTTTGTCACGATTTTGCTGGTTATGCACGCTAGTGGTTCTGCCTCCGCCCATTTTGTGAAGTAATCCACAGCCACAATCATGAATTTCACCCCGCCTTTCCCTGGCGGGAAAAGTCCAACCAGGTCTACGCCTCATTGGTCAAAAGGCTATGGTGCAGTCATGGACATCAATTCCTCTAGAGGGGTGTGCAGTACTGGGACATACGCCTGCATTCGATGCACCTCTTACTGAATTCTTGAGCATCTCTTAATGCGTTGGGCCAATAGTATCCTACTCTGACCACCTTTCTGGCCAAAGTTCTTCCACCCTAATGGTTTACACATATTCCTTAGTGTATTTCTGCCAAGACATACTATGCTTCTTGCGTGGGAATACACTGTAGTAGAAGGGGAAGAAACCCCTTTTATAAAGGACTTCATCGATGAGCAGGAACCTTGTCTTCCTTCTTACCCTCCTTACCTCCTCCTTTGTTTCTAGTAGCTGTCTTTCATCTAGGTACTTCACCACCCCGTTCGCCCACTCTGGGATGCTGGAACCCAGGGTGCCCACTTCTGCCCCAATGGTTGGGGCCTCGATGACCCTTCATTCAACTCGCCATGGGAGAGGTGCTTCTTTCATTCCTGATGTCGTTCGTGCCAATTTGTCCGCTACTTCATTGTCCACCCTTGGAATTTGGGTTATATTGAAATACGTGAGGAGGTCGCGTGCTTCCCAGATTCGTTCTAAATATTTCTTCAATTTTTCCCTTTTGTTGAGTATAGGACTAAAACTTGATTCACAACTATCTGTGAATCTGACTTGGCCTCTATCTCGGTTGCCCCTATCTTGGCAGCTATAGAAAGTCTCGCCACGAGTGCTGCATATTCGGCTTCTTTGTTTGTTACTTTGAAAGCCAATGTTGCCATGTAGTACCACTCTTGGCCATCGGGGCTCACCAAATGTATTCCTAGGCCTCTGCCTACCTGGCAGGATGAACCATCTATGAAAAGCACCCATGGTTTTCCCACTGGAACTATCGTGTCTTCCTGGGGGAAACCTGAGAACTCCGCCACAAAGTCTACCAGAGCTTATCCTTTAACCGTCTTCCTTGGCTCGTATTCCAAGTCAAACTCGCTTAATTCTATCGACCATCCTATCAACATTCCCATGCTATCTGGTTTTCTCAAAGTTTTTGCTAATCGGGCCTCCATAAGTACCCTTATTGTGTGGGCTTGGAAGTACGGGCAGAGCTTTCTGGTCACTGTTATTAAGGCAAAGGCTAGCATTTCGGTCCGATGGTACCTTACTTCTACTCCTCTGAGAGCTCGGCTTATGTAGTACACCGGATGCTGGGCAGTCCCCTCCTCTTTCTCTAAGATGGCGAACACAGCATATGGAAAAACTGCTAAGTATGCACAAAGCACATCACCTTTCTCTGGTTGCTTTAAGAGTGGCAGATTGGCCAAGTGTAGCAGCCGTTATTAAGGCAAAGGCTAGTATTTTGATCCGAGGGTACCTTACTTCTGCTCCTTTGAGAGCCTGGCTTATGTAGTACACAGGATGCTGGGTAATCCCCTCTTCTTTCACTAGGACGGCTGACACAGCATATGGGGAAAATGCTAAGTATGCACAAAGCACATTGCCTTTCTCTGGTTGCTTTAGGAGTGGCGGATTGGCCAGGTGCTGCTTCAATGTTTCAAATGCCTCCTCACACTCTTCATTCCAGGGATGTACCTTACGTAGTACCTAGAAAAAAGGGAGACATCTGTCTGTCGACTAGGCTATGAATCTACCCAAGGCGGCTACTTTGCCTGCCAACCGTTGGGCTTCGTTCAGATTTCTTGGTAGTTTCATATTGAGTATAGCTGCTATTTTCTTTGGAGAAGCCTCGATTCCTCTTTCAGACACAATGAACCCCAAGAACTTCCCCGACTCGACCCCAAAAGCGCATTTTGCTGGGTTCGGCTTCATCTTGTAATGGCGTAAAACTCCAAACGCCACTCGCAGGTCATCAAGGTGCTGGGCGGGCTTCTTACTCTTTATCAACAGGTTGTCTACGTAAACCTCCATAGATTTCCCAATCAGTTCTTTAAAAATCCGATTGACCAGCCTCTGGTAGGTTGCTCCTGCATTCTTCAATCCAAATGGCATGACCTGGTAGCAATACAGCCCACGGTCCATTATGAATGAAGTTTTCTCCTTGTATGGTGCGTGCATCTATATTTGGTTGTATCCTGAGTAAACATCCATGAAACTTAACATGCGTTGCCCAGCCGTTGCATCCACAATAACTTCAATGTGTGGTAAAGGAAAACTGTCTTTTAGGCAAGCTTTATTTAGATTGGTGAAGTCTACGCACATTCTTCACTTTCCATTCGCCTTCTTCACCATGACCACATTGGACAACCACTATGGATAGTGAGTTTCTTTGATGAAACTGGTAGTGAGCAAACTTTCTACCTCCTCATTTATGGTAGCCTATTTCTCTGCCCTGAATGACTTTCTTTTCTGGCGTACTGCTTTGAGCTCGAGGTCCACGCCCAGGCGATGTTCAATGATGTTGTTATCTATGCTAGGCATTTCCTCGTGGCTCCATGCAAAGACATCCCTGTGTTCGATCAACAGTTGCTTCAAGGCTTCTCTGTCCATCGGCAGAACATGGGTCACGATGAGTGTGGTAGTCCCAGGGCAATCTGGGTGTAACGTCACAAGCTCTAATGGCTCGTTGACTGTAACATGCTGCTGATTCTACTCGTCCCTAACTTCCACATCTTTTTCTAAAGTCACCGCCAAAGATGGAGGAAGTGGGGGTGCTGGTGCCTCGTTCTATTCTGCTAATAACAAACCTCGCTTGGGCTCTTTCTTAATTCTTGCACGTAGCATTCCCGTGCCAAAGCTTGCTCACCTCGTGACTCCCCCATCCTGTTATTAGTCGGGAACTTCATCTTAAGGTGGTATGTGGATATCACTGCCTTGAGATGATTGAGTGTCGGTCTCCCCAGTATGGCGTTGTAAGAAGAGGGAGCTTTCACTACCAAGAAGTCGGTCATGGTGGTCGTCACCCGTGTCCCAGACCCGACAGTCACTAGAAGGGTGATAGCTCCAATGGGTTGGATCGGGTCTCCAGAGAAACCTTTCAGTGGTGTCGGGGAGGGCCTTAGCCTACTGATGTCGATACCCATTTTGACGAACGCCTCCCAAAATAGTATATTTGCCGAACTTCCGTTGTCAATTAGTACCCGCCTAGTCGTGTAGTTGGCTACCATAAGAGTGATTACCAAAGCATCATCGTGTGGGTACAATACTCCTTCACGATCTGCCTCATCGAAGGAGATTACCATTGATCTTCATCAAGCTTTTGCTACTTGGGAGCTCTCTCTGTTTCATATATCTCTTCATATCTTGCCCTTCGAGCATACGCCTTCCAGCTAGATGTGGACACGCCACCTCCTGCAAACCCCCTGCTATCGTCCGAATTTCTCCTAAGGGCGCCCTGTTCCTTTTGCCTCTTGCGGGCACCCTATTCCCATCATTCTAGCAGCCACTCGTCTGGTACCGTTGCTCAGGACTACTGCTCCTTCTAGTTTCTTGTCTATTTTCCTAAAGCCTTCTAGGTTTTGAACGTTCTGCAATCATTCGTTCTAACTCACCCATTCATGCCAGCTCCGCCACTCTCTTCTTCATGGTCGTGCAGCCTTTGGTCTAGTGGGACCCAGTCTGGTGGTATTTGCAGTAGCGACTGCCTATCTTGGGTTAACATCGTTCCTTCTTGTCTTTCTCGTCTTCCCGTACGTTTAAATTGTTATGTATCAGCCTAGGATTGTAATCTGGCCGCTTCTCTTGCCTCTTCTTATGGCGACTTGTACCGGCTTTCCTATCAATATGCCTGCTTCTTCATTCGGGCTTGCCACTCGTCTTCCGAGGATTGACCAAGGCTTGTAGCATATCTTCAGCATTGACAAAGTCGTCTACTTTATCCATGAAGTCCCTAAAGGTGGAAGGAGTCTTCCTAGCCAGTTATGCCATAAAGGGACTCTGTGGCCATATCCCGCCTAGGAGGGCGGCAATGATGATCTTTCCGTCTTGGTCATCCATTGTTAAACATTCTTGGTTGAAGAGGGAAAGGTAGGCCTTCAGGTCTTCATCTTCTCCCTGCTTGACTGTTAACAAGTAGGCGGCTGGGAGCCGGTGCCTCCTACTGGGCATAAACTGGGTTAAGAAGTGTTTAGGCAGCTCTTCGAAACTGTCTATTGACCTTGACCTGAGGGTCCCAAACCATCCTCTTGTTGTTCCCTTCAAGGTCAAAGGGAAAGTCTGGCACGCTATCTCGCCTGGAAACCTATGGAGCGTAATGTGGGCTTTGAAATTCTCCAAATGGTGATCTTTGGACCCATCATATATGTCTACCTAGGGTACCTTGAATTTTGGCGGGAGGGGCACATCCATAATTCGTTCGCTATACGGTAGATCTGTTTGGTTGAGTAAGCATTCCACCGCGGAAGATCCCCCTATCTTCTTCGCCATTTCTTCATATTTCTCTGCCAATTCTTTCAATTCGTCATGCATTTTCTCCTTCTCCGTTCGTCCTAGATTCGACTCCATATTGCACGGTTGCTCCCCCTCACCC
The DNA here is from genome assembly GCA_003123785.1 of Pterocarya stenoptera. Classification (NCBI taxonomy): domain Eukaryota; kingdom Viridiplantae; phylum Streptophyta; class Magnoliopsida; order Fagales; family Juglandaceae; genus Pterocarya; species Pterocarya stenoptera. The sequence continues at coordinate 100,452 of QEOT01005649.1, read as the reverse complement.
TGCTCACTGTGAGCGGGTATGATGGTATTGCTAGATTCGGCATTCTTTTGCCGCAAGTTGTTGTTCTCCTTCTTCAGGACCTCCTGGCCTCTAACGTTTGCTTCAGTTTTTCCTCAACTGCTACTAGTTGTGCCTCTATAGATGGATCCATTGCTCGGCTTACTAAGGAACGGGTTATAGTTGGCATGTGAGAACCACGTAAAGAGGAAGAAGATCCCACAAACGGTGCCAATGTAAAGGACGTGTCTCACTTCCAGCCCACAACCGTTCACTTCCGTGATGATAGGAAATGGTTGGCGTGATACGCATGGGAAAACTCCGATGCTTAAGTCAGTAAGTGCCAGAAACAATATAGAATTCAAAAGAGAGATCTATCCCCCACTATCGAGGGTTACCTGTATATATAGACTCCGACATTATGCTTATCTGGTACAGAGTTTATTGGTGTGGATCATAACCGAACTGATCACTTATCTGCATGAAATCTTTATCTTCCCGTGAAAGGTGGCGTGTGAGTGTATGACTTTGCTGGGCCTTAGACTCTCTAGTTTCCTTTGGTTAACCAGGAGCCTTTTATATTTAATTCTTTTCATATTTGGGCTTTAATTCAACATGGGCCCTTCGCTAAAATAGGCCCTCCAATACTAATCATATATTAATTAATTATTTAACTTTTAATTATCTCATTGTTTCCCAACTATTTGTTTTTTTTCAACCTAATTATCCAACACAGACGATGTCTACAATTCTTGTGAGGAATGTCATTGTCTCTGGCATACATTCCCTCAGTGCCACGTCTAATTGCACGGACTTTTCTTCACTAGCTACTCTCTGTTGCAAAGCTTCATCTAATTCTCACTTCAAGGTCCAGGGATGCTACTTCTGCCTCTTCCTTCTCCCAGTCTTCATAAGGCAATCAGTAATTTTGCGAACCATACATGAAAAACTCTCACTTTTTGAACAAGAGAAGTACACAGTGCAATCCATAATTTTCCAACAAATTACAAGGTAACTGGAAAGAGGGTAAAACGACACTCGGAGAGGGATGAAGAAAGCTTATCATTTAGGATTTTCAGGTCTTTCTCCAATTCGGTTTCTCGGTCAGAAGTGTCTATATCTAAAGAGAAAAAGAGTCCAGGTACTAATAAGTCCATAAAACAGCTCCCAAACGAAAGCTGCTCAATTGAGAATGCCTCTAGGGAACATTTGTTTTTAAGTTTTCTTTGCTAGTAATGGTAGGCACCAACTTCTAAACGACATTTTAACCAAACAAGGAGCCTTAATTTGAGGAGATGGATGATTCAAAGCATGCCAATGTGTCTCTGTAAAAACAGTTGCAGACTTGGAAAGGAACTATGGTATCTAAGAGAGACTACTTTGAGCTTTCAAATACCATTTTTCTTTTTTATAAACCTTTAATTGACCCATTATTTCTATGAATCAGAGTTTTGGCATCAACCATGGAATCATCCAATGGAAACAAATCCTTCTATTAAAAATTTAAATGTTACATATCAGAAACTAATCTAGATCACATAGTCATATACAGCAATCTTAAAAAAATCTTCTTTCAAATTTTTTTAAGAGTAAAGTAAACATTAAAATGGAAAGCACAGAGGGGTGCCATCTAAGCACACAAGAAGCATACAGTCTCAAGAGCATTGACGTTTTACCACAGGAAACTACATCTCAACATGCCAAAGATTGAAAAAGAATTCAGAAGCATTGCAGAAAGCATGCATGTACCCCACTCAGAATGGTTACTGGCCAAATGCACTCCACTGATAAATCAGTTACCACATCCTGAAAAACTGAAGGCGAACAAAAAGGCCATGACACTGCCTATCCTTGTATATACAAATCAAAATCTTAACATTAATATCTTTTTGTGATGGAACATTCTGAATGTATTTCCCTTTCTCCCCTAAATCTAAAAAAATGCTATCAAAACAATACCTAAACAAGAGCATACCATAGTCTCTTCTTCTTAATTAAACCATTAGCAGCACGACAATTGTACTTCCTATAACTAAATTTTGCAAATTTACACAACCTCGTGCCTTCGCATTATGGCATAGCCCCGTATTAGGGGCGGAACTAGGATTTGGTGTTTGGGGGGGCGAATGACAAAGTGTGTGGTATATGTGAGTATAAGTAATATGTGTTTTTGCATGTGACTATATAAAAAACAATAATCATACGTCATAAAATTGTATACAAAAAATACATGTCTATAAATCATCTTATAAGATAATTTTTTTTAGGATTTTCGTAGTTTGCTAGAGACCATTACAAAAAGAAAAGAAAATGAAATATCAACTTAGGATTTCCCTTCAACTTAGGATTTCCATAGTTTTATGAAAGTTTAGGTTGATATGGACTAGCTTTAAGATAGACACGACGGATCTCATCTTGTAGGTTAGTGACGTAATCCTGGATCGCGTTCCAAAGAGGTAGCATCCATCTCTTCAGGTTGAATTCTTGAAGTTTTAGAGGGACGTTCATCAGTAATAGAAGCATCATGTTCTGTTATTACCAAGCTCTCTAAGCGTATATTACTCTCCGAATTTTTCACGTCTTTCTTTGTTTTTTTAAAAGAATCAATTGTTCTTGGCTTGCTCATATTTTTCTATACTTTAAGAAAAATTTATACGTTAAGAATAAACCTGAGAAGTACCTAATAAGTAATGATATAAAGTTGTTAGATTTTTATTTTTTATTTTTTGTATAGTTTTTATTTATTACTAAGTGAACAAAAAAACATGTGAATAACAAAAAAATTTGACAAAAGTAAGTGACAAAAAAAAAATGTGATTGTGAGTCTCTCAAAAATAAATTATAATCACTAAGTCATCACAAATTTTTAAAAAAATGTGGCTCATCAATGGCTCAGGTAGTCAGGCTCAAGATAAATTATAATCATCATGATTCATAAACTTCTAGATCCATGGATTTAGAACATTAACAACGAAGATAAAAAGAAATAAAATAGAGTTGTTCTTGCAAGTATTGTAGACTCAAGGGTGTCAGGTGAAGTGAAAAGTTAGAGTGGGGGCTACGTGAGTATTGGGGGGACAATTTCAATAAAAGTTTTGGAAGTCTGAGTAATGGGGGGCAATTTCAATTATATATAATGAAGATATTAATAATTATAACTAAAATAATAACTATAATAATAAACCGAATTAAAAATAAACACAACTTACAACTGTCATAGAATCCAATAAAATTAATAATACTAATAATAAAAATAATAAAATTTATATGGTGATATAAAACAATTAAAAGATAAAATTATTCACATTCAATCCCTAATAATATTTAGGTCGGGATGTTACATTCACAAACCTCAAACTACACTTATAGACACATAAAATCAGAGTCAACCCAATTTGCATCAAACATGGGACATGCTCACACATTCAAACACTTCCAGCCAAGACATTTGCGCCATAATTATGTACACGACTTCACCTTGATCCCCTCACATATACACACTCATAGCACATGGTCAAGATTCCTAATTTCATTCAGTTCATAAACACATATAAGAGAGGGGAAAGATAGAGGTTTATACCTAGAGAGAAGGAACTTGGACCCAAACCTATCCTCCCATGTTTCGGTGACTCAAATAGAGGCACTTTAGTCACACATTACACCAAGTATACATGCATCAATGGCTAAACCAATGGAAGAGAAATAGAAAGAAAGTGGTACTAGGTGGAGGAAGGTGGTGGAGGAGGCAGTGGACTTACCAGAATTTTGGTGCCCCTGGCTCGAGGGTCTGTGGTATCGAGGGTGCCAACCAGTCAGCAACACCCCAATCCCTACTCTAGGAGCAGTATACGTTCATATGATGAGAAACGCAAATTGAAATAAATCCTAGTGAAATATGTAAAGGGATTAGTCAGAGATTAATATTAAATGTACCATAGATGTGTACAAATAAAATCATCCATTAATAATAATATCTATATGTCATTATCACTTCTTCCCAAACAGTATATACACTATTATCAATTCATTGCTTACATGAAAACAAACGAACCATATATAGTCTGTCACCTAACTAAAATAGACATCTTATAGTACAAATGATTACTACACAGAGACATGCCTCTGTAACTACTCCTAAAGCTTGGCTCGTCTTTCTATCTCGGGGTAACTCTCCTGGGCTAAATCTGCATCAAGATCTACGGCTCCAATGAATGAAACCGCAGATGGGACCACTACGATGAGATTTCTAATAAATTCTAGTAAGTTAAAAGCCCAATACAAACAATGAGAGACAATGGAAATGATTATACATGCACCCATTCATGTAAGATAAAGCTGAGAACCCACATATTTATGCATGGCCAAGAATCACCTTCTAGCTAGACAAAATACATGTATTCTTAGTCATGTTGAGGAACTGCCCTCAAAGTAAATCACATGTATATAAGCAAGGCGAGAAATTACCCTCTAAGCAAATTCACATATATGTATATTTGTGAACATGACGATGAACCACTCTCTTATCAAACTCATAAAATCACAAGATCTCATCATATAGATACCGACAGGGAAACACTCCACCCGTCCGACGTGGGGGATTTCTCTACCCAGTCAACGTGTAAACTTATTCACCAAAATCAAAGGGAAATCATTCAACCCAATCCAACATGGGGAATCATTCAACCTGGTCAACACAAACAAAGGACACCACGGTTGATCAACTCGAAAAGCCTCTCTACCTGTATTATCAAGTGAGGCCAATACGGTGATGTTCCACCCCGATCATCATGGAGAATTTCTCTACACGTATGAAATTCGTGATAACGTGTCATAGGAATGGCATAGAGACTCCTTAACCCGTCCATGATTATTAGACATACGGTAAGACACAACACACGAAGTCGCACCATCTCCATCACATCTCAAAATCGCAACGTAGAGATGGCCTATAAATATAGTGGAGAAAAGAAGCACTTTTATGTAAGAAATGAGTGAGATACAAAATATGAAAATGATCAACAACTCATAAACATCAATCCTGCATTCCCAGTATAGTCGTAGGAGCTACCCTACCTGAACATAATAGTATTACAAATATTAAAGTTGCGCTCATGTCGATCCATCCATCGTGAAGCTTTGAAATCACTTGCTTTCTTGAACACTCAGCAAAGAACAAAGAGTAAACACTTAACTATCTCCAAAAGTGAGATTTTGGCTTTTGTGCAGCCTTTTATACGACAGAATTGTTAGTCACAGTCTTGAAGTTCATCTGACTCCAAATATACTTGAATGAGAGACATTCGATCTCAACCGTCCATTTGCCCTCTGGACTTGAAAAATAGTAAAGACCGAGTGGCTGATTGGACAAGGCATGCACATTCTTGCAACTTGCCTTGGGTCCAATCCCACAATCATTTTCCTAGTAAGGGTTTCCCACTTGGCGCTAGACCATATCTTTGAGATCAAACAATATGACCTGCAAGCCTGTAGCCTTTCTTCATGATGCTTACTCTAGATGTGACATCTCTGTTGGATTATAGGTGATGTGGGAGTTTATTTCACACATTTTCTTAGTCCTAATTGTTTTGATTTAGAGTGTTTTGTATGTTTCTTAGCTCGTTTGTCTCGAATTTTAGGTGTCTTTTACATTTATTTAATTCTTAGAATTTATTGATATTTTACAGGTGTTTAATTATTGAATTAATTTGAAATTGGGATGATGTGAAGAGGCAAAACTCGGTCTAGGCCTAGAGAGCAAATCCTAGTTGGTCTGGTCTAGTCAAACCAGAACACTGTTCAGTTTTTGGGTTCTAATTGGAACTACAGACCTTGGTTTCAGGTTTTGTTTGGCTTACTAGAAATATAAGACGTAGGCCTAAAACTTTTATGAATAGCCCAAAACTCAGTTCTGCCGTTTTGAAGTTCAAAACTTTGCAGAAATGGAGAAGTTCGAAGTTGTTCAGAAGTTTACTACAGCCCAAACTCTATTTTGGTTTTCAACCTGTATCTAGAGTTCTAGAAGTCAGAATAAAGCAATCTCAGTGTGTTTTAAAGCTGAGAACGAGATCTAAAACTTTTGTGAATGACCCAACTCCAAACTATGTCGTTTTGATGCTCTAAATCTAGCTGGAAGTAGGTCAACCAAGAATTTTGGATTTTCAGCAGCAGATATGTTTTACATCTAAAAGGGGAATTGGTTTTGAGTTTATTGGATTTTTAGATGTAGATATGGACGACAAACTTTTTAATTAGTTGGCACATAACAAAAACATTTGAAAATTAAAAATAGAGAAGACCAAAGGGGGATCAACTTCGAGTTAGCTGAGTATTGAGGAGAGTCTTAAAAATACAGACCGGTAGAGAGTAAAAAAAAAAAAAAAAAAGAGGATGGAAGAAGGAGTTGTAATTCTGAAAGGAAGAACAAAGCTCAAGATTTCTATAATTACAGTTCTTTTTCTCTTTCTCTAATTTTTAGTTGCTGAATTGTTATTAAGGATGTTGAATTCAAATTTATATTTGAGAAATAATTGGATTATTTTATTAGTTATGATTTGCTAGTTCTCTTATTCTAGGGCTAGGATGTAATCGTTGAATTTTGGATATGATTTGAGTATGGTTGTATTAAATATTCTTTGTTAAATGCAATTGGATGATTTCGGTTTTCAATCTTGCAATTTATTGGCCATGAATTACATGCTTAAGATGTTGAATGAAGTAATGAAAGTTGAAGTTCAATATTAGTTCGTGAATTCATCAAACCTCGACAGTGTAGTTTAGAAATAAATACACACATTTGTGACCTACATTCAAGAACTCCACAGAGTATAATGAATTTATATTAATTTTTGTGATTAAAACAGTAGACATAAGATTAATATAGGTATAGGTGTTATACCTTGAAAGAGGACATCACATAAAAAAAGGAGTTCGGCCATTGTAATTAGCAAAATATTAATGCAAGCAACCAAGTTTAAACTCATTGAAGGAATTCAATTGATGAAATCCAAGCCCTAGGAACCTTTCATATTTGATATTTTAGGTTAAGAAATTACAGTTACTCACATCAATTTGGGATCGTCTAAATAATTTAGAAAATTTTATAAATTGGTACTTGAATCTCCTCCTTGTGGAACCGATACTCTTTTTGTCCTGTTGATGGGCACTAAGATGGACCTAGTCTTAAAGATCCTTTGCAAGTTCTAGATGGGTCAATTACAAAGTCAAGAGCCAAGAAGATCAAGGTGACAATGCAAGGATTGGTGCAATCCACTTAGGATGAAGCTAGCAAGACTCTAACACTCAAGATGGGCTACAGAGAAGGAGATCCAGTTTTGATCTACTTGATACAAGCTATGAAAGACATGAGCTAGAGTTATTGTTTGAACCTCTTTTAATTTATTAAAAGGACTTATTTTATTAGTTATAGGAATTAGTCTAGAATAATGGGACTTAAGGATGTTTGGCCCACATATGTTTTATGTTTTATGAACTAGGGTTTCAAGAGAAGTTTTTAAGGGTAGTTTAGGGATTGTTTTAATTTGCAGCTATGGTTTCTTTTGGGAATGCCTTGTATTTCGCCCAAGGGTATTTTGGGAAAGGATTTTATGTTAACCTAGGATTTTTGGGGGATTGAGATATGTAAGTTACTGTAGCCGAGTACTGTAGCCATGGCACTATTCATTCAGGGGTATTTTTGGAAGATGGAGATTTATTTTGGCTAGGGTTTTAATTAGATTTTGGTTTAAATACTCTTTGTAATCTCATTTTATCAGTTTAATGAAATTTGATGAATTTATTCATTGTGAGTTGATTTTATCTCCTCTTGTTCTTGAATGAACGTTTGAACTTATCAAAGGTAAATCACAATATTTGTGGCGTTCTTCCTTATAATTCGATTCTTAAGACAGGTTTTTCAACGGGTTTAGATTTTCATATAATCTAGGTTCTTGAAACGTGTTTCTCAAAGGGTCTAAATTTTCCATTGGCTTGATTTTGGCTTTTTTGGGTGAGTTTTCAAATTGATTGTGGATTCAAGAGATTCCATTCCCACAGGTTCATATCATTTGGTATTCAGGGCAAGGTTTCCAATCAGGTCTGATTCAATCTTTTAATTCTTGCATCTTTAAATTTAATTTTAGGGCTTTATTGTTCTAGGGTTTGAAAAAAAAAAACAAAAAGTAGGTTGCTGAAATTCTTAGGGTTTTTAGTTTGGCTGAAATTTGCATCACCTAGGGTTTCAAAATTCTAGAGTTTCTTGCATCTCTAAGTTTGTCAATTTCTTGGAGTGTCATTCCATTGATACTCTTCTACTTCATTGTCAATTCTTGTGTGTTTGAATTCAATTGCTTGATTTTCACAATTGAATATTGCTGTTTGTGATTGAATTAAAGAAAAGAAAAGAAAGGAAAAGAAAACTCAAAAAAATGAAAAGAAAAGGTAGCATATTCAAAGGTTATTACATAGTTACAACAAAGAGAAAGAAAGACATTTGTTTGTTGAGCTTTATCATCAAATGGGTTGAATACATCTTTCTAGTTGGTATCTTATTTTATAATTACTCTTTCCCTTGTATAAATTCCTTGAGTCTCGTGTCATTTGATTCCTTCCTTATTTCTTGTTCTTGTTTCTTGAACCTATTGTTGGTTAGAATAATACAAGGTTGTATTGTCTTGATTTAGTTCAACTAGTTCTTAAAGAACTTGAGCAGGAAAACTATTGAGGTAAAATGTAAGAGAGTGTGAGACTATTATCAGGAAAAAGTCAATTAAGAATGAAACACGAGTGGAATGTCATTATTCGAGTATAAACACGTAAGGGAGTGTGTGAGGTTTTTCACTAACATTCTTTTTGTGTAGCACATTACGATGTCTCTTAGGAGTAACTCATCACCAAAGGGGATGGTAGATAACTCATTCTTTCTGTTGCATGCCATGCAACAACAATTTGAGCGGTTGGATTTGGTGTTGGGGGAAGTGAGGGATAGGATGGATCAACAAGATGCAGTGTGTAGAAAACTGCAAGGTGAGAGAAATAGGAGGAGGCGTGAGCCTAATATTGAACATAAGTGTAAGAATGAAGAATATGGTGAGTCTCTTGTTGCTAGGTGTGCTATCAATACACAAATTAAGATGGATGATACAGAGCAGCAGAGCGAGAACATTTTTCATATTAGATGCCACATCAACAACAAGATATGTAGTATGATCATTGATGGGAGGAGTTGTATTAATTTGGCTAGCACTACTTTAGTTGAGAAATTGAATTTACCTATCTTGAAACACCCTAGACCATACAGGTTGCAGTGGTTGAGTGATTGTGAGGTTAGGGTAAATAAGTAAGTGCTAATTTTTTTTTTCAATTGAAAAGTACCAGGATGTGGTGCTTTGTGATGTAGTGCCTATGCATGCTGGCCATAGTTTGTTCGGGAAGCTGTGGCAGTATGACTGGAAGGTGATCCATGATAGGTTAAGGAACATGTACAGTTTTGAAAATGATGAAAAAATAATCAAACTTACTCCTTTAACTCCAACACAGGTCCATGGCGACCAACTGAAACTGAAAAGTGAGGATGCTCAAAAAAGAAAGAGTGAAAATGAGAGTGATTAAAAAAGAAAAAGTGAGAGTGAGAGTGATTAAAAAAGAAAAAGTGAAAAAGAGATTGACCTAAAAAGCAAGAGTGAAAGTGAGATTGAGCTAAAAAGTAAGAGTGAATGTGAGATTGAGAAAAAAAGAAATAGTAAGGCCAAAAAGGGGAGAGAGAGAGAGAGAGAGAGAGAGAGAGAGAGGCTGAGGCTAAGACCTCAAGAAAAAGAGAGAATGAGTTGAAAAACAATTGTGAGGTCGAGAGTTAAAAAAAAATGAAGAAAAAGACAGTGACTAAAAAAAAAAGGAAGAAGAAGAAGAAGTAAAAGATAGTGTAAAAGAAAAAGAAAGTGGAAAGAAAAGAGAGAGTGAAGAAAGTGAGAGAAAAACAAAGAGAAAAGTGAGTTTTTATGCTAAGGCGAGTCTTAATACTAACGAACTTGACGTATCTTTGCCTATTGTTATTGTCTCTTTGTTGCAGGGATATGAGGTTGTCTAATGGTGTGTTTAGTGAATTGCCACCTATTAAGAAGATAGAGTACTGCATTGATTTTGTGCTAGGTATGACAATTCCTACCAGACTTTTCTTTGAAGAACATAAGTCCTTGACACACTTGAAGGGACAAGGTAAGCTATTGACTAGAATGCATGCTAAGTGTGAGGATTGTATTAAGACTTTTCCTCATGTAATCAAATACACTCATGGCAAGCAAAATTTTGTGGTTAATGCATTAGCAAGAAGGTATGTCATTGTCTTTATTTTAAATGCAAAGTAATTGAAATTTGAATATGATAAGAAATTGCATGCTAATGATTAGGGGTGGCAATATGTGACACGACCCGTTAACCCAACATGAACACGACGCGATAAAAGCGAATTAGGGTTTACCCTTAATGGGTTCATGTCAAAACGGGTTGACCCGTTAAGACATGTTTGTTTAATGGGTTGATAACGGGTCAACCCGTTTTGACCCATTTTGACCCGTTATGACCTATTAAAAAAGTTAAAGTTACAATTATACCCTTATACCTAAAAATAAAATTGTTGGGATTTTAATTTCGATATTTTTATTGTTTGGATTGTAATTTTGGACTTGTAATTAGTTTTATATTTTTTTATAGATATTGTGATTTTAACATTTATATAAAATTATGCTAAACTTAACTAGGTCAAACGGGTTAATTTTGGGTATGTTCAATCCATTTACATAAACAGGTCAAAACGGGTTGACACGACACAAACCGTTATATTAATGGATCTTGTTAGGGTTTGAGATTTTGACACGATAAGTTTAATGGGTCGGGTTAGGGTTAACCTATATAGTATAATATATATGTCTTGACACGACCCGTTAACATGATTTGACATCCCAACTAATGACGATGACTTTGCCAGTGTGTATGGAACATGTGAGAAAGCATTGTTTGATAAGATCTATAAACTAGATTGGTACTTGTCTAGAGAGAATAGACTTTGTGTGCCTACTAGTTTCATGTGTAAGTTGCTTGTGTGTGATAGACATGGTGATTTGTTGGGTAACTTTGGTGTAAGGAAGATTTTAGACGTGTTGCATGAACGTTTGTGGGAATATCATTTGCCATTCATTGACATGTTGCATGAACATTTGTGGGAGTATCATTTGTCATTCATTAATGTGTTGCATGCACATTTGTGAGAGTATTACTTGCCATTCATTGAGTTTGCATATAATTGGAATAGTCATTTTGGTATAAGAAAAACTTTATATGTGTTTCATGAACGTGAGTATCATTTGACATTCATTAAAATGTTACATGGACGTTTGCATGAGTATCATTTACCCTTATTAGAGTGTGCATATAATAAAACCTTACATACTACTATTTCTTATTCTCCTTTTGAGATTGTTTATGATTTTAATCCACTTACTCCTTTAGCTTTAATGTTTTTGCTTGTTGATGACAGAAGTAACTTGAATGGACCTTTTCAAATTCTTGAGAAAATTAATAATAATGCATATAAAGTGGATCTTCCCTGTGAGTATTATGTTTTTACTACTTTCAATGTTTTTTACTGTTCTCCATTTGATGTAGATGGAGATTCGAGGTCGAATCCTTTTGAGGAGAGGAGGAATGATGGGCACCAAAATGGACCTAGTCTTAAAGATCCTTTGCAAGTTCCTGATAGGCCAATTACAAGGTCAAGAGCCAAGAAGATCAAGATAGCAATGCAAGAATTGGTGCAATCCACTTAGGATGAAGCTAGCAAGACTCCAACACTCAAGATGAACTTCAGAGAAGGAGATCCAGTTTTGATTCACTTGATACAAGCTATGGAAGACATGAGTTAGAGTTATTGTTCAGACCTTGTTTAATTTATTAAAAGAACTTATTTTATTAGTTATAGGAATTAGTCTAGAATAATGGGGCTTGAGGATGTTTGGCCCACATATGTTTTATGTTTTATGACCTAAGGTTTCAAGAGAAGTTGTTAAGGGTAGTTTAGGGATTGTTTTAATTTGCAGCTAGGGTTTCTTTTGGGAATGCCTTGTATTTCGCCCAAAGGTATTTTGGGAAAGGACTTTATGTTAACCTAGGGTTTTTGGGATATTGAGATTTGTAAGTTACTGTAGCCGTGACACTATTCACTCAGGGATATTTTTGGAAGATGGAGATTTATTTTGACTAGATTTTTAATTAGGTTTTGGTTTAAATACTCTTTGTAGCCTCATTTTATCAGTTTATTGAAATTTGATGAATTTATTCATTGTAAGTTGAGTTTATCTCCTCTTGTTCTTGAATGAACTTTTGAATTTATCAAAGGTAAATTACAACATTTGTGGCGTTCTTCCTTATAATTTAGGTTCTTGAGACAGGTTCTTCAACAGGTCTAGATGTTCATATAATCTAGGTTCTTGAAACAAGTCTCTCAACGGATCTAAATTTTCCATTGGCTTGATTTTGACTTTTTTGGGTGAGTTTTCAAATTGATTGTGGGTTCAAGGGATTCCATTCCTATGGGTTCATATCACCTGTTCTATTTGTCACGACCCATGCACTTGTGATAAAGTTTAGGGACCATCAATAAGCATCTAGGTATGACACATGCCACCTTCTAAGCACCTTTGTGTTATCGTGGAGAGCTCCCATGTCTGCACTGAGCTCATTCTTGCCCGTTGCTCGCCTTTGCACAGTCAGCACATCATTTGTTCGCATGGTGTGGGGCAAACCATCCTTCGTCACCTTGTATTGTCCTACATTTGCCAAACTCTCTACAAGGTGCTACTCACCTTAGTTTCTATTCGAGTGCACATTGCCCACTTAGATGCCTCCTTGTCACTAGCCTTTTGCCTAAGGGGAAGAGATCTCTTCCCGCGGTTCGGCGTGGTCCTCACGGGAATGAGGTGCAACCACGTTAGATAGGTTTTAGTTTATAGATTAAGTTTTGCGGAACCATTACTCCTCATTGCTTGGCATTGCTCACGGCAACGTGAGGATTTTCGGTGTGAATCTAGGGCTGATATTCCCTTGGATGTGTTAACGGTAGAGAGTCTAGTACATCGTGCAACCCATTGATGGTTCTTACATGGTGTGTGATGTTTGAAACTCAGTTGGACCTAACTTGCTGCAGGTGGTAGTGCAAGGAGGAGGTATAGACTATAGTGGCTGGACTGGGCGGTAGGAGGCATGGGGCCTTGGTAAGAAATGAAATGGTGGTAACCCATAACGTTCTAGCGACCTCACAATGCAAGAGCAAGTGATCCACAATTTCACCACTTTTCCTTCCCATGCAACACCACTATACTATGATCACCCTTCGTTTCCGTAAGTTGTCTAATGTCAAGATCTTATCCAATGTTGCTGCCCATACAAAAAACCCCGCTTTGGGAGGCGCCTTATTTTGTCAAATTCCTCTCCATGAGAACTCAGTGTTCTGTGGTTGTGTGAGAGTCTTATAAAAAGAACGAACCAAGAATATACCTTTACCGGTGGGTATCCACCACATCGTGTAAGCGCCTTGTGTTCTCGATATCATGGTGTATAGAAGACCAAAAAACTCCTCAATGCTGCCAACTTCCCCAATCTTGGGTAGTCCTAGTAAAATTCACATTCCATCAAACTTGGTCCCCAAAGAACTCCATACAATTAGCCACCGATGCATCTATTTCACATGTTAATCTTTGATTTCTTCACTAACCTTTGCGAAAATAATTGTGCAAGTTGCATCTTTGTGTTGGTTATTTTTCTTTTACATGTGAAACACGGGAAACTGATTGTGCAAGTTCCATTAATTGTTGTTCCAAAACGATTGAGATTTCCTGGAGTTATTAGCTGAACTCTAGGCTTTGGAATAATATTAACAAAAATGATGGACACCCCATGCTTTGTGCACGACCTTTACACGGACAGGCGAAAAAAATTGTAGTGTTTATTCCTGTTTCGACAGTACAATTTTTTTTTGGCATGTCCGTATAATGGCGTGCACAACAGCCCGTGAATATCATGACTCATATTCATTGTTGAAGATTTACCTACTTTCTATACATATTTTTTATTAATCAATATCCTGATTCCTGAAATTGAACAACCTGTAAAAAGGGGGCGTGAATATCATGACTCATAGTGTGCACCTTCCCTCTCCTAAGGGGTTATGAAGTGGCACTTCATGAACTTTGATGGCTGCCCAGCCGAGATTACAATTATAGATAAATGCTATTTTGCCTATTCAACTTGTCACTTCATTTTGACACCTCCATGTATTTTAATTTTTTTTTAATTTTTTTTCTTTACTTAATAGTTAAGAAAAAAACTATTAGTATATTGATTTTTTTTATATATATTTTTAAAAATGTTTTAAAATGAAAAAAAAAATAAAAAAAAGATCGAAAAAAATGAAAAGACCAATTTGACTAAACGGTCACTTGGAGTGGTGCTACTCAAGCGGCAGATCAGTAGCACCGCTCACAATTATATAGGCTATTTATACCGTCATTCCCCTCTTAGAGTGGGTCTTCTTGAATAGAATGAAAATCTATCTTTTTAAAAATGTGTTGGTCTTTTTAATCCTGGCATTTAAGTTGTGAAATTTGAGAATGTTGTCTTGATTTTACCGCGTGGCATACTGCACCACATCAACTATAATGATTTTGGACAAACAGCACCCATGACAAAATTCATGGAACAACTGCATCCAATACAAGATTTGTCAATAGAGGTATATTCTAATCTAATATTTCTAACACGATGACAAACCATGAAGAAAGTTGAAAAAGTGGGGAATGAGAGCTGGTCCGCAAGGGCCGTGGGGTTGGTGAGGAAAGGAGAAGAAGAGCACTATTTTTTTTTCCTTTCAAATGGTGATACAAGGCAGTCAAGAAAAATGGCTTCTATACTGAGTCAATGATTCAGCCAAAAGAATCAGGAGGAGGGAAGTTTCCACCTAGTAAGTGTGGAGAACCAGGGCAGCACAGCACACTCTCTCTCACCAACTAGGAGGCCGTTCAAGTTTTCAACTAGGAAAATGAGCTAGATTTGTATTTCAACAAGTGAGTCTATAGAAATCAAACTGAGATGATCTGATTAAAAATTATATTCTTCCAATATCCTCATGATTCCTCAGTGACAAAATGGATAAATGTAAATCACAGATCTTGGAGCCAATCTAATCATCCAATATGAAATATTTTCTCTTAAAACCCTCGCTTAATTTATACATTGAAGAAATTCAAAAAAAAAAAAAAAAAAACAGAAGAAGAAGAAGAGTGGATTCAAACTCTTTCCACGTTCCATGCATGGAAGTGTAACGTGTTGCAAGAAAAACGTGTCCCCTATTTGGAAACGCAGAGCGCGCACACATATCATGTACATGGGACGGGGACATTTTTCTACCGCTACCGATCATATTCTCTCCTTATAAAAACGCCCACAAGAAAAACATCTTCACATTAAAACCGGCCTCTCTCTCTCTCTCTCAAAGACGCAAACAATATAATAATCAAGATATGAAGGGCGCTAATTCCTTGCTATCTCCCATTGCAAAGAGGTATGTTAAGCTGTCGGTGTCTCCATCCCGTAGTCACATAATGTTAATGTGTTACTTTTATCTTGAACACAACTGAGTCCTTATATATTTGTAAGTATAGCTTTGCTCATCATGAGATGTTGAAGCTCCTGTCATTTATATATATATATATATGTATCTTTGTTTGAATAACCGGAGGTAAGGTGGCCTTGATAACCGGAGGCGCTAGTGGAATTGGCGAGAGCACTGCAAGGCTGCTTGCTCACCATGGTGCTAAGGTCATCATTGCCGACATCCAAGACGAGCTTGGTCACGACATAGTTAGCACCAACGTCGATGCCATTTCCTATGTTCACTGTGACGTCACTGGGGACTCGGATGTCCAGAATGCTGTCAATATTGCGGTCTCCAAGCATGGCAAACTCGACATAATGTTCAACAACGCAGGGTGTTCGGATCCAGCAGAGGCGAAAATTACAGCCTTCGAACAAGAGGCCTTCAACAAAGTTATAAGCTTGAACGTCTTGGGATCATTCCTGGGGGCCAAACACGCTGCCAAAGTAATGATTCCGGCAAAAAAGGGAAACATTCTATTCAATGCAAGCTATGCGTCAGTGTTACATGGAGCAACCTCGCACATCTACACGGAATCGAAGCATGCGTTGGTAGGACTAACCAAGAATTTGTGCGTGGAGTTGGGGCAATATGGAATTAGAGTAAATTGCATATCACCATTTGGCGTGGCCACACCTATGACAATGATGGGAGAGGGAGTAGGTAAGAAGGAAGTAGAAGATCAGCGGCAAATTTGAAAGAGACGGTTTTGGAAGCAGGCGATGTGGCCAAGGCAGCATTGTTTTTAGCGAGTGAAGAGTCTAGCTACGTGAGTGGGCTCAACCTAGTCGTGGACGGCGGTTATAGTACGACCAATATAGCCATTACAGAGAGCAAACGAAAGATGTTTACTTGAGAACCTAATGACATATATATATATATATTTATATATATAGACACACACACACATGAAACCAAACTTCATGGGGATGATCCGATGCAATGCAGTTCTATGAATAATGTTAATTTGTTGATAACCAAAAGGGCTGCCGAAGGCACCATTAATTCTTCATTGTTCAATGGTAAATGCATGGCTTGATACCGAAGGAACATTAATTTGACCAAAACAAAAAATTGAGCAAGTTGTGAGAGAAAATTCATTACGGCTAACGATGGAATCGAGGCTACTAGCCTACTAGTAATAGAGCCCTGTTTACATTCGGCTTCCGTATTTACATCAATGACCTGTCTTGTTGTCTTTGTCTTATCCAGAATTCATATGCTAAAATTCGCTTCCCTTTTGCATCACATAAACTTCCCCCGCTTCATGCAGATAAATCCTCCGCATTGAAAGCTTCGGTTAACAATCCCATGAATCAAGCTCCAGCTCACAAGCAGATATCATCCCCTGCAATTCTTGCGTACAGCTAGCTACCATTTATATTTATATTAACAGATTCTCTCCTTTAATTATGGGATCATACATTTGTATATATTTGCCACCACATATCGTCTGTAATATTCATGAGAAGTCCCAAATGTACAAGTCTCGCGCAAGTCCTATATAAAAAAGATGACTATGTATTTTATATTAGTGTTCATTGAAGAAGAATATTGTGTTGGTGCAAAAGGGACTCAAAAAGAGAAAATAGTGAGAGATCAATTTGCTTCAAGTCGCGTTACAAATATCGCTTTTCTTAAGACAATATTCGCCCCCACCAATAACCATATGCACACGGGTTACAAGCGAATTTGCCTCTAAGATACAATGAAGCTCAGAACAAGTCTGTTTGTCAAATTGCGTTATGCACACACGAAATTAGACCCCGAATACCTTCAAATTTTGCTATTCAACCAAAAGATTAGAAATATATTCTCTGCAGAATGAAGAGATCCTAATAACAAGTTTTGAAGAAATGAAAACTTTTAGAAGAGATATAATTAAAAATTGCCTTTTTCAATTATGTCGTTCTATGTTTTACAATTCGTAGGCCAATTGATTTATTTATAGATAACCAAAGGATGTGAATGAAAAATTGTAATTTTTCATTTTCCTGAAATCTGATCCGAACAAGTATATTTAATTGTGCCTGTTATTAAGTGACACAAAGGTTGGTCTTGGTCCATTGGTCACCACGCTTCTCCACCAGCCAGTTGGTACCAGTAAGAGTCCCAGCAGATGCATTCCTTTGGTGACAATTTTTACATCAATTTCCTGGGCACCTGGACTCGTGGGTCGCACGCCCTATGGGGCTGCGGTGGGCTGGCTGGTTAGCCCAGGCTCGTGTGGAGGGCCATCCTAATAAAGGATTAAAACTCCTTTATTGTCGGTTTGAACCCTTGTCCGGTTAACCATAGCCATCAATACTACTAAGCCAGTAAATGACTTGTGTTATACATAAGGACCCAATTTATTATGATTATTATAACCATAAGCTTATGCTTATAAGCTTTCCTTAATTTCTCTCTTTTCAAAATAATTCACAACTTTCAAAATAATACAAATAATAAATATAACACATACTTATTTTGAAAATATTTCCAACATATACAAACATTAGTTTTCAATCTCTTTTAGTTGGGATTGAATAATTTAGAGATCTTGTTAGACTATGTATTATATATTCGTAAACAATTGCTTGTTGTTTGCCAGAATGTGTTTAGTCTTACCCTGATGTGGCATTACCAATATAAATAAGAGAAATGATATTTAAATTCATAGACGGTGCAAATATTGCAAACTCTTTTTAAAAAAATAAATAAATATAAAATTCAAAAAAAAAAGTATTTTTTTAATAATAATTTTTTTTTTTCAAAGGGTTGCATAATACTTACACACCTAGCATTATTCATTGCTATAAATAAGTGTATTGAATCTTAATGAGCAATGGGAATGAAAAAAAACAAAAAAAGAGAATTTTGAACGAGCCATTTTGATTCTAGCTGATACAGTAAAAATTCAATCTTTTTTAATGCTTTATTTGACCACGCACCACCACGAGGTCCATGATCCAACAAAAAGTGAATTTATAAACACTAAGCAAAATTTAAAAACAGAGTCCATGGGATCATTTTCTCACTGTTAAAGTTGCATGGTTGATTTCTTCAAACAACTAACATGTGAACACGATTTTTCTAGTTGGAATTATTTTGTTCTTCATCCTATTAAAATCCTACACAACACTACAGATAGAACATCAGAATCACCTCCAATAATTTCTTCCATAGTTCCATACCCTTCTGGTTTCTCAGTTTTTGAGGTGAAGATGAATGCCACTTCTTCAATCGCACCCACTTACAAAAGGTAATTAATTAATTAAGTTTTTTCTTTTGTCAGGTAATGGTACTAGATCTAATTTTCTGTGATGATTACTCAAGCTAGAGGGAAAGGTTGCAATTATAACTGGAGGAGAAAGTGGGATTGGAGCAAGTGCAGCACAGCTATTCCACGAACAGGGTGCCAAAGTTGTCATAGCCGATATTCAAGACGACCTTGGCCAAGCCATTGCCAACAAGCTAGGCCAAGATGTCTGCTACGTGCACTGCGTCGTGTCAAAAGAAGACAACGTTAGCAACCTCGTGGTCACGACAATCGAAAAACATGGAAAGCTGGACATCATGTACAACAATGCAGGCGTCCTGAATCGCGCATTTGGCAGCATTCTGGATACCACGAAGGCAGACCTAGACCGATGCGTCAGGGTTAACTTGGGCGGCGCTTTCCTAGGAGCTAAGCATGCTGCAAGAATCAGGCTCCCCCAATGCAAAGGTGTCATTCTATTTATAGCAAGCGCTTGCACATCCATTGCAGGGCTTTTGACGCACTCTTATGCTACTTCCAAATATGCAGTGTGGGGTTTAGCCAGGAACTTGACGTCTAAGCTTGAGCAGTACGGCATAAGAGTGAATTGCGTTTCGCCTTATGTAGTACTGACGGGCATGAATTCAAAAGGGATGCATGAAGATGTTATTGCGCAGGCAGAAGTGAGAACGAGTTGTTTGGGCAATCTGCAGGGGGAAATTCTCAAGGCAGAGGGAATTGCAAGGGCTGCCCTCTACTTGGCTAGTGACGAGGCCTACTTTGTGAGTGGGCTTAACCTTGTGGTCGATGGTGGGTTTAGTGTGGTCAATCCTACCATGCTCAAGGAACTTAAAATTGTTCCCTAATTTTAGGATAATTTCAGGTTTAATTTTATTTCTTGGGGCTGATTTTCAAATGGCGATGTTGTGGGCGTGTTTTTTTTTTTTTTCCTAAAACTATTTTTGCTGCTATCACGTTAAATGAATGTGTCACTACATTAATATGGCCCGTGCTGCTATCATGTTAAATGAATGTGTCACTACATTATATAGAGCTATGTTATGATGTTTATCTTATGTCGAGTTTACCGGGGCATGAAGCCGAACTTTTTGGGCATAATCTTATGGTTGAACTGACAACGTATCTGCATGGGATCTCTATCTTTACGTAAGTAGTTATATGCGTACGTTTGACTCGATCGGACTCTCGATACTCTAGCTTCTTCTGTTCAACCAAGGGCACTTTATATTGGGCCTTGTTATATTTGGGCTTGCTTATTAAGAATGGGTTGTTTATCATTATAGACCCTCTAGCTACCCTGCTAATTCTCTTCGCCTTATGGCATGGAGAATTAAATATCTGTTAATGTTGTGTCCTCATAAGTGGCTGTAATTCTTTCCGTGGACCCTCAATTATGGGCTTGTGTGATGCGCTTTGGCGCGCAGGATGGTTATTGACAGTTGGGACGGGCCCAGCCCGTTATGCACAGTTTGGTCCCAGCCGATCTTTCACACTTTGTCCCTCGCACCGTTTCCCTCTTTTTTCCTTCTTTTTTACAAAGATCTTCTGATGTGGCGAAATGGAGAAGGCTTTCGTGTGACTGTTAACTTCCGCCCTTAGTGTCAGGTCATGATGCTCATGACTGTTGACGTTCTGCATCCTCCTCTTTTAAATACCCCTTCCTTTATTTCTCTATTTTCTCTATTTCTTCCCTTCGTTTGCCCTTTTCCCTGCATTTTCCCGTTTGCGTTCCTCTTCCTGTTCTTGCCTATCTTCTTTGCTTTCTTGTTTTTCCCTTCTTTTTCAACTTCAATGGCTGACCATGGCGGTTCCTCCAACCCACCTTTCTATGTCCCGAGCGAGTACAGTTTTTGAAGGCTACCATTGGCGTTCCTCTCTCCGGGAGAAACATCTTGAAGGGCTTCGGGAGGACCTTGGCATTCCTGAAAATGCCAACATACTGATCCCCTCACGGGGGTGCTACGACAACGAGGGTTATCCTGGTAAAGTTGCTTTGTGCCTCTCTATGTTTTCTCACGATTTGAGGCTTCTTTTCTGCCATCCTCTTCGTGACATTCTGGACTTACTTGAGTTGGCCCCCGCCCAACTCCATCCTCATTCTTTTAAGACCTATCTTTGTGCTTGTATAGTTTATCGCATGGTCCTGGAACCTCTAGGAGATGTTTACCTCGACCTAACCGCTCAGGAGTTTTTGGCTTTCTATGGCGTTTGGTCCACCAAGAGTAATATTGCTAGCTTTCGTAAGAGGGAGAGGTGGCCTACTTTGGCTCGTTTTGAGGGCTGCCATTCCAACGCCAAGGCTTGGAATACAAAATATTTCTTTATCACCGGTATGGGCTAGGATTTTCCTATCGGGGAGGCCCGTACTCGATATTTTCCTGTTAGGGCGATTTAGCGCCCTGTCCCTGAAGACAAAACTGTGTTGGTGACCATGCCACCCTTATCGCGTCGGGAGCAGTCCCGTATTGAGATTGTTCGTTCTTGGAAGGAGGCCCACGAAGACAACGTGTGGTCCGATCTCCTGTTGACACCAGAGAATATGGACCGTTTCTTGATAACTCCCGACTGCTCTCAGGTTGAAGGACGCATGATTTCGGAGTTAATTCCTGCTCCCATCAAGAAACCCTCCGAGCAGACAAAACCCTCTGTTGGACAAGAGGAAGATAGCCGCCTTGAGCAAGGAAGGGTTAAGAAGGCCAAGAAAAGATCCGAGAAGAAGGATAGCGAGGAAAGAATTGAGGTAATGAGCAAAAGGAGGAATGATGGTGCGAGCCAAAAAAGGGTTCGTCCTGAAGGCTCCCTTGCTCATCACCTCTACAAAAGAAATCCATGGCGACTTCGGAGGGCGCCATGGTTCAAACGCCCACGCTTATAGGAGCTATGGCATCACTAGAGGGCGCCCAGATGCAATCGCCCATCCGGCAGCAGGGTGAAACTGTTGTGCGTTCGGGGGATGCCCAGGCTTAGAGGCCATCCCCGCCAAGTGTTGCCGCCCTTCCATCACCCCGTGACTCTTCTGAGAAGCCGCGGTCTCTCAGCCTGCTAGACGTCAAGAGTCTGGCTAGCATGGCCTTCTTTGATCTGGCCGATGCTTTTCAGGTTAATCCCCCCTCGACGGCACATCCACTATCAATCTCTCATATTTTTGAGTTCCTTGTGGTGGAAAGTCAAGTGAAGGGAGCTGAGCTGGAAGCTGAAGTAGCAGCTGCCCTAAACCTTGAGGGTATTATAGGCCCAAAGGTTGGCGAGGGCTTGGATACCCCAGGGTCAAAAGGGGTTGATGCTGCTGAGCTTTCGCCTCCTTGTTGTGAGGCTGCTTGTGCTGAGGCGAGGGTTGCTCAAGTGACTCTTGAGACCCCGCTCGCCACTATATCTAGGGGATGTACCCCTGCGCCAGCTGGGAGTGGCGAGGGTCCCTCCATCCCTTTTCATTTCTCCCCATCCCTCGGGTATGGAATTAACTCTGTCCTTAGAACGAATGGGGGCAATTGTCCACTGGAAGCTGCTCGCTCGGTTGAAGATGCTTTACCTCACCCCCAGCCTCCTATTCCAGTTATCTGCCTTGAGAGTCCGTCCGAGGAGGGGGTGGATTTAGGTCTTGCATTGGTCCCCTTGGTTGAATTTGATCCTGTAGCCAGTGGTGAGGCCTCTTCTTCTTCGACCAACGCCCAGACTGAAGTTGTTACTCAGATGGCCAATCATTTAAAAGATTGGTTTCCGAAGGTACCATTTAGAGTGTTTCTCTTTTTTCCTCTTTTTCCTTTTGACTAGCTTTGACCTGGACATTCTCCTTTTCCTTTGCAGGGGTTCAATGATTTGGCGGCATGGATTATGGCAAACCGTGCTCACCTAGAAGGAGAAGTCCTTGACGGCAGAAGGCGTGTGAAGCCGCAGAGCTTGCCACCAAGGAACGGCAGGTGGACAGGGCTAAGCTGGACGCCCTATCGGAAATGGTGAAAGAGCTCGAAGTTCAATTGGAGCAGTCAGAGAGTCATTCTCAGTTGCTCCGAGGTGACCTAGAGAATTAAGAGGAAGAACTCTATCAACTTCTCCAATCTGTGCACCTTGCTCAGATAGCAAAAGACCAGGATGCTCACTCCCTGCAGTTTCTTCAGACTGAGAGGGACTTGGCGAGGTCCCAGCTCTTCGAAGTTCGGGAAAAGTCTGAGGCTGATGTGCACACCCTCAAGTCTGAACTTTTGGCCCTTACTCAGGACCGGGATTCAGCTCGCCAAGAACTAAATTGCTCGCAAGGGCAAGTTCAGGAGTTATCTCAATAGTTGGCAGTTGCCACAGAGAAGGCTCGCTTTACTACCCTGGATCTTTCTGTGATGCAGGGGGATCTGCGAGAACTTGAAGAGTGCCACGACAAGTATAGAGAAAGTCACGCAGGCGTGGACAAAGAGCTTAGGAAAGCTATGCTACAAATGGAGGCTTGGGACCAACGTATGTCCAAAAAGAAAAGGAGCTTGCTAAGGCCCAAACTGAGATTCGACGCCTACGTGACCAGCTGGCCTGTGTGCCTGATACCAGAAACCTTGCTTTCGGTTTTGGCTATGGTTCTGGCATCTTAAGGCTAAGATCCCTCCTCTTGACTAATCCCTCCACGGACCTTGTGAATTTGGACCGGGAGTTATTTGTGCCTGAGGAGAACAGCCGTCGGCGAGCTGACAAATTCTGGCAGAAAGAAATGTCTGACGCCTTCATAGGGATTCCTTTTCTGCCGCCACCTGACGAAGCTTCATAACTCCTCTGCTTCTTTCACAGATATGTACTTTTTTTTTAATTATTTCTTCGGTGTACACCCTTTTTCTTGATATTGGATCAATACTTGTAATGCTTTTATGAAATACTTTCCCTTCATACTGAATTTTGCAATTTCATTAGAATCGCTTTTGTTTTTGTTTTTGACTGTTTGGGAATTTATTCGTCGTATCCCTCTTCAATTAGCACTATAGTTGCTAGCTTTTACCTTTGGCATTTGAGGGTCGGCGTGGTCTGAGGACCTACGCCCCTTTTTATACTTAGCACTACAAGCTGCTATGGCTTGTCTTCAGTGTTTAAGGGTTGGCGTGATCTGAGGACATACGCGCCCTTTTATACTTGGCACCATAAGCTGCTATGGCTTGTCTTCAGTGTTTAAGGGTCGGCATGGTCTGAGGACCTACGCGCCCTTTTATACTTGGCACCACAAGCTACTATGGCTTGTCTTCAGTGTTTAAGGGTTGGCGTGATCTGAGGACCTAGACGCCCTTTTATACTTGGTACCACAAGTTGCTATGGCTTGTCTTTGGTGTTTAAGGGTCGGCGTGGTTTAAGGACATACGTGCCCTTTTATACTTGGCACCACAAGCTGCTATGGCTTGTCTTTGGTGTTTAAAGGTCTGCCCTTTTATACTTGGTACCACAAGCTGCTATGGCTTGTCTTTGGTGTTTAAGGGTCGGTGTGGTCTGAGCACCTACGCACCCTTTTATACTTGCTTGGTGTGATGTTTTCCTTCTGCTGAGGGCTTATCAAAAAGAGACACAACAAGTTATGACTAATAATAAGGCGACTGAAATATCCTTGTATTGACGAACATAGATGTAATAAATTCAACATAGAAAACATGGAATTTTACAGAAGTAAAAATACTGCAGCTCTACTGATAGAATTTCTTCAAGTGCTCTGTGTTCCATGGATGGGGTAGTTCCTTGCCCTGACTGTCTTTTAGTCGGTACGACCCTGGCCTATTGTTGGCTATCACCAGGTAGGGTCCTTCCCACCGAGGCCCCATCTTTCCTTCATCTTGGGTTGTCACCCCGCTTTTCCTCAAGACCAGGTCGCCCACTTTGAAAGTCCTGGGCCTCACCCTTTTGTTGAAATATTGCTTGGCTTTTGTCTTCTCTTGTAACATATTTGCCTCCGCCATCTCCCTTTCTTCCTCTACCAAGTCAAGATATTCTTCCACTTTTTTATCGTTCTGGGGGGCTGAGAAGTAAGGTATTCTGTAGGTAGGGAGTTTCATTTCGACTGGAGCTACTGCTTCTCAACCATACGCAAGTGTGAATGGGGATTCCCCTGTAGGAGTCTTTGCCGATGTTTTGTACGCCCAAAGCACGCCGGCAACTCTTCCGCCCAATCTCCCTTTTTCTCTGCGACTTTCTTTTTTAAAATCGAGAGCAACGCCTTGTTCGTAGTTTTTGCCTGTCCGTTTGCTTGGGGGTGACCTGGCGAGGAGTACTTCACTTTGATCTTCAATTCCATACACCATTCTCTAAAATGGTCTGAGTCGAACTGGCGCCTGTTGTCCGTTACTATGCTTTGAGGGATCCCGAACCTGCAAATAATGTTTTTCCATAAAAACTTTGTCACGGTCCTACTTGTTATGGATGCCAATGGCTCTGCCTCAGCCCATTTTGTGAAATAATCAACAGCTACCACCATGAAGTTCACCCCCCCTCTTCCTGGCGAGAAGGGTCCAACCAGGTCTACGCCCCACTGGGCAAAAGGCCAAGGCATGGTCATGGATGTTAGCCTTTCTGGAGGGACGTGCTGTATTGGTGCATGCGCCTGGCATTCCACACACTTTCTACTGAATGCTTGAGCATCTCTCAATGCGTTGGGCCAGTAGTATCCTGCCCTCATCGCCTTCTTTGACAAAGTTTTTGCACCTGAATGGTTTTCGCATATCCCTTCATGTATTTCCGCCAATACATATTGAGCTTCTTGGGTGGAAATGCATCGCAACAATAGGGCGGAGAAGCCTCTTTTATAAAGGACTCCGTCAATTAGTAGGAACCTTGCCACCTTTCTCCTTACTCTTCTCGCCTCTTCCTTTGCATCTGGTAGGTTTCCCTCATCTAGATATCTAACCACTTCGCTCGCCCATTCAGGGATGATGGTACTCAAAACTCCTACCTTCATCCCAATGGCTTGGACTTCAATGACTATGTGTTCTACTTGCCATGGGAAAGGTGCTTCGTTCATGCTCGATGCTGCCCTGGCCAATCTATCCGCCACTTCATTCTCTACCCTCGGGATCTGAGTTATACTGAAATACGAGATGAGGTCTCGTACTTCCCACACACGCTCGGGATACTTTTTCAATTTTTTTCCTTTTGTTGTATACAAGCCTAATACTTGATTCACAACCACTTGAGAGTCCGACTTGACTTCCACCTCGGTTGCTCCTATCTCGATGGCTAGGAAAAGCCCTGCTACGAGTGCTTCATATTCTGCTTCGTTGTTTATTACTTTGAAAGCCAATGTTGCCATATGGTGCAACTTCCTACCATCGGGATCTACCAGGTGTATCCCCAGGCCCCCGCCTGTCTTGCAAGATGAACTGTAGACGTAAAGTACCCACGACTTTCCTGCTAGACTACTGTGTCTTCCTGAGGGAACCTTGAGAATTCTGCTATAAAGTCGACTAGAACTTGTCCTTTAACCACCTTTATAGGTTCGTACTTTAAGTCAAACTCGCTTAATTCTATTGACCACCCAATCAATCTTCCCGAACTGTCTGGTTTCTTCAAAGTTTTCGCTAGTGGGGCCTCCATAAGTACCTTTATAGTGTGGGTTTGGAAATATGGGCGGAGTTTTCTAGCCGCCATTACCAGGGCAAAGGCTAGCAACTCAATCTTTGGGTATCTTACCTCGGCCCCCCTGAGGGCCCTACTAGTGTAGTACACTGGGTGTTGAGTTGTCCCTTCCTCTTTTACCAGGACGGCGGACACAACGTTTGGGGAAACCGCTAGGTAGATGTGGAGCACGTCGTCTTTCTGCGGTTGTTTCAAAAGTGGCGGCTGGCCAAGTGCTGTTTTAGCTTCTCAAACGCCTCATTGCATTTTTCATTCCAGGGGTGCGCCTTCCACAGTACCTGGAAGAAATGGAGGCACCTGTCTGTTGATCGAGCGATGAATCTCCCTAGGGTGGCTATCATGTCCGCCAACTGCTGTATTTCTTTCAGGTTCTTGGGTGATTTTATGTTGAGTATGGCAGCTATCTTTTCTGGAGAGGCCTTGATTCCTCTTTCAGACACAATGTAACCTAAGAACCTCCCCGACCCTACCCCGAAAGCACACTTCGCAGGGTTCAGCCTCATCTTGTAACGGCGTAAGATTTCGAACGCCGTCCTTAGGTCGCCGAGGTGTTGGGTGGACTCTTTACTCTTCACTAAAAGGTCGTCTACGTAGACTTCCATGGACTTCCCAATCTGCTCCTTGAACATCCGATTCACCAATCTTTGATATGTTGCCCCTGCATTCTTCAAACCAAATGGCATAACCTGGTAGCAATATAACCCCCGGTCTGTTATGAATGAGGTTTTCTCCTCGTCTGCCTGGTACATCCGGATATGGTTATAACCCGAGTAGGCGTCCATAAAACTCAACATATGGTGTCCTGCTGCGGCATCCACGATTACATCGATGCGTGGCAGGGGGAAACTGTCTTTGGGTCATGCTTTGTTTAGATCAGTAAAATCTACGCACATTTTCCACTTTCCATTTCTTTTTTTCACCATGACCACATTGGACAACCATTCTGGGTAGTGAGACTCCTTGATGAATCCGGCTGTGAGCAACTTTTCTACTTCTTCTTTAATGGCGGCGTACTTCTCTCCACTGAATGATCTTCTTTTCTGGTGTACAGCTTTGTGTGCGAGGTCCATGCCCAAAAGATGTTCAAAGACTTCGTTATCTATGCCAGGCATCTCTTGTGACTCCAGGTGAAGACATCCCTATATTCAACCAACAATTGCTTCAATGCCTCTCTTTCCGCCAGTGGCACATTAGTCCCAACACGCATTGTTGACCCAGGGCAGTCGGGGTGTAATGCCACGAGTTCTAGCGGCTCATTGACCTCAGCGTGCTGCTGGCTCTGCTCGTCTTGGACTTCCACCTCCTCTAATAGGGTTGCCGCCAGTGAGGGAGGAAAAGGAAGGGTCAATTCTTCATCTCATTCTTTTACTGTACACACCTCCTCACGACCTTTCCTGAGCTCCTGTACATAACATTCCCGTGCTAGAGCCTGTTTCCCTTGTGACTCCCCTACCCTATTGTCAGTTGGGAACTTCATCTTAAGGTGATATGTGGAAGTTACCACCCATAGTTGATTAAGCGTTGGCCTCCCAAGTATGGCGTTGTAGGAAGAGGGTGCTTTTACCACTAAGAAGTCAGTCATGGTTGTAGCTGTCTGTGTCCCGGATCCGGCGGTTACTGGGAGGGTAATGGTGCCTATTGGTAGGATGGTGTCTCCAGAGAAGCCTTTCAATGGTGTTGGGGAAGGTCTTAGTCTACTGACATCAATTTCCATCTTTACAAACGCATGGTTGAGCTTCCATTATCAATCAGTACTCGCATGGTCGTGTAGTTGGCTACCACCAGAGTGATTACCAACTCATCATCATGTGGGTACAATATTCCTTCTTGATCTGCCTCTCCAAAAGAAATCACCATTCTGTCTCCGCCCAGCCTTGGTTGCTTGGGGACTCTGTCTGCCACAAAAACTTCTTCATATCTGGCTTTTTGCGCATATGCCTTTCGGCTGGATATGGACGTGCTGCCTCCTGCAAATCCTCTTGCGATGGTCCAGATTTCTCCTATGGGCAGCTTGTTCCTCTCGCCCCTAGGGGTGCTCTGTTCCCATCATTATGGCGGCTAGGCGCCTTGTACTGTCGCTTAGGACTCCTACTCCTTCTAGTTTCCCGCCTAGTCTCCTGGCGTCTTCTTGGTTTTGAGGGTTCCGCAATCATCCGCTCTAACTCTCCGGTTCCAGCCATTTCTGCTACTCTTTTCTTTATGATCATGTAGTCTTCGCTCCAGTGGGACCCGGTTTGGTGGTATTTGCAATAACGCCCATATGTTTTGGGTTGGCGACCTTCCTCCCTTTCTTTTTCGACTTCGCGCACATTTAAGTTATTATGTATGAGCTTGGGGTTGTAATCCAGCCTTTTCTCTTGTCGTCTCTCTTGTCGACTTGCACCAATTCTTCTATCAATCTGGCTGCCTCTTCTTTCTGGCTTGCTAGCCGTTTCCTTGGATTCACCAAAGCTTGCAGTGTATCCTCAACATTGACAAAGTCATCCGCCTTGTCCATGAAGTCCCTGTGGGTGGATGGAGTCTTTCTGGTAAGTTCTGCTATGAAGGGACTCTGGGGCCATATTCCACCTAGGAGGACGGCGAGGGTGATCTTCTCATCTTGATCATCTGTCGTCAAACGTTCTTTGTTAAAAAGTATAAGGTAGTCTTCAAATCTTCATCTTCTCCTTGTTTAACCGTCAACAGATAGGCGGCTGGGTGTCAGCGCCTTCTGCTGGGCATGAACTGTGTTAGGAATTGTTTAGCCAGCTTTTCGAAACTGTCTATCGATCTTGGCTGGAGTGTCCCGAACCATCCTCTCGCCGTCCCTTTCAAAGTCAACGGAAAAGCCCGACATGCTATCTCACCGGGAAAGCCATGGAGCGTAATATGGGCTTTGAAATTCTCCAGATGGTCTACTGGATCTTTGGATCCATCGTACAGGTCTACCTGGGGCACTTTGAATTTTGGCGGGAAGGGCACGGCCATAATACGTTCACTATATGGCAGATCTGTTTTGCCAAGCAGGCATTCGACTGAAGAAGATCCTCCTATCTTCTTCGCCATCTCTTCATATTTCTCTGCCAGCTGCCTTAATTCGTCATGCATCTTTTCATTCTCTGTTCATTCCAGCTTCGATTCCATATTGGACAGCTCCTCACCTTCTCCTTGTTCACTATGGGCGGGTATGGCAGTATTGCTAGATTCAGCATCCCTCTGCCGTAGGTTGTCATTCTCTTTCTTCAAAACCTCCATTGTTTGCTTCAATCTTTCCTCGGCTGCTGCTAGTCGCGCTTCAACAAATGGATCCATTGCTCGGCTTGCCACAGAACGGGTGACAATTGGCATGTGAGAACCACGTAAAGAAAATTACTGTCTGATCCCACAGACGGCGCCAATGTAAAGGATGTGTCTCACTTCCAATCTGTATCGTCAACTTGCAATGATCAAAGTTAAGTCAACCTGGTTCGCTTGGGAACGCTCCGATGCTTAAGTCAGTTAGAGCTTCAAAATGATTTAATAATCAAAAGAAAAAAATCCAGATCCCCTCAGCTATTGAGGGTTACCTGGTATATATAGAGCTATGTTATTATGTTTATCTGATGTCGAGTTTACCGGGGCGTGAAGCCGAACTTTTTGGGCGTAATCTTATGGTTGAACTGACAACGTATCTGCATGGGATCCCTATCTTTACGTAAGTAGTTATATGCGTACGTTTGACTCGATCGAGCTCTTGATTCTCCAACTTCTTCTGTTCAACCAAGGGCCCTTTATATTGGGCCTTTTTATATTTGGGCTTGCTTATTGAGAATGGGCTATTTATCATTATAGACCCTCCACTTGGTTTTTTCTCTTTTGGGAAAAAAATAAAAGAAAATTTATATTTATAATTAGGGGTGTAACCGGTCATGTCCGGTCCGGTTTTGGACAAAATCTTGGACCGAACTGGTATGTACCGGTTTGGCATTTTTCAAAACTGATTACACATCAGTTACCCTCATAAACCGGTACTTTCGGTTTTACTGGTTTCCGGTCCAATCCAGTTTTTCAGTTTTTTTAAAATGTAAATTTGACAGTTTGTCATTAAAAATCTGTTTGTAAAAGCAGCTATAACTATATATATATATATATGTGGGGTAAGCACTTGCCAATTAAAGGATTAATGTAAGCCTTATTTTTATTACAAGAAAAATTACAAAACCCTATCAATATAATTTCAAAAACTCAATCACAAAACACAATTTCACAAACCCAATCAAGGTAAATTTCGAATTCAAAAAATCCTAATATAGTAATATCACAGATTCACAAATATCATCTATCATAATTTCAAAATAATTTCACAAACCCAATCACAAAACCTTAATATTACAAACACAATAATAAACACAATCACAAAAAATCCTAAATTTCGGATTCAAAAACCCTAATATCACAAAACTGAAAACCCAATCACAAAAATTCCAATATCACAAAATCCAATCACAAAAACCCTAATATCACAATACCCAATCACAAAAATCCTAATATGTAATTTCAAAAACAAAAAAACAAAAAACTTACTGTTAAAGGGGCAGACTCGACAGAGAGACAGAGGTCGAGAGAGTTGAGAGAAGAGAGAGTGAGAGACGAGAGAATTGAGACTGAGAGACAAGAGAGTGAGCCGAGTTAGAGACAAGAGAGTGAGAGCACTGAGAGTCTGAGAGGCAAAAGGTAGAAACTTAGATGAAAGTTATGAGTTTATTTTAGGTTTTAGTTATAAGGAAAACGGCGCCATTTGGTGTTTCCTATTGAATTAATATTTTATTATTTTCAATGTGTTTTTTTTTAAATGATAATTAAAAATTTTTTTGATGGTTTAGGAAATTGATAATTATAATTTATATATATATTTGTAATACATTTAATAGACTATAGTGATTTAGTTTATTAGTATAACTATATATATTTGTAATACATTTAATATACTATAGTCTAATATATTAGACTATATAATATATATATTGATATATATTTGTAATACGTTTAATATACTATAGTCTAATAGTATTAATATTAGCCTATTAGTCTAGTTATATATTAATATTAGTTATAGTGATTTAGTATAACTATATTAGTATAAGCATAACTATAGTCTATATTAAACTATTAGTATTAGTTAAATAGTTATAGACTTATATATTAGTATAGCTATATAAATATAATATATTAGACTATATAATAGTATTAATATTAGCCTATTAATATTGTTATATATTAGTATTAGTTACAGTGATTTAGTATAGCTATATTAGTATAAGTATAACTATAGTCTATATTAAACTATTAGTATTTGTTAAATAGTTATAGACTTATATATTAGTATAGCTATATAAATATATTAGACTATATAATAGTATAATAGTATTAATATTAGATTATTAGTATAGTTATATATTAGTATTAGTTATAAACTATATATTAGTAGAGCTATCTAATACATGATCAATTACATTTTCATTTTTAAGATTAAACTTTTATTTTATAATAACATTATCTTACATATAATTATATTAATAGCATATGATCAAACAAATTACAAATGTTCATATGTAACATTAACATTTTATGTTATAATTTATAAATTATAATATGAAATTATTTCATATATGATATATAATTATATATATAAATTTCAAATATAATTATACATTATATATAAAACTTATATATTAATATATATATAGAAAATACTTTATATAATTTTAATTTTGCATAAAACTTATATATAAAATATAATTTATTTTATATTTTTTATCAACCGGTCCCAAACCGGACTGGTTCAAAACCGGTCCAGTCCGGTTCGGGTCAATTTTTCAATTTAAATTTACACCCCTAGTGAGCCAATTATTATTATTATTATTATTGTTATTATTATTATTATATTATTATTATATTATTATTATTATTATTATTATTGAATTTAGAGCAATTATAAGGCAAATTCTGAAGACGGAATATATATATATATATATATATATATATAAAAGGAGGGAAATTGTGACCAGTTAGTCTAAATTAATTTGAGTTGGTTCCACGTCCTATTTTAAAGCCTCGAACCTTGTTTTAAATTTATCAAAAGATTTTAAAATTGAGCCAGGTTTTTTAAAATTATCCAAATATTTTTAAAAGTCTATTTTTCTACACGTGGTATTTCAGTGTTATTGTCATATTGAACCAAACCACTATTATCGTTAGCCTCTCTAGTTTTGAAGCCCTGAACATAAAATAGTTTTTGTTAATTCATTTTACTTAGATAATTTTATTTCTTTTAGAAATATTGTAAAGGACGTATCTCACTTCCAATCTAAACCGCTACCTGCAAAAGTCAAAACAGAGTCAGCCTGGTTGGCCTGGGTACACTCCAATACTTAAGTCAGTTTAGAGTTTCGAAATGATTTAAGAATCAAAGAAAAAAGAATCAAGTCCTCCCAGCTATTGAGGGTTACCTGGTATATATAGGATTCTGTCATTACGTTTAGCTGATTCAGAATCATTCGGTGTGGATCCGAGTTTTACGGATGCACTATGTGGTTGAAATGGTCATGCACCTGCATGGGATCCCTACTCTCTCGTAAGCAGTTACATGCATATCTTTAACTTGGTCAGGCTCTTGATACTCCGGTTTCTTATGCTTGGCCAAGGGCCCTTCTTGTTGGGCTCCTTTTATATTTGGGTATGTTTATTCAGAATGGGCGTCTTTGATATTATAAGCCCTCCAGCTACCCTACTAATTCTCTTCGCCTTATGGCGTAGGGAATTATATGTTTGCCTATGTTATCTCCTTAGAAGTATTCTGCGATTTTTACTATGAGCCCTCGATACTGGGCTTTATGTGGCGCGCTTGGTGTATAGGGTGGCTATTGCTTGTTGGGCTAGGCCCACTTCGTGCACGTTCGGTGTTCCAGCCAATCTTTCGAGTTCTTGCACCGTTGCCCTCTCTCTTTCTTCCTTTCTTTTTTCTTTCTTGCTGACGTGGCGAGAAGAGAGAAGGTTTCCATTTGACGGTTACTTCTACCCTTAGTGTCAGATAATGATTTTTAAGACTGTTGGCATTCTGTGCTTACTTTTCTTTAAATATCCCCTCTCTTATTTCTTTTATTTCCTTCTTCGTTTGCCCTTACCTGCGTTTCACCATTTGTGCTTCCTTTTTTGTTCTTGCCACTCCTCCTGCTTCACTTTTCTTGCTTTCTTGCTCATTCTCTCCTCTAACTTCAATGGCTGACCAGG
Organism: Pterocarya stenoptera; assembly: GCA_003123785.1. Classification (NCBI taxonomy): domain Eukaryota; kingdom Viridiplantae; phylum Streptophyta; class Magnoliopsida; order Fagales; family Juglandaceae; genus Pterocarya; species Pterocarya stenoptera. Next base: position 66,664 of record QEOT01005649.1, on the reverse strand, counting down.
GCGGTTCCTCCAACCCTCATTTTTTCGTCCCGAAAGGCACAGTCTTCGAAGGCCACGGATGGCGTTCTATTTACCTGGAGAAACATCATCCTGGTCTTCGGGAAGAATTTGGCATTCCTGAAAATACCAACATATTGATTCCCCCAAGTGGATGCTGTGATGATGAGGGCTACGCAAGCAAGACTGCGTTGTTCGCCGCCATGTTTTCTCATGGTTTGAAACTCCCATTCTGCCGTCCTCTTCGTGATATTTTAGATTTACTCGAGTTGGCCCCCGCCCAGCTCCATCCACACTCGTACAGGACCTTCCTTTGCACCTATATTGTTTATAGAATAGTCCTTAAATCACTTGGAGATGTTTATCCCGACCTAACAGCTCGGGAATTTTTGTCCTTCTACCATCTTCGGTCTAATAAGAGCAACATTGCTAGCTTCCGTAAAAAGGATAAGACACATGCTCTAGCTCTTCTTGAGAGCCGCCATTCCAATGCTAAGGCTTGGAATACCAAGTTTTTCTTTATTACTGGTACGAGCTGGGATTTTTCTGTCGGGGAGGCTCGTACTCGAGATTTTCCCATTAGGGCGATCTGGCACTCTATTCTTGAGGACAAGGTCGTATGGGCAACCATGCCGCCTCTATCGCGTCAGGAGTTGTCCCGTATTGAGATAGTTCGTTCTTGGGCAGCGGCCCATGAAGAAAAAGTGTGGTCCGACCTTATACTGACACCTAACAATATCGACCGTTTCTTGGTGACTCCTAACCGTTCCCAGGCTCAAGGGCGTAAATTCATGATTTCGCACTTGATTCCTTCTTCCATCAAGAAACCTTCTGAAAAGATAAAACCCTCTGCTAGGTATGAGGAAGATAGCCGCCCCGAACAAAATGAGGCTAAAAAGACAAAGAAAAGCCCGAGAAGAAATGTGGCGAGGAGAGAAGAAAGATAAGGAGCAAAAAGAGGAACGATGGTACGAGCCAAAAAAGGGCTCTTCCTGAAGGCTCCCCTTCTTCGTCACCTCTATGAAAGAAAGCCATGGTGGCTTTGGAGGGCGCCCAGACGCAATCGCCCGTTCGGCAGCAGGTGGAAACTGATGTGCGTTCTGGAGGCGTCCAGGCTCAAAGACCCTCCTAGCCAAGTATTGCCTCCCTTCAATCACCCCGCGACTCTTTTGCGAAGCCACGATCTCTTAGCCTACTAGACGCCGAGAGTCTAGCTAGCATGGCCCTCTTTGATCTGGCTAACACTTTTCTTGCCAATCCCCTCTCACCGGCGCATCTACTATCAACCACTCTCATTTCTGAGTTCCCTGTTATGGAAGGTCAGGTGAGGGGCGGCGAATTGGATGCCAAAGTAGCGGCCGCCCTAAACCTTGATGGCCTTTCTAGTTCAAGGGTTTGCAAGGACTTGGACACTCGAGTGCTAGAACAGACTGGTGCTGTTGAGCTTACACCTCTTTGCCAGGAAGCTGCTTGTGCCGAGACGGCGGTTGCCCAAGTGCCTCTTGAGACCCCGCCCACCACGATGTCTAGGGGAAGTACCCCTACGCCGGTTGGGAGTGGCGAGGGACCTTCCATCCCTTCACATTGTTCCCCCCAGCTATTGAGAGTTACCTGGTATATATAGTCTGTCATTTCCTTTAGCTGATTCAGAATCCTTCAGTGTGGATCCGAGTTTAGGGATGCACTATGTGGTTGAAATGGTCATGCACCTGCATGGGATCCCTACTCTTTCGTAAGCAGTTACATGCATATCTTTGACTTGGTCGAGCTCTTGATACTCCGATTTCTTGTACTTGGCCAAGGGCCCTTCTTGTTGAGCTCCTTTTATATTTGGACCTGTTTATTCAGAATGAGCTTCTTTGATATTATAAGCCCTCCAAATATTATTTGATTTTATGTTAAAAAATATATTTATTTGGATCAAGAATAAAATGAGGATGGTGAAAGAAATTCTTTATTCAAGAAAGAGAAATGTTTTGCTTTTAGAAAGAAATGTCACATTTAGGGGCGGTTCAATACAAATTGAGGCCTAAAACGAAATTTAAGTGAGTCATTCGTAATTATAATACAATGAAATATAAATTATTATATGAAATATTTTCAAAATTTTCAATAATAGGAGATTTTATTTAAAATCTTTAAATATAGTTTTTGTGAATTTATATTTATAACAACTTAAAATGAGGCCCCAATGCAGATTTCGTGCCTCAATTTAGCAAGATCTTAATAAAATTATTTAAAATATAAATAGTACTTTGGAAGATTCACATTATGTTTTTGCTCGGCTAGCCGCCGGGGTTTGCACAACCCTACCACGGGGGTTAAACATGGTCTCTATTCTGATATGATAAGATAAGATGTGATATTTTAGTTATGCTATGCCAAATGGATTTTGATTATGAATATTTTTGAACTTTCGCTTTGATATTTTTGATAACATGACCTGACTCTGCATTCTGAAAATAAAAAGTGTTTTGTTCTGCATTCCAAACTTTGTAAATGCTCATGTTTACACACTAGTATATGTTCTCTGCTTACTGAGTTGTTGATAACTCACCCCTTATCTCCAAACATTTTCTAGATATTTTTTATGGTTCAGGTAGAGAACAAGAGTAGGAAGTTTTAGCAAGGTATGATGATCATTGAGGAATAACTGTCCGAAAGTACAAGTACTTATTTGAGAGTCATAGTTAGTAAATTGATTATTTTCGGATATTTTGATGTATTGGGTTAAGGATATTTTCGAGTCTTTGGTGAGTTTTTAATTTATGTTATTGAGAATTTCTTTGTTATCCCTATGAAGGAATATGGATATTTTGGTTGAGCAAATGAGTTAATATTTTATGGAATTTACTGAATTTTATAGTTGTGATATTGGAGATGATTTTAGATAATAAGAGCTAACTTTTCGGACCTTCGGGACTGTGGCGTTACAGTTGTATTACTTATTAAAAAGAAATTCATTGTATTAAATATTAAATTTAGTATTATGGGACCTTGCACACATTGAAAACTATAAAAATTATTTAAAATTTTATTTAATGAAATGGTTTTTTTTTTTTTTAAATTAAACTAAACACCTCAATTTTTTTGGGGGGGCCTTACATAAAATGGGGGCCTTAGGCAATAGCCCAAATGGCCTTACCATTGAGCCGACCTGGTCAAATCGTAATGGTTTTCAAAAGAACTAAAATGTTTTATTCATGATATGTGGAGAAATGAAAAATGTTGGATTGAAACCTATTTTAGTATATATTTCAAGTATAATGTAATGCTCGATTCATTTTTTTTTTTTTATGTATACTCCACCCAAAAATAAAATGAGGACGAAGTAATGGAAATGACTCAAGGAAAAATGTGACAAAAGCATAGCATGTTTATGTATATTGGAACTAAAGTTTGGTAAAAGGACTTTATAAATTTTATTTTAATGAGCAATGCTCCAAACTCATTTTTAACTTCTAAAGTACATGGAAAATTTTTAATTACAAATTCTTTTATCCTGGGAATGAAAAGAAAAGTTTTAAATATATAAGTAATTCATGTCACATTTTTTATAATTATTTTTGAAATCTCACCACAAGGATGGACATTACCAAGTGTAGCTTGGGAAAATAGAGAGGTGGACAGGGGGACTGCTCACTTTGTTGGACAGTGCAACAGAGGGAGACTGTAAAGGACGTGTCTCACTTCCAATCCACAACCGTTCACTTGCGTGATGATCAAAGAATGGTTGGCATGATACGCCTGGGAAAACTCCGATGCTTAAGTCAGTAAGAGTCTCAAAACAACTTAGAATTCAAAAAAAAAAAAAATCGACCCCCTACTATTGCGAGTTACTTGGTATATATAGATTTCGACGTGATGCTTATCTGATGCAGAGTTTATCGGTGTGGATCATAACCGAACTAATCACGTATTTGTATGAAATCTCTATCTTCCAGTAAAGTGTGGTGCTTGGGGGTATGACTTTGTTAGGTCTTGGGTTTTCTAGTTCCCCTCGACTATCAGTGAGCCTTTTGTAATAGGTTCTCTTCATATTTGGGCTTTTAACTCAGAGTGGGCCCTTGAGTAAAATAGGCTCTCCAAATACCCCGTTAATTCTCTTCGCCTTATGGCATAGAGAATTTATTGTTTTAGAAATCTTGCCGCCTTGTAAGCACTGTGAACCTTGTAATGGGCCCACTCCCCTCTCCTCTTCTTTATTTATGACTCACTATGGGCTTGCGTAGGACGTATGGTGCACAGGAGAGCAAACGACTATTGGGATAGGCCCAGCTCATCTATGAACTATAGAGTTCCCGCCGATCTTTCATATTCCCTCTCCTGCATTGTTTTACTTTCCCAAAAATCGAGAAGTCGCCATGATTTCCTGCTGACGAGGTGAGAGGGGAGGGAGGTTTCGTGTGACGGTTACTTCCTACCTTCCGTGTCAGACCATGATGCCTACGGCTGCTAGCGTTCCATATTCACTCTTCTTTAAATACCCCTTATTTACTTTCTTCATTTTTCCCTTTGCTCATTCTCCTGCTTGTGCCTCTCTTGCCCTTGCTTCCTTTCTTGTTCTTGCTATTTGCCCATCCCATTTTCTTTGTTTTCTTGCATTTTTCTTTCTTCAATTTTAATGGTTGATCACAGTGATTCCTCTATGCAACCATTTTCCATCCCGGAGGGCACGACTTTTGACAGATATGGGTGGCATTCCTCCCTTCTAGAGAAATACCTTCCTGCTATTCGGGAAGAGTTCTGCATCCCTACGGAGGCAGTGATAGAGGTACCCCTATCGGGGTGTTGTGATGACTAGGGTTTTGCATGCAAGACCACTTTGACTACGTCCCTGATGTCCAATGGATTGAGGCTTTCCTTCTGTCGCCTCCTTCGCGATATTTTGGATTTACTCGAACTAGCACCCGCCCAGCTCCATCATTTCTCCTTAAGAGCTTATCTTTGTGTCTGCATTGTCTTTCGCATGGTTTTGGAGCCTCTTGGGGATGTTTAGCCTGATTTGACTGCTCGAGAGTTTTTGACTTTTTATTATGTGAGGTCTTCCGAGGGCAACATTGCCAGCTTCCATAAGAAGGATAAGGGGTAGACTTTGGCCCAATTTGAGGGACGGTATTCTAATGCTAAGAATTGGAATACCAAGTTTTTCTTTATTTCTGGTACTGGTTGGGACCTCCCTACCCAAGAGATTCCTTTTTGAGATTTTCCTGTTAGGGCGATCTGGCGTCTTGTTCCTGATGAGAAGAGTTTGTTGGCAACCATGCCACCTTTGTCACGTCGAGAGTTGTCCCGAATTGAAATCGTTCGCTCTTGGGCTAAGGCCCATCCTGAATATCTGTGAACTGGTTTCTTGTTGACACCTGATTACATAGACCATTTTTTGATGTCCCCCAACCACTCCCATGTCCAAAGGCACGATTTTATGATTTTGGATGTGATTCATGTTCCTATACGGAAACCCTCCGAGAAAAATAAGGAGGATCGTCGTCCAAAGCAAGAGAAGAATGGCTCGTTCTGAGGGCTCTCCTCACTCTTTGCCTCCACAAAAGAGAACCCTGGTGGCCTCAAAGGGTGCCAGGGCCCAGACACCCATGTTACCAGAAGCTTCGGTGCCTTTGGAAGGCGCCCAGATTCATACGCCTATGTAGCAGTTAGAGGACACTGATGTACCTTCTGGGGGTAACCAGGCTCAATTGTCCACCCCGCCAGTTACTGTTGCTCTTCCATCACCTTGCGGCTCCTCTGTGAGGCCGCACTCTTTTAGCCTGCTAGATGCTGAGAGTTTGGTCAGTATAACCCTTTTTTATTTAGGGGCCACCTTTCAGGTCGAGCCCCTCTCACCGGCACGCCCACTGGCGACCACCCCTATTTCTGAGTTTCCTGTTGCGGAAGGTCAGGTGAGGGGGGCGAGCTGGATGCCGAAGTTGTGGCCGCCCTAAATTTGGATGCTATTACGGGCTCAAAGGTTCGTTAAGACTTGGGCCCCAGTGATGTGGAGCGGGTTGGCGCAATTGGGCATACGTCGTCTTGCCATGAGGACGCCTGCATCGAGATGGAAGTTACACAAGTCCCCCTAGAGACCTCGCCTGCCACTGTCTTTGGGGGAAGTACCCCTGCGCCGGTTGGGAGCGGCGAAGGTCCTTCTATCCCCTCCCATTGTTCCCCATCCTTTTGGGGAGGGGGGGTATAGACTCTCTTCATGAAGAGGAATGGGGTAACCTTTCACAGGGAGAGGTTCGCTTGATTGAGGACGATCTGGCTTACACCAAGTCCCTCCTTCCAACTACTTGCCTTGGTAGTCCGCCAGAGAGGGAGCGGATTCAAATTTGAGGCTTGCAAAAGTCGCCTTGCTTGGGGTTGGTGTTGATACTAGTGGCGGCGGCTCCTCTACCTCCACCAATGCCCAAACCGAAGCCATTGCTCATATGGCAAATCATTTAAAGGATTGGTTTTTCTAGGTATCATGGAATTTTGTTTCTCTTTTCCTTTTTTTCTTTATGGTGTTTCCACACAGTTCTTTTATTACTTGGGTTGTTTCATTTTCTTTCGCAAGATATTAATGATCTGGCGGTGTGGATTATGGTGGATCCTGCCCACCTAAAGGAGGCGGACAAGCTTGAACTGGGTGTTCCATTGGAGAAGAAGAGTGAGCTTGAGATACTCTTAGAGCAATCTGAGGGTTACTTTCACTCACTGCAAGGTGACTTGGAGATCTGTAAGGGAGAAATTCTTCAACTCCATGAGTCTGTTTCCTTGCCCAAATGGCGAAAGTCAAGGATTACCTTGCCTTGCAACTTCTTCTATCTGAAAGGGACTCGACAAGGTTCAAACTTTTTGAGGCACAGAGGGGCTTTGATGCTGAGTTGGCTTGCCTCAATACTAAGCTTCTCGTCCAAAGCCAGGAATTAGACATGGCTCGCGAAGAGTTGACCTGCTCGCAGAAGCAAGGTCAGGAGCTATCTCAGTAGTTGGCGACTTCCACAGAGAAGGCTTGTCTTACCACCCTTGATCTTTCTGTGGCGCGGGGGAGTTTGCAAGAGCTTGAAGAATGCCATCGGAAGTACAAGGAAGATCGCAAGGACCTGAATGGGGAACTTAGGAAGGCAATGCTACTTGTTGTGGCCAAGGACGAGCATCTGGCCAAGAAAAGAGGCGAGCTTGCTGTCACCCCGGCTGAAGTTGAATGCCTACGTGGTCAGTTGGCTTGTGTACCCGATACCAGGAACCGCGCCTTTGAAGTTGAACGCCTGCGTGGTCAGTTGGCTTGTGTACCCGATGCTCGGCATGCTATGTCGCTTGGAAATCAATGGAGCATAATGTGGGCTTTGAAGTTCTCCAGATAGTCCACTGGATCTTTGGACCCATTATAGTCTACCTGAGGTACCTTGAATTTTGGCAGGAGGGGCACGGCCATAATTTGCTCGCTATAGGGCAGGTCTGTTTGGTTGAGCAAGCATTCCACCGAGGAAGATCCTTCTATATTTTTCTCCATTTCTTCATATTTCTCTACCAGTTCTTTCAACTCATTATGCATTTTCTCCTTCTCTGTTCATCCCAAATTCGACTCCATATTGGACGGTTCCTCCCCCTCACCTTGCTCACTATGAGTGGGTATGGTGGTATTGCTTGATTCGGGACCTCCATGGCCTCTAATGCCTGCTTCAGTCGTTCCTCGGTTGCTGCTAGTCGTTCCTCCACAAATGGATCCATTGCCCGGCTTGCTAAGGAATGGGTTACCGTTGGCATGTGAGAACCACGTAAAGAGAAAAAATGATCCCGCAGACGGCGCCAATGTAAAGGATGTGTCTCACTCCCAATTCGCAACCGTTCACCTGCATGATGATCAAAGAATGGTTGGCGTGATACGCCTGGAAAAACTCCAATACTTAAGTCAGTGAGAGTCTCAAAAAAATTTAGAATTCAAAAAAAGAAATCGATCCCCTACTATTGAGGGTTACTTGGTATATATAGATTCCGACGTGATGCTTATCTGATGCAGAGTTTATCGATGTGGATCATAACCGAACTGATCACGTATCTGTATGAAATCTCTATCTTCTCGTAAAGTGTGGTGCGTGGGAGTATGACTTTGTTAGGCCTTGGGCTCTCTAGTTCCTCTTGGCTATCAGTGAGCCTTTTGTAATGGGTTCTCTTCATATTTGGGCTTTTAACTCAAAGTGAGCCCTTGATTAAAATAGGCCCTCCAGAGACAAGGGTGATTAGTGGGGTTGCTGTCTGTGGCTAAAGGAGGTGAAGGCAGATGGCTGTGACTGTGTGTGGCAACAATCACGGTGGTCATGTTGTGTGATCCGTGAGCTTGTTATGAGGGGGAATGCATTGCAGAAACCCTAATATGTGGAGGAAGAGATCAACATGCATGGGGAGGCCAACATTGAACGTACACATTATCGATTCTGAAAGTTTATGAATCCGATTTTGGGTCATGCAATTCAGGTTGGGTCTATTTCATGGGTTTGGCCCATGGGTCGTAGGTTTCCTTGGGTGGCTTCTAGCCACTCCCTTTGACTTAATAAGTGGGTTGGACTATTTAACAAGTTTAATTAAATTCCTTTTTTTAAAAAAAAAAAAAGGTTGAACCAAATTCTTGGGCATCTTTAGGAGTGTAAAAAAAATCGAAAAATCGGTTGAATCAGATTTAACTAAACTAAGCAGGTAGATTATGTCCAATTTGTTAGCAGTTTGGTGCGGTAATGGTTCTTAAGAATCAAAATTGATCCTAAACTGATGCGGTACCGATTTTCAAAATAAAAAAACCATTTTAAACCGAACTAGATTTGTATATATTAATAATTTTTTATATTATATTATATATTATATGCTAAATTGCTAATTAATATAACATAAAATCTTAATTTTATTATTCAAGTCTATTAATTTTATAACATAAAATTAATCTTATAATTTTCAATATAACATGTAAAATTTAATTTTTAATATAAAATTAATATAATATAAAATTTAATCTTAAACATAAACATTAATATTAAGTTATTAATATAAACTTACTTTATATATATATAAAAGATAAATACATTTTTGGCATAATAAATTTTTTTTTTTTTGGCACCAGGTGTTTAGGAACAACGTCTCGACTAATCCCGTGGATGTACAGGCCCTCGGCAAGAAGTTTTCCGTAAGTACACCTCAGGTAATTCAACGAGGAAATCCACCAGTCTGATGGCTCCTAAAGATTATTTGTACCCAAAGGGATTTGAATCTTAGATTTGGGAGAGTATATCCCAAATCCAAAGTTTTTACTACTTGAGCCAACCCCAAGGATTACATAATAAATTATAATATATATGTTTTTTATTAATACATTTTTACACATTTGATCAAATATACTCATATAAAAAGTCTAAAATTTATATAGATTATAATTAAATTTAATATTATAATAGTAAGTGTTAATTATTATAAAATAATGTACTTATACTATAATATAAATAAATTAATAGTTTAGTATATGTAAATTAAATATCATATTATTACTAATATAGATAATCTCTAAAACCAAAAAAATTGGACCAGAACAAAAAAATTTGAAAGTTTCATTTTCGATGGTAAATCAATTTGATATCGATTCTTAACTTTTCAAAATCAGTGTATGTTCAATTCTAAAAAATGTATAAAATCAGACCCAACATGCATCTTTATACTGTTAATAATTTTTAATGATGAGATCATTAAAATTGAAAATAAGCCCAACTCGACTAATAAGTGTTTATGGACTTTTAAAATAATTTCTTTAACCTATTATCAATTATATTTATATATGAGTGAGCCACATACTTCATAAATATTAAGCGTGCTTTAATTCAATGAATGGACCTAATAATAATAATTAACCTACCCTAATAAATTTTGAAATTGTGATGTGTTCAAAATTATTCCATAAATCTACTAAAAATACTCTCCCATTAATAATTTTGAGAGAAAAAATATTACTTTGTTCACTCAATTTGCACATTCAATTTAATATTTTATATATTTTAATTTTTTTATTTACTTAATAATTAAGGAAGTAATTATTAATATATTAATTTTTTTTATATTTTTTAAAAATATTTAAAAATAAAAAAAATATAAATAAAAAAACTAAAAAATAATTTTTTTTAAACAAGCGTTAAGATAGAGGGTTACAGTCTGAGCAGTAGAGCATCACCGCTTTTTTAAAAGAACGGTGCTATTTTACCGCCTGAGTAGTACTGTTCGGTGTTACCATCTGTGTAAAAATAATTTTTTTTTTAAAATTTTTCTATTCACTATTTTTTAATGTATTTAAATAATTTAAAAAAATAAAAAATATATATTAATATATTTAAAATCACTTCTTTTATTATTAAATAAAAAAAAAAAATTGTCCGAGGCGTAAGCCGAACAGTACCTTTGGGGCGGCATAGTAGACTTTCTCCATTGAAAATGCTGAGAGCTATAAATGAATCATGATTACTGACCGGAAAAGATCTTGAAGTACGAAATTTCTGGACAATGAATAGGAAAGGAGAATGGTAAATAGAGAGTCAGAAAATCGGGGGGCTTTTGGAGCTTTCTGTAAAAAAGAAAAAGTTTACAGAAAAAGAAAAGAAAGCCAACGAACTGATTTTTAACCAGCATTTAAGGTCAGTATTGCTTCTGTACTTTTTCTTTTGCTACCCTCTTGGATTACGAGAACGTGTTTGGAATATATCTCTTTGTATTCTGGTGAAGTTCAGTTTGAAGCGAAGGATGGAAAGAAATTTAGAATGTTAAAAGTATGCGTTGCGTTCATGTTTTCTTGTATTCAGAATGTTGGGCTAATTTGTCTCGGTGAGATAGAGCTTTCGGAGTACTCTCTATCTCTGTGTCTATCATCTTCCCAGCTCTTCGGTGTTTGTTTCTCGGATTTTTATCAACCTAAAAAAAAAAATTTCCGATTGTTTCGGTTTCTCTCTTTTTGTGCTGTTGTTTGGTTTACTCGAGAAAAAATCATTTGAAAAGAAAGTGGAACATTACGTGAAAGTAAACGCCTGGAAGCATTATTTATTTATTTGACTCGCCATTGATGCTTTCTTTGTTCTCCTCGTTCTCGGTTATATTATTCCAGTTCCTTTTTTCTCGTGCCTCCCATCGTTTGGTTTATGAGAAAAAAAAAGCACAAGACAGAAATTATAAATTGCGAGCAAAATTTCATTTTGACTTTCTCGGACCGATTTGCACCCTTTCTTTTCATTAACTGCCTTCTTATTTTTGGGTTACAAGGTAATTGAGTCATCTTGCAACGAAAAATGGGGCCTACAAGGTATTCGAGCAATTTTCGGCCATAACGTCAAAATATTTGAAGTAACCGAGAATTTGTGCAACTCTTGTGATTAGTTGAGAATTCATCGAGATATTGGCATGAGCTTTGCATTTAGTCTCGTTTGGATAGTGGGATGGGATGAGATGAGATGATTTTAAATAAAAGTTAAAAATCTAATAAAATATTGTTAAAATATTATTTTTTAATATTATTATTATTTTATGATTTGAAAAAATTGAATAGTTTATTATATTTTATGTAAGAATTTGAAAAAATTATAATAATGAGATGAAACTGTTTCTACATCCAAATGGGTATTTTACGAAATTATGTACAGTCCCATTTGGATAATGGAATTATTTCATCTCATCTCATTATTATAATTTTTCTAAATTTTCACACATAATATAAAAAATAATTCAATTTTTTCAAATTCTAAAATAATAATAATATTAAAAAATAATATTCTAATAATATTTGATTCAACTTTCAAGTTTTTATTTCAACCCATCTCTTCTCAACTCATTATCCAAACGGCACTGAGCTGATTTGGATTGAGAGATGGGTTAAGATCATCTCAACTCATTTCACTACTATTAACAAGCCATCTAATCTCATCTCATCTTTGAATCCAAATGTTGTAAAGAACAAAAGAATGCCTATGTCGCTTTCTATATTTTCTTCCAATGTGAATTTTCTTCTGTATTGTGCATGTGTTTGCTATACAGGACATCTAGTTCAGTTCCTTTTCGTCATGCTTTTTGGCATATTTTATTAGGTTTTTCTTGCTGAGTAGGCGTGATTATTCTCATGGAAATCAATATTTTGTTATAAACCTTGTGGATCTTACTGTGTTGTAGTAAGGAAATGTGATGGACATGAAGGTAGGCTGTTGTGTTGGAAATGCAGTATGCATGCAATGTGTTTGACAAAATGTAAAAGAGATGAATATAGGGAAGGAGATGATGAAAATACGAAAATAGTATTAGATAGCACGCTGGAATTCTTCGAGAGAATTCCTTCCTCCAGGACACTCAACAACAGACTTGGATTCTTTTTTCTCCCCTCACTCACTGTGCCTCTCTTTCCCATATACCCCGTGTCCATAACAAACTAACAGGCAAGATAAAATAACCCCTATTGCAAGAACATAAATGACAGTAAATGATAGAAACCCACCGTTTGGTTTATAGATAGCAAATGCTGTGTATTACATATTTGTAATAGAAATAAAACACTATATTTCAGATCACGACATTTCTTCCCTCCTCATCAAAACGCTGCGTTGCAGGCCACGGTACTCTCCAACAGATGACGCCGCATCATGACAGGATCATAACATATTTTTTGTATAGAGCATTCGAAAAGGGGTCCACTTTGTATCGAGCCATTGATACACGCACACACAGATATATATTTATATATATGTATATATATTCATAGAGATGGATGCATAAATATCTAATTCCAATCAATGACATTGCTTTGCAGTGAATCCAGTCCAAGGAGTGTACAATGCCATTGAAATCGATGTGAAACAAGGGAATTATTACTTCATTCTCCATTAGCTTTGTGGGTTGGTCATGGCTTCCAATCCAAGAGTTTCCAAGGCCTTGGAAGCTATGAGAGCCCTAGGAATTTCTGATGAAGAGGTCAAACCAGTGCTGAAGAGACTATTGAAACTCTATGATAAAAATTGGGAACTAATTGAAGAAGACAATTATCGGACACTTGTTGATGCATATTTTGAGCTAAAGGAAAATAGTAAACATGATGATGGGATTGAAAGATCAACAAAAATACTGCATTTGGAAGAAAAGAATGATGGAAAGAACGCTTTCAAGATTTCAGAACAGGGAATCATCAATGAGCAATCTGAACCATATTTAAGCGAGGGCAGAAGTGTAGGTAGTTCTGAAAGACCCCGCACTTATTTCATGGACAAAGGGAAGGGCCCTATTTCATCTCATGTGGTCGATAGAAAATCTGCATCTGAGAGATCTCTGTCTGCCCATGTCTGGAGAAAAAATATGCCAAGCAGTCAATGTAATGTCCAAAGAGAAAATATGAAAAGTAATCATCACAACAAGATGTCGATTCAAGAACCTATCATCAGTCCCCAACGACCCCGCACTCATTTCATGGACAAAGGGAAGGGCCCTATTTCATCTCATGTGGTCGATAGAAAATCTGCATCTAAGAGATCTTTGTCTGCCCATGTCTGGAGAAAAAATATGCCAAGCAGTCAATGTAATGTCCAAAGAGAAAATATGAAAAGTAATCATCACAACAAGATGTTGATTCAAGAACCTATCATCAGTACCCCTCGAGGTAATGTTACCTTTCTACCATATGTATAATGCCAGTAAATACAACCACGGTTAGAGTTTCCTAAATTGCTTTAGCTTTAAGCTGCACAAGTTTAACTCGTTGTTACTGCTCCTTAATTTATCCAGTGTGCAGTTTCCATAACAATTTCCCCTTATCTGTGAACTGAAGGCTCATCGGTACTTTAATTTCATTTTCACCCCTAAATCTAACACAGCTAAATGGAACAGATTTGTCTTTGATGTTTTCTGTTTTCTACATCCAGCAGGAGGTGGCTTTACGAATTCTAGTCAATCCCTTGCTTTTTTACTTATTCTTACATTGTTGGCATTGAACTTTTGGACATTTGAGATGCATCATAATTTTGAGTCCTACCTTATAGTTACTGTTTTCTATATCTCACCTCCTGGATTTGTCTTGTTTAGTGCCAATGAGGTCCTCAAATGATTCAACTCCACGTCGTTCTGTCAAGGCTCTAGCATCTCACAGTCCGCATTCATGTGACAAAGATGACAATTCCCCATGCAATGACAATACAAGTACTGGGAATAATTTTGATATTGCTTCTTCACCGTCAGGAGAAGTGAAGATTTTATTAAACTGTGACTCCGCCGTTGGGCAACTGAATTTTCATACACCAAATTTTGATGCAGTTCTGAGATTTGTGGAGGATAACTATTTCAGATCATACAAAATTGGAGGGCCTCAGTTCTCTGTGAGGAAGCTGTTGAAAGATTTGTGTGAAAGTTATTTGAAGCTGGGCACTGATTCCCCTGATAGATCTGTTGTTGCTAACTCTTCCAATTGTGGTATAAATATTAGCGATAAAATGCATGTTTCAGGATCAAAGAAGAGAGCTATTGAGATACAGAACTTTGAGACATATTCAAACCGAAAGAGGTCAGACTGTTCTGGGCATACAAATTCATATAATTCTTTTCCTGATGAAATGAACCACTTTCATAGTTTTCATGATATAACAAAAGGTGCAGAAAAAGTAGAAATATCCCTGGTACATGAATTTTGCAACGAGTCTCTCCCAAAATTCAATTACATACCACACAATATAATTTATCAGAATGGTAATGTAAATATTTCTCTAGCGCGAATTTCGGACGAGGATTGCTGTTCAGGTTGTTCTGGAGACTGTCTTTCATCATCAATTCCATGTGCATGTGCACGTGAAACTGGTGGAGAGTTTGCCTACACAACTCAAGGCCGGCTGAAAGGAGATTTTTTAAGTGCTTGTATGTCTTTGAAGCGTGAACCTCAAGAGCACCATTTTGTTTATTGTCAAGACTGTCCATTAGAGAGGATTCAGAATGAGTACATGCCTGAACGATGTAAGGGTCATTTAGTCAAGAAGTTTATTAAAGAATGCTGGAGAAAATGTGGGTGTGACATGCGGTGTGGAAATCGAATAGTGCAACGAGGTATAACATGCAAGTTGCAGGTGAGATTCCTTGAAATTCATACAGTGAAACAACTCATTTACCATGATTCACTAAGTTAGCTAATTAATTATGTTTGCTAGCGTGTGGAAGCCAATGCGAGTTGGAATGATTTCAAGATATCATTTTGAATTGTTTTCAATACTTTCAAATGAATTTGATGAAGTTTTGTTATTTCCGGTTTGTATCCTTCTAATTCCTGTATATGATTCACGACACTCGTTTCTATTTGGTATAAATCAGTGGTAATTAAATTTTTAAAAGCCATAAATGTCAAACAAGTTATATGTGCATAATAACTGCAGCAAGAACTACAAACAGCAGCAGCAATAATTATTTGTGGTTACTGATGTTTATTCATAAGATAGAATTGACCTTTTTATTCTTTGTATCTTTTAAATTTTTATTGTTCTTTATGCTTTAGGTTTTCTTGACTCCTGAAGGAAAAGGATGGGGACTTAGAACACTTGAGGACTTGCCCAAGGGAACTTTTGTTTGTGAGTATGTTGGAGAAGTACTGACAAACATGGAGCTATATGAGCGGATTCTACAAAGCAGTGGCAATGAGAGACATACATATCCAGTAACACTTGATGCAGATTGGGGTTCAGAAGGAATTTTAAGGGATGAGGAGGCACTTTGTCTGGACGCAACTTGCCATGGAAATGTTGCAAGGTTCATCAACCATAGGTAGGCTTTTGTATTTTGCTGTTCTTGGTTGCGCCTTACTTTGCTCTTTTTTTTGGTTATACCTTTATCTGCAATTTAGTGGTTTCAGTTGGTGGAATTGTTTTGTGTCTTCATGCTATTGCTTATGATTTTTAAGATAAATGTAGCAATTTTTTTTTATAGGTAAATAAATCTAGCAATTTCACTCTCGCTCTCTCTCATTGTGTTTTCCTGTGCAAAGCTATTTGTTGCCATGATTATGGTTGTGGTCAAGGCAGAGAAACGATGGTAATATAACTGAAGCTCTCTTGAGATGAAGTACTTCAAAGAATACAAGAAAGAGGTGGAAAAACAATAATTTTATAGAACAAAAAGAGGGATTGATTGCCTGGTAATGCCTGGTTCATTTTTTCCTTGTCCTTGGATGTTGCAATAAGCAAAGAAGCATCCAAGGTTCTGTGAAAGGAACACTTAGATATATCATTCTTAAAAGATATAAATCTTAAACCACCCGTACAAGTTTATGGAGATGACAAAATTACTTTGAATTAATTAGAAGGCAAACAGACTTTGTTTTAGCTAAAGGACAGGAGATTATTTTTCCGGGGTAACTTGCTCACGGTTTTTGAGATGATTAAAGATGATGCATCTTGAAGTCTGTTTAAAGTCCGCAGAAATTTAATTTAATCATTGATATCCTTTTTGCTTAAAAATATTTCATTGGTAGTGACAACATAGATGCATTTCGTGTTGATCCACACATCAATTGTCAATACGATGCTACCATACAGGTCAGTGAACTTTCATTCTTTATTTCTTTCTTCTACTTATATGACTTCTATATGTATTGATTCAGATGCTTTGATGCGAACTTGGTTGATATTCCAGTAGAAGTGGAGACTCCAGATCGTCATTATTATCATGTATGTGCTTGACTGCCATCATTTGCACTTGTTTCCTTACCTATTTTGCTTTCGCTTACCGGTGAAGGAGTTGTTTTATTTTTCATTGGTGACTTTGGAAGGGAGGGTTTGGGTTGGGGCTTGTAACCCTAAGAAGTGCATCTAAAGAGCTTACTTGTGTTCTTTGTGTGCAGATTGCCTTTTTCACTACCAGCAAAGTGAGTGCTTTTCAAGAGCTGACATGGGTACGCTGGCTTGTCCTACTTTTTGTTTTTTGTTTTTATAGGTAACATAATAACATTATGAATTGAAACTTATGAGGCTGCTATCAGTACACAGGGAAACTGCAGAACGTGTACCTAAACAACAAAAGAAAAGAGCAAGAAAGTCCTGAAAACTAGAAACAATAGAAACATAAGCAATCATGCAAAGATAAAGAGAACTAAGGAGAAAAGCTCTAAGTTCATGCTGTTACCTTAGATTGTTTAGAGTGAGAATCTAAGATAATGCTGCTATCTAAATAGAGAAATCACACTTAAGTAGCCCTATTCCACTATATTTTCGTTTTTGTGGGAAATATGATCTAAGTACATATGATGGAAAAGGTCTATAATATGATTTGACTTCGAACACTTCTCTCTTGGAAGGAACCCAACAAAGCCCGTGTTCACCACCTCATCTTAATCGGGAAGAATACTACCTGTCAAGAAATTAAGTACCCACCTCCAATCATTAGTTTGTTTAACGAAATCAACATTTCATTGATGAGAACAGCTGGAAATCTGTAACTACTTTGTCAAAGTAGGGTGGTTTGGATCAAAGTTTTAAATATCGTTTCGTACTGGCCGGTACGGCCGAAATATGCCGTACCGGCCGGGTAGCTGGTACAGACAAGTATAGTGTTTTGTACCGGCTAAAATTTCGGCCCGTACCTGTCTGTATTGGCCAATATATCGGCCTATACCGGCCGATAGATCGGATTTCAGCCTATATACATTTTTCGGTCTTTACATTTATTATTTTTTTTTTCATTTCTTCAAACTACAAGCTCATTTTTTGCCCCCCTCAATTCAAACTAGACTATTTATAATTTATATATATTTATATATAATTTATTCATATATATACCATTATTTTAGAATATAATTTTTATATATATAATTTATTCATATATCGATTATTCCGAAACGGTATCGGTACCGAAATATCTTGTTTCAATGCCTCAACTGAAACGGCCACCGAAACGGTATTCAAAACATTGGTTTGGATTCAAAACTCACTTCAACTCATCTCAACTTATCTCATCTCATCATTACAACTTTTTCAAATTTCCACACAAAATATAATAAACAATTCAACTTTTTCAAATCCCAAAACAATAATAATATTAAAAAATAATATTCTAACAATATTTTATTCTATTATTCACAAACCATCTCAACTCCTCTTTGAATCCAAACCACCCAGCTTCCTCTAAACGATTTAAAATGATAAGTTCCAGATAAGCTGCCTTAGGCCTTGTTTGGTTACATAGATGAGATGAGATAAGATGAGAAATCTGTTAATAGTAGTGAACTGGTATGAGTTAAGATTTTTATGAGGTTTTGGGAAATGAGAGAAAAAGTTGAATAAAAAAAAACTTTAAAGTTAAAAGAGGGTTAGAATATAATTTTTGTTTTAGGATTTGAAAATTTTGAATTGTTTTTTGTGTTTTGTTTGGAAGTTTGGAAAAGTTGTAATGATTAGGTAATGATTTATATGAAAAAGTTGAAAATTTGAAATTGAAAAATGTTTGTGTTTAAATGGTGTTTGGATGTTAAGATGAGATGAGATGATTTCACAGGTTTGTGAAACCAAACTAGGCCTTAGTGTTTGTTTACGCACCACACATCATGCCAAAACATTTTTTTTTTTTTTTTTTTGATAAGTTAAAATTGAAGATAAAATGTTGAGAGTGTTTGAGCCCAAGTTCGAACCGAGGACCACATCATGCCAAAACTTTTATCCTTGAACCATCTCCCATCACATATATTAGTAAAATGGAGGAAGTCCCCCAATCTATTTGGATGTTTTTCCCAAGTCAAACACCAAATGTCCCTTTTTACTTTCTGGGAACACCATCCACCCCTAGTACATTTATGTTTTGCATCCACCACAAACCTATGAAGACTCTCGCTTTGAAAAGTACATTTATATAATCACTTTCCCAATGGGTGCGGTTGACTGTAATTAAGTTGTAGATTCTCAAACCTCCCTAAAAAATTGTAGAACACATNATTGACTAGTCATTTTGGAGTATAGGTCCATATGTGGTTTCGACCTTCCTTGGGGTGTTACAGTCTCTTCATAGCTGATAAGGTTAGAATTATTACATAATCACTTACCATAGCACCAATTAGAAGGAGTTCTATAAACATTATAAACTTCACATGCTACCAATCACATGCTCCATTGTGATACCATATTGAGTGATGTGTGTAGGTGATGTATGATATACCACATTGCTTGAGAAGGAAAAGTTCTTGCTTTTTATAATGATTCCAATGGAGCTCCGGTTGTACTATTGACTAGTCATTTTGGAGTATAGGTCCATATGTGGCTTCGACCTTCCTTGGGGTGTTATAGTCTCTTCATAGCTGATAAGGTTAGAATTATTACATAATCACTTACCATAGCACCAATTAGAAGGAGTTCTATAAACATTATAAACTTCACATGCTACCAATCACTTGTTTAATCTCAAAATAATAAATATGACAGATCCAAGCGTATCCAAACTTAGAGAGAACATGTTATCAGCAAATAAGTGTAAACAAAATCAATGGCCTATATAATCAACACTTACTCAAATCATCACTTGGTCATTGCCTTCTCTGCTCACTTTGAATTGTAGACCTATCCTGATCATTTTAATATTTTTCTAAATAGTCCACCTAACTAGGTGTAAACTCTTGTATACCTCCTATGTACTTGGGTTATGCCTATTCTTATTGAAATAATCTATTACTTATAAAAAAATCTATTTTTCTAAATAAGAAATATATTTTCTAAAAATAAAACTTGAAAATAATTTTGAAAAAGTAAAAATTTAGTTTAGAAAGCAATATATTATTTGTTGAAGAAGTTAGAGTGGGACTTAGGGCCCGTTTGGATACCTAGAATATCTCAGTATATCTGTGAATAGTAGTGAAATGGTTTAAGTTAAGATTTTTTATTGAATTTTGGGAAAAGAGAGAAAGAATTGAGTAAAATTATTATAAAGTTAAAAAAATTGTTTGAATATTATTTTTTAATATAATTTTTGTTTTGAAATTTGAAAAAGTAGTATTGTTTTTTGTGTTTTGTTTGGGAGTTTAGGAAAGTTGTAATGATTAGGTAACTATTAGATGAAAAAGTTGAAAATTTGAAATTGAAAAGTGTTTTTTGTTTGAGTGATGTTTGGGAAGGCAATATCTAAGAATATTTGGGAATATCTAAGAGTACTTGAAAACAATTGTGTTGCCAAACTGACCCTTAGTATCCATAACTACCTTTAGAACCTATCCACTTTGTGGATTATTCATATCCCCCATGTGGGACTGGGGTGCTACATTTGGCCAGGGTTTTATGTATTTTTCTTTTTGAAAAATAATAACAAATGTAAGTCGATTACTCAATAAATAGATATCACATTGTAAAATTTTATTAAGTTGGGTTTCTTTAAAAACACGTTCCGCATTCCATGCATATTTAACCTAGTAGCTCACACACATTAACTCTCGTGTGCCTAGGTTGTATGTTGGTACACTACCTATGGCCAAGAAGAGTAACTGCATATCTGGGTGGTCCATACATTCTCAAGATCCTTCAATGTGGCTAGAGTTGGTAAAAGAATGAGTAAAGCACGTCTAAGGGAAAAGTGCTAAGGCCAAAGCAAAGTGAAGCGCACTTACAAAACTGCAGCTTTTCTTATGGTTTGAATATATATATGTATGTATATATATGTATATATGTGTATGTTTGTGTATGTGTGTATATATATATATGCGTGTGCGCATGTATATATGTATGTGTAATGAATTTTAACCATTATTGTTTGTCTGATCCATTAATTTAGATGAAGTAGGTGAGGAAGTCTATGCTTGCTACAAATATTTTGATGACAATGATAATTTTCCTATGCTTGATGATGAGATCATTATGTAGCTTATGTTACCATAGAAGTCAATTCCTACAGTTCGTGTGCATTTTTGGTCGTTGCCTATTTTGTATGTTTTGATTCAACCATATACTTCGTTTGGATTATGACTGTCAAATATCTTGATGGTGTATATTTTGTAAAGAACAAGATAAATATAAGAAATATTGTCTTTTAAGTTTTTGTAATTAGTTGTTCACTTGATTGTCATGTTACATAAATACTCTTAACAAATTGAGTGAATAGGCTAAAGTGCCTGTTACTTTAGATAACAGAGCTTTTAATTGTAGATTTTGTTAAAAGGTTTTACTATTTAAAAGGTTTACTGTTTGGTAAACATGCGCTTAAAGAGCTTTTAAAGTTGTTACACTGGTTTTCAATGCTATATGCAGTTTTTTTTTTTTTTTAAATGAGGATTTTCAGCTTTTTTTATGTGCTCAAGAACTTTTTCTTTTCTTTAAAAGAGCTTTTAAATTATTAAAAGTACTTTTTAAGCTCCCAAACGCAAAAGCAAAAGGGCACTGTATATATTACTATCTCTCTTTATTTTTATTTGATTATATGACTATTTTATTATGATGCAATTTTTGGGAGCTGATTATTATGCATTTTCTTTTTAAAAATGTACACTTTACTTCATTCTAGTGCTTGCTAGCATTTTACGCCTCTACCGTAGGCCGCTTTTGCGTTTAAATTCACTTGGCACTTTCACTAACATTGAGGGTGGCTTGCACGCACATATACCCATTTGCTCCAGTACCATCGCATCTTCATTGGCCAAAGTAAAATCATGTTTTAAATCATCCTTTCATTCACCTTACTCCCTTTCTTTTCTTATAATTCTGGTAACTTTCAAATCATAAGCATTCCCATAGCATCACATGCATCAGGTTAAAGAATTCACAAAACTTACTTTCATAAATATCACATAATAGGTGGATTAAAAGGTGCGTGCAAGAAAGGCTAGTATCATAGCATATAATTTGGAATTTCGTTTAAGAAAAATGTAATATTTTATTTTGAAAGAAAAATGCATGATCATTCTGCTTGCCTTAGTAGTGCTGCTTGAATAAGTTTAATTCCTTAATCTGTCATAATATCATCCCACTAGACATGAACAACTAGTTTTCACTTAACCATGCCTGAACTATATTATTTAATCTGTCATTTTATCCTATTAACTATCCTTAAGCATTTCCTAAAGGAAACACATGTTAACTCTTGAGAAATAACAATCTTATACTGCAATACACTTGCTGTTCAGATTCGCTGCTCTTGGAGTTCCATCCTTTTATTCTCATTAGATGTTTACTCCTAACATCTAGGAATATAACACATGCAAAATCTCAACATTTAAAGATCGTTTTGTACATAAAATAATAATCTTAAGATAATAATCACAATTCAGATTTTTCTACAAACTTCACACTGGGAGTTCCTCTGGATTGCCTGATACACGGTTCTTGCAGGTTAGCCTGTGTATCCAAGGTTTACTCGTCCAAAAGGCCTTACCATGGTGAGGCTCCATGTCATCAAAATATATTGAATCTATTGAATAGGGTGCATTAAATATGTCAAAGCATTAAAGAGCCATGATCCAGATATTGACTAGGTCTTGGTCAATGAATCTATTATTTTCTATCATCACAGACCCCGTGCAACTAGGAAATGAGTTTGGATCCCAAAGCAGGTTGTACTTTCTAAGATGGTGAGAAGTCTGGGACTTCATTGTATCATGGTTCTAAAGTCATCTGTGACAGTTAATTCTACTTAGGATTATTTCCCGTATATGAAATTTGTATTGCTGTCTGCTATATTATCAATTAAATTTATGATTTCCTATTAAAAAAGTATCTGTGAAAGTTTATGGTAATTTTGAACAATTCCTTACATGTGAGAAAAAAGAAAACAAAATCCAAACCATATCAGAATTATCTTGGGCTCCGTTCTCTCAGTACAATTATAAGTTTATGCCATAAAAAATGTTACACGGTGTGGTAATATTTTGAAGCACGGTTGATCCTGTTGGGGTACTAGTTTAAATTGATCTTTGCTCAACTGGGTTTCCACCTTGCTTTATATTATTTGAGTTAATTGTTTTGCAGGATTATGGGATTGACTTTGCTGATAAAAATCATCCCATTAAGGCATTTTCTTGTCATTGTGGAAGTTCATCTTGCCGAGACATAAAACAGAAAAGGTCAGTTATATTGTATTTATCTTGTGAAGCTAATGTGATTGCTTTTTATGAAATGAGAGTAACTCTTAGCGCATCATATATGCATACTACTAAAGTAAGTAGTATGATTAGGTAATGCCATAGACCTCCCCCCCCAACTGACAATTTCAACGAACAACATATATGCATCATCAGAAGCTCCTCCCAAACATCTCTCTTTCTCACTAACAAAGTGAAAATACAACCCTGACGTTCAAAAAAATTGAATTAGAAACTGAGACCAATTGCAAAGAACATTTAAATAAGAGAATACACGTCTTTGATCAACAAACTTAAGGCTTAATATAATATCAATAATATCAACAAACTTAAGGCTTAACATTATATCAATAATTTCATCTTATTTATTTAATGAAGAACTCCATCATACCGTTATAGTTCTCACAAGTAAACAAGATATGGCACAAAACATAATAGCTATTTATCAGATTGTGAAACCTGACTTAATCAATGAAACACAAAACATTTATTATCTGAGAAAGGTGAAGCTTAGAGATGAAACCACTAGTGTAGTATTTTTAGGGTTTGAAATCAAACCCAATGCTCTTGGGACCTAAAAACATAAATTTTACTCTTTCTATGAACTAGTTTTTGTATGTTTTTGTCGTTCTAGTTTTTTCATTTATTTTTTTGTTTTGAGCATTTTTATTAAACATTCATATTTTTTAAGGTCATTTAGCCATACATCAATTAAATCCAAATTATAGCTTACGTGTGTCTGCCTAAAAGCTTACGTGTGCGATCAAGCTTCAGTTAATTTGGATTTATAGCACAAGTTTTGAATTATATACATATCCAGCTCATTAATCAAACAGTATAAAATGCGCTTTTCATCTGTTATATGCAGCAGGTTCATCAAAGTCAAATAAAACTATATTTTGGAAAATAAGTCATAATCCAACTGTAAAGAAGAAAAAAAAAATGGGACTCTAATACTTCAACTGACAATGACTCTTAAACAAATCAAATTAAGACTCATACTTCAAAGCAAGCATGGCTCCTCCACCACAATGCAATTGCAAGCAACTATGTCATTTATTGATTCAGAAATGCTATTTTTCATCCTGAATTTTTTCATCCCCAATCACAACAGCTGATGTGCCATATTTTGAATGGTTTTTCAATTAAGCGGTTGATCTAAGGATGAATGGTAGCATTGATCATTAAAAATTATAATATTTGGAATTTTGCCAATCAAACAAGCTAACTTTCTTTAATCCCTCAGAATTACATAATTCCCAATCTCTATTCCTGTAGATTAGTACATCACAAGTACTTTCCACAAGACTTTCTGGATGATTTAATTTGATGATTAAATTTATTGCATAGATAGCAAACACTCAAGGCATACAAAACCTCAATCTTGTGAAGCATGATGATACTCTACCTAAGACAATTACTGTTTCTTCCATCTGAACAAATCTAATATATCGTAATATTGATGTCTGCCTGATATTGAACTATTCAAATAACTCTTTTTTTTTTTTCAAACCACAACTAACTCATTTGAATTAGGACAGATTATCCCTTTGTCCAGCCTAATCATAAGGTGGCTCTTAAACAGAAATCAGAGTCAGTTCTGATTAGCTTTCGAGATTTTGGGCCTCCCAATTACAAGAAAGAGCCTTAAATAACTTGAAATTAGGGCAGATTTCTTGGTCAACCATCATATAGGAGGACAGGATCACTTGTTGCATTGAACCAAAGCAGAGCTTAACTGAGCAGTTAATTTAGTTTGGTATTTTCTTTGACTTATTATTATTTTTTGAAGTAACTCTAATATTTTCTTAAACAGGAGGTAGATGAATGGATATTACCCTCAGATGACAAGTGACTGGTGGAGTAGTGAGACTTGCTGGTTTGGATTGAAGTTATCTATCCCTATTTTTTGCTGCAACTTGGTAAAAATTAATATAGAAACCACAAAAAATGTTGTTCTTTCAGGTTGGAATTTTTTGGGTTTGTAGGATAATGACTCGCGAAATATTATATTGAACCCTTCTACTCATCATCCCTACACCACACGTATAACTTTTTTTTTTTTTTTTTTTTACTCTTGCTAAACTAAAAGAATTATTTTACTCATCATCCATATAAAAAAAAAAAAAAAAGTTCGTGTGTGATGTGTGGTATAGAAATGATGAGCATAATTTTTCTTATTATACTATTTTAAAAGAGTTCGTTTATGTACAGTCCTCGAATTGTGCACGAAATGAAGTTTTTGATAATTCCTAATTTACCTTAAAAATTTGGTTAAATTACATAAATGCCATGAGTCATCTTCCAGACTTCCAGCCCGAGTCCATTTTCGATTCAGTTTTCAAACCTTTCCCTCTCTCCACTGTATCTTCGTCCACCCTTCAATCTCTGTCCACATTTTTGCTCTCCCCGCCAATTTTTCTGAAGTGCTGGTTCCATCAAGGCTTCTAGCTAGAGCTAACAGAACATGGGCATGGCATGATAGACCGGAACGGTACGTTCATTGTCCCCTAATGATTCCTTTGCAGGTAAGACGTGGCCCAAGAAATTTGTTGGACACGATGTATATATTCTCTCTTCTTATGTTTCTTTTAAAAGCAATTTGAGTTACACAAGAAACTAAAATAAAATCATGAAAATGTTGGGGCCCTTCCTGTTGCAAATACCAAAGGGAAAAAAAAAGGAAATAGGCGAGAAGATGAGTATGGGTCTGGTGAGGGAAAATGTTGGGGTCCCTTTTGCCATAGGCGCTACGTAGTGCCCAGGACGGTGCTTTGGCGGTCTCGAGCTCGAAGGGTTCGTTTCAGTGAAGGGTTTTCAATTGTGTTTTCTCAATTCATTATGAAACGACGACGTTTTTACAATTACTGAAACGATGTGTTTCAGTCGTGCATAGGTAGTCCTCAAATTGCAGAATTTTTCATTTTAAAACTAAGAAAATGATAGAAAAGGGAGACCCATCGCCAACCTTATTTATGAAACTCATCACTGTGCATATTTGGAAAGCAAAGTATTTCTGATACCCAAATTTATTATTACTCAACTAAACAGAGATATTAGTGCTTCATACTCTATATTTGTTAGTCTTTACTACATGCGTGTTACAAACTGATTTGACCATTAAAAGTGGATCACCACGTCCAACCTGATATAACAACTGGTATTTCCTCCTTTTGTAGTAATAATGGGGAGGTTGAGGTTGTGGGTTGTAACACTTACATAGGAATCTTCTTTTTGTAGAAATAATAATAATAATAAAAAGGTAAGAGTCGTGGATCTAATCATCACGAGTGATGTGTACGGAAGTGAAATACTGGAAATAAGAAGAATTTGGTCTTTAATATGTTATTATGAAATTGTAAGCTGTTTGATAAATTCAAAAAAAAAAAATAATAATTGATGGTGGTTGGAGGGTTCCGGCTAATCTTAAAAAAAGAGTTTCGTTATACATCATTCCTGCAGACTATATTTATTTTTATTTTTATTTAATATTTTTAAATTTTTTTTTGTTTTATTTTTCATAAACTAATTAATTTTTTCTACTCATCATTCATACACCACATATTTGACCACATATTTGATAAGAGAAAAAAATAAAAAATTTATATATAGTGTGAGAATAATGAGTATAATTTAAAAAAAAAAAAAATTACATCGGATAACAACCGAGACCTACCTAGTAGAGACCCAATACCATGCATCTTAATTATCATCGGTCTATAGATTCAGATTGTGGGTCTCTCCATGCAATCGTGGGTATAGTGACCGATCATTCTACCCACAGGGCTATGGTGGATCTTTGCGGAGAACCACAGTTGTCGTGAAAACGAAAAAATTGAGAGAGTGAAAACTACAGCCTTCAAAGGAATAGTGCTGACGTCGCATTTATCTCTCATCTAACGTTAACCCCCTGAAGGAAGTAAGACGCGTGTGGTGTGGCTCTTCTGCTCTATAAATTAGGGTTGTAATTGAGCTTAGTTCAGCTGGTCTTTAGCTTGTCGAGCTCGGCTCAACTTAAAATACTCGAGCTCAAATTTGACATTTTTATTTATTCTTTGTTTGAGCTCGCCTTGGTAAGCTATATTTCCAACTCGAGCTCGTCTCGAATATTGTTTATTTTTTTAATAAGATTTAATAATTAAGAAATTAGATAAATAAAAAAATTAAAAATCTAATATTGAATTTGTACAACTAACAAGTAGAACCTCTATTGAATTATAAGTTTTAAAAATTTATAAATAACTAATATCTAACTAGTTGATTTTTATCCATAATAACAATATATTATATGCTTGTAGAAATTATTAATACATACACATAATATGATAACATATATCTATTTCATATATGGTTCCCACATATATATTAAATCTTATCGACAAATAATAGTACAAATTAGAAAATATAGCTATGAAGTATATTCAATATATAGACATAAATAATTAGATTACATATTATATATTTAATAATAAAAGTGTTATGTTTATATTATTAGCTAATACATATATATGTATATATAGGTGTATGTATATATTTATCAATATATGAATGATTTTTAATCGAGTCAAGCTAACTAGTCGACTCAGGCATAAACGAGCAAACCTTAACCAGCCTTAGCCGAGTTAAGCCGAGTTTTGTTGAGTATATATCATTTACTAATCAAGTGGGTATCTGCTTTCAAGGGCAAGTTTTTTTTTTCAAGAATCGAGTTCGATCGAGTTTAACCGGATGAGTACCGAGCAGGCTATTGAACAGATTGGTTCATTTACAGCCCTATCCGTAATGCACCCTAATATTTTTAAATGGAAAGAAATAGAAAATGTTATGTAATACCCGAACTTTGTAGAGATCTTTAGTATTATTTTAAATTTGCATTGTAATTCTAACATCGTCATTGTGGTGGAACTTTAAGAAATAGTTCTAGAAAACGAGACAGAAATTACTGAGCTTTTTAACTCTTTTCATTTCCTTCCCAGTGATATAAAAATTTTCATAATTAAAAATTTAAACCTACTTTAAAAACTAGAAGAAAGTTTACAATATAATATATTAAATTAAATTACAAAGTTCTCTTACAATCATATGTTATGTAATTTATGGCTAAACTTCTATGGCTTTTCTTTGAACCATATCCGTCTAGATGCTTCGTTCTCATTTTACTCCCAGGTGGGGCAAACATAAAAATAAAATGAGTCGATAAAGGACCTCGTTCATACTATAGCACCTGGTTCCTCGGTAAAGGACCTGGCGAGGATTCATAGTGCCAAGGATGTTAGTCGGTCGGTAACACTTCGGATTTTAATCTAGAATATGCATACAATTTTCACAAGAAAGTGCACGTGCAAGTAAATAAACGTCTATATCACAGTGGAATAAGTGAAAGTTTAATCAGAGACTAAATATTATTTGTACTAGAGACTTAAACCATAAATGGTTCATTCATAAAAATACAAATATCCATATGCAACTGTCACTTCCCAAATAATATTATACAACACTATAGGTTCATTTCCTATATCCAGGTATGATAGACCAAATATGACTTGTCGCCTGACTAAGTGATGCATCTCCAACACAATACAAATAGCATTAACAGAGATAGACCTCTGTTACTATTGCTCAAGCAGGGTTAGTCCTTCTTCCTCGGGTACCTCTCCTATGGCTAACTCAACATCAAGTTTACGGTTTCAATAAACGAAACCATAGGTAGCTTATATAGTTATGACAAAATTGCTAATGAGAGACAATGTACGTGAAAATGTAATGCACAATTTCATGTAAAAGATCTGCAAACACATATATTTATGCGTGGCGATGAATCACCCTCTAAGAAAAATACATGCATGCATAGTCATGGTAAGGAATCACTCTCTGAATAAAATAAAAGTATATAAGCATGGCGAAAAAAATACCCTCTGTGCAAATCACAAGCGTACGCACACATAAACACACATCACCAAGGCGAGGAATCACCCAATTCTCAAGCACGTAAAACTCATCAAATCGGATCATATAGAATCTTAATTCGTAACATCTCATCACATAGAAAGCCAAGCAAACGAAATCACTTCACTGTTCGACTCAAGGAATCACACCCACCTAGCCAACGTGCAAGCCAATTCACCTATTTGGAATATTCTAACATAGACCAAAGTATAAATGTTGCATCGGGGACACATTCTACCCACCCAACCAACTCGAAGACACAACACATGATATGCCCGAGGAATCTCTTTGCCCTTTTATCAAGTGAGGCCAATAAGAAAGCGTTCCACCCCGATCATCACGAGGACCCTTACTCCTTCGTATGAAACTTGTGACAGCGTGTCGTAGGAATAGCCTAGGGACTCCTCAACCCATCCATGATGATTGACATACGGTAAAACTCACACACTTGAAATTATCACATCACCAACCCGAATCATTCAAACTCAACATCTCAAAGTCACAATGTAAATATATTCGTAAACATAATGAGAAAAAATATTTATTATTTTATTAGAAGAAAGAGAAAGGTTGCAAAATATGCAATGCTAGATCTTACAACATACCCACAACATTTACCTCACATTTTTTAGTACTATCTTAGAAGCTAACTTACCTCACAGTATTTAAAATACTACGACCATGCTGACACTACTCCTTCCTTTACCCTTTTGTAAGCCACTTGCTTTCTTTGAAGAATCCAACTCCAAAGAAACTCTAATGCTTGCGATCTCAAAAGTGAGATTTTGACATTTACCTCAAGCTATTTTATATGGAGGGATCATCAGGTGTCCTGTAGCTTGTCTTTAGTCCAATTCACAATCCTTCCTCGAATATGGATCTCCCACGTGACTCTGGACTATACATCTGGGGTTTAGATGATATGGCTTGCAAAGTCATAATATTTCTTTACAAACTCGCTCCAGATGTGACCTTTCAGGTGGAGTGTGGGTTTTGTGTATGACACTATTGTTGTCTGAGCATTTTCGTATTATTCCAGAAAGCCTTTACATCCATATAGGTCTTGCCCTTGAATTTTGTTGGCCTTATGCTTGTTACTCGCCCTTCACCTGAGCTACCAGCCTCTTCAACTCTTCTTTCTCGCCTTCTGAACAAGCCTTTCTCGCCTTCGCACAGTTGGTGCCTTTTCTTGATTGACCATTTCGGGTGAGAAATCTTTTGTTCCACCTAGTGCTGAGGTGTATCAGCCTAACCCTCCACATATTGCTGCTCATCATATTGGACTAGCTACACTTTGCAGGCCATCATTGCCTCGTCTTCCATCTTTTTAAGGAAAGACTCTTCTTAGCCTTCCACTTGTCCTTGGAAAGTGGTCTGTCCCCTTGCACTGGCGCGATCCTTACAAGGGTTATTTGCCATATGAGAGCACATGTGTATAACAAGAGTCGCAGTGGAAATAGTAAAAGGAGATTAGTTGAAGACGAATCTAGTAGTACCAGAGAAGTGTATAGGTACTCCTTTAATAATAATAATATCCATATGTCACTATGTCTTCATCCCATATATAATTGCAAATGACCATAAACTTATCACTTACATCAAATGTACTGGACCATAAAGAGTTCATTGTGTAATTACAATAAACATCTTTAATTACAAAAGTATAAAACTAATGGGAGACAAGCCTCCATGGCTAATCTGTAGGTTGGATTGGTCTATCTTCCTTAGGGTAACTCTCTTGGGCTACATCTGCATCACAGTTTACGATTCTAAGGAGGGAAACCGTAGTAGGACTACCATCGTGACATATTAATGAAACTTCAGTAAGTTAAACCCATAATAGTACTAATATTGAGAGACAACGTCGACGAATATGCATGCATCAGTTCATGTAAATAATGCTAAGAACACACATATTCTAAGCATGTTGAGAAATCACCCTCTGAGCCAAACACATGATAAACATGGTGAGGAATTACCTTCGGAGCAAAACACATATATCCTTAAGCATGAAGATGAATCACTCTCTGAGCAAAATAAATATATCTATAAATATTGCGAGGAATCACCCTCTAAGCAAAAGACCCATTCGACTCGTGGAATCTCTACTTGATTAATACGGGAAACACATTCACCAAAACACACTAGAGAATCACTCCACTCATCCTACACGAGGAATCCCTCTACCCGGTTAACACGTGGAACACTTCCATCAAATCATCATAGAGAATGCTCCACCAGATCAACATGGGGACTCTTTCTACTTGCGATATCATGCGAAGCCATATGAAAACGCCCCAATTCGATCATCATGGAGAATCTCTCTACCCGTATGAAACTCGTGGTAGCTTGCCATTCAAGAATGGTATGGGAAATCCTCAACCCAATCCCATGAGTACAGAGAAAATTGAAAACACATCACTTTAAAGCACAACATCTTGAGATCACATTATTAAAGCTAATTGATAAATATAGTGGAAAATGTATGTACTTTCATGAGAGAAAGAGATAAGAAGTAAAATATGCAAATCCTGAACATATATATAAACATTTACTTTACAATTCTAGTATAGTCATCCTAGGAGTGAACCTACATGAATAGTATTTCTAATACTAAGGTTGCACTAGTGCCGACTCCTCGGTTGATGAAGACCCTGAGCCTTCTGCTTCCTCAAAGTCTTGGAATAGAAGAAAAAAAAAAAAAGAGAAAATACTCTATGGTCTCAAAGTGAGATGTTGACTATTGTCCAATATCTTTTATACGACAGAACTTCCAGTTACAGCCGTGATGAATCTTGACATTTCCTCTGACCTCTATCTTGCTTGAATGAGAGACATTTTATCTAGGTTGTCTATTTATCCTTTGGACTTGAAAAATGGTAAAGCCCGAGTGACTGATGGGACGAGGCATGCATGTATTTGTAGCTTGCCTTAGAACCAAACCCGCAGTCCTTCTCCTTATGAAAGTCTCCCAAGCGTGGTTAGGTCATACTTCTGTGGTTAGATGATATGGCTTACAGGTATGTATTCCATCTTCCCAGGTGTGCTCTTACTGTGATGTTTCTAATTGATCATGGGCCTTGTGTACAACACTTGCTGCTTTTTGAGCTCCTTAGTGTTATCTTGGAGTGCTCCCAGCTTTGCACCGGACTTGTCCTCACCCATTGTTTACCTTTCATACCGTCAGCATATCCTTTGCTTACTTGGTGTAGGAAGAAACTTCCTTTATCACCCTGTGCCATCCCACATCTACCAAACTTTCTACAACTTGTTGCTTGCNAAAAAAAAAAGAGAAAATACTCTATGGTCTCAAAGTGAGATGTTGACTATTGTCCAATATCTTTTATACGACAGAACTTCCAGTTACAGCCGTGATGAATCTTGACATTTCCTCTGACCTCTATCTTGCTTGAATGAGAGACATTTTATCTAGGTTGTCTATTTATCCTTTGGACTTGAAAAATGGTAAAGCCCGAGTGACTGATGGGACGAGGCATGCATGTATTTGTAGCTTGCCTTAGAACCAAACCCGCAATCCTTCTCCTTATGAAAGTCTCCCAAGCGTGGTTAGGTCATACTTCTGTGGTTAGATGATATGGCTTACAGGTATGTATTCCATCTTCCCAGGTGTGCTCTTACTGTGATGTTTCTAATTGATCATGGGCCTTGTGTACAACACTTGCTGCTTTTTGAGCTCCTTAGTGTTATCTTGGAGTGCTCCCAGCTTTGCACCGGACTTGTCCTCACCCATTGTTTACCTTTCATACCGTCAGCATATCCTTTGCTTACTTGGTGTAGGAAGAAACTTCCTTTATCACCCTGTGCCATCCCACATCTACCAAACTTTCTACAACTTGTTGCTTGCTTCACTTCCACCCCCTCTACCTCCTTGACACCAACATTTTTCCCATATGATTCCTTCCCTCATTTTGGCACAGTTCTCACATCCTCCCCACCTTAATGAGAAATTTCATCATCGAAATTTGGTAACAACTATCCCTTGTTATGGAGTTTCAAGCGATATGCCTAACGTGGGTATTAGTAGTCCTTCTCGCCGATGTGGAAGGTTCTCCAGTTGGCAACGAGGGTGCACTCAATCTTTTGTCCACCCCCAGAACCTCATCTACCAATCACTAGATTGAGGGTTTCCTCCCCTTATACTCTACGTTAGCTTCTTCTATAGCATTTGTCTTTGCTACTTTCTCATGCACTAGCCTCCCAGCTAGATTCGATGATGCCTGATCCCGATGAGACCACACCTTCATCATCTTTCTGGAACTTATGGTCTTGAATCGATTGTCTCACTCTGTGTGGTCTCTTAACACCGTCGTTGTGCTCCATCATTTCACTGATTAGGTCCCTAGCCCTCCAATGCACTTCCACTTCTCGTCGTTGTTCGTCCCACTACCTTGTCTTTCTTCCATGATTTGCCTAATCACTTCCATAGGTAGGGTTGCCTTTTGAGTAGTCTTCTTTTCTCTCACCGTAGTGTTCTATAAAGATTTCTAGGGTTGTCATGGCTATGGTGCATGGGCTTGAGGGTAATTTATTGTCATCTGCCTCCCCCTTTAATGCCATAAATGTCTTTGTCAAGTGCTTGACAACTCAATTACTGCAATTCAAATAAATAGGAAAATTGTTCTCTTGTGACCCTCTCGTTTTCTCATGTAAACTCTTTTTTGGGGCGTCCCCATTGTACTTTTACCAAGGGTACAACTTTGGACAATAACTTATGTTCCTTCTAGTCTATGATTCACACTAGCCTTTCTTCATACGTAAGGTTTGGTCATAATTGTATCTTATTTGAACTAACTATTTGGGATTTCTAGTTTTCGAAACTCTTCCTTAATGAGGAGATGTGAAATAAGTCATGTACCTCTTGGTACTTTGATGTTAATGCAACCATATACACCACTGGGCCTATTCTTTCCACTACTCATTAAGGCTCAATATATCTTGAGCTCAATGTTTCCTTCTTTCCAAACCTATTAGCGCCCTTCATGGGCGAAACCTTGGTATACACTAAATCTTCCTTTTCAAAAGTCAAGTCTTTTCTTCTCATATCAGCATAGCTTTTCTGCTAGCATTGAGTCGTTGCCATTCTGTCCCATATAATGTTGACTTGATCCTTTATATCTTGGATTAGCTCTGGTCTAATGAGTTTACCTACTCCTACTCCGTCCCAACATAGAGGTGATCTACACTTTTTCCTATATAAGGCTTCATAAAGGGCCATTTGGATAGTTGCCTGGTAGATATTGTTATAGGCGAACTCGATGAGTGGGATGTGGTTCTCTCAAGTACCCTTGAATTCTAACACACAAGCCCTTAACATATCTTTCAGTATTTGGAAGGTTTGCTCCAACTGTCCATCCTTCTACGGGTGATAAGCACTATTGAATCTTAACTTAGTGTCTATCGCCGCTTGTAAGCTTTTCCAAAAATGGGAAGTAAACCTTGGATCTTGATCCGTTATTGTATTCCTAAATACGCCATGTAGTTTGACTATGTCCTTAACAAATAATCGACTTAGCTTCCCTAGGGAATCCATGGTTAGGGCTAGGCAAAACTTCTAGTTAGGGCAAAGTCGAAAAATTCAGAGTTGAAGTTGCTCCGAAAAAAGTAGTCGACATCGGAGTTACAACTGATATTGGCTCTTACTTTCAAACTCCAACTCCGACCATATATATATATATAATATGTATATATATTAAACGAAATGTAAAACGATGTTGTTTTACATCTATTAGGGGTCCAAAGGCATTGAGTGAAATGACGTTGTTCCATTTCAAGTGGAACAACGTAGTTTTGATACAGTTCGGACCCAAAATTGATTTCCCCTGTTCTCCCCCCTCACTTTCACGTCCCTCTTCCCTTATTGATCAAACCCTCTTTGTTTCTCTCCTTTTTGATGTACTCCACCTAGCCCCACTATGCAAAGCAGTTTTCGGTACGACGCCGTAAGCCTTTTTTTTTGTTTAATTGATTTTAATTTTGAAAGATGCCTAAGGTTTGAGATAGTTTAGGGTTTTCCAATTTTTAGGGTTTCTAACTTGCCTGATTGTGTTTCTAACTTCTATTTAAAATGTATTAGTAAGATCTTTTGTGACGCCCCCAAACCCCCACTTAGGATGTAATGGAAACTTGGAAAGTCGGAACATGCAACACATGGTTACATACTCCCATTCATGACTGTTAATATGTAAGTTATGCTAATATGCAACTAGTAGTATACAAAAAAGGTAGCGAAATAAGGCTGACTTATAAAAATTTTATGCCAGAATGAACTAAATATCCTAATAGATTAAATTAACCATAAATAGATATTGCCTTACTTAAGAGATCCACATAGTAAGGCATAAGTTCCGACATAAAGTGGGAGATAGAATCTCTTTATTACAGATACTACATCAATGTTTGAAATAATTTCTCTTATGTGTATAGAGTCATTACTATAAACATTAATATCAAATCCAGCCTCCATTCAGGATCAGGCTTATCTTTAACCATCTGAAGCCA
Source organism: Pterocarya stenoptera (assembly GCA_003123785.1). NCBI lineage: Eukaryota > Viridiplantae > Streptophyta > Magnoliopsida > Fagales > Juglandaceae > Pterocarya > Pterocarya stenoptera. The sequence goes on along the minus strand of QEOT01005649.1, from coordinate 31,152 downwards.
AGAGTTCATCATGTTCGTCATATGCCGGTTTTAACACAACTTCTACTATTTCGGGTGGAATGGTAGTGGGACTACCACAATGAGATTCCTTGAAATTTCAATAAGTTAAACAACCAACTTGTACAAAGATAAGATATGCATGATTAATGATGAAAATGAGATGCATGCAGAAAAATCCTTATTTGTTTTCCATCCAGATTCCTCAACATCTTTCAAAAAAATTTTAACGCATATTTTCATATAGAGAACATTTTTCACTTCATCTTTTAAAAAACCTAACATTTTTTATTTATTAGAGCCATCATTAACATAATATATGGTATCATTACAACTCTCCATTTACACTGTGAGTACCTGTCGGTGACTGTAGTACAACTCATGTTGAAACTACATCTTTGTCTGCAGTCTTCATAACTCAATGCATTGGTATTATAATATCTCATCATAACATATCATCATAACGTATGCACCCACCAGCATTAGGTGCCATAAATGACTTCATTCCGACATTCTTTAAAAAGAATCCATTTGAAGTCCGTTGACGGTTCTTTGTCAACCTAAGAGTTATCACTCCATTTTTACTCATTTCAGAGTGAACATAGGAGTTCCACTAGGATAATTCCTCGTCTTAAATTTTGGTATTGTGACAAATTTATTTTCATGCTATACTTGAAAAATGTATTTCATGACATATACATATGTAGCAAGCTTCATATGAAAATGACATTTATATGCAATATACTAAATGGTGAGAATTTTACATGTCATGTAAGCAAGTAATCAAATGCTTAATGATGTATCATATGATGTTTCATGATCAAAATGACATTTAATATGAATGTGGCGTTTATACAAGAATCATAAATAAATTATGTAAGAGTAAGTTAGAAACTAACTTACAAACTTTTTGGTTACTTGAATATGATGCGGCTGTAATAAGAGTTATTCTAAATTAGACATTGTAAACTAAGGAAGATTTTCATAATAAAAAAAAGGTTCAAACAATGACATTTACAAAACTGCCCCTATATTTCTCAAAATTGCCACATAGGCCCTAAACTTTTACTATTTGCATTTTGGCCCCTAATTTCACAAATTTCATATTTTTCATGTTCTAAATTCATACATGACCTTATAATTTCAAGAATCAATCAACTACTATTGCAAATCCATCCAACTCGTGGCATGCATATTTGGGCCTTTTTTTTTTTTGTGATTTCCAGTCTATAACCTCTTTGGGTACATGAGTGATCAACTTTCATCAACTAATAAACTATAAATATGATCTTGGGGATATGTTTATGACTTAGGTTTGGGACACATGAGTTTATCCCAACACTTATGCATTGGTTAACACCAAATCATCATAAAATCTTCAAACCGAGTGCATACATGATGGTTTTAGCTTCTCTTGGTCAATGCAAGTTTTAAAACCTAAATGAATCATGCATGCTAACTCTCATCTTGATAATAAATCATTTCTAGATGTCTAACAATCATGCTTTGGAAACTTAGCCAAGATTTGACAAGATAAACTTCAACAAAGTGGAAACTGAAACATGCTAGATGATCAATACAAGATATTGATTTATAAACCCATCATGACATGCTATATAAGATCATATCAAGACATGTCATGGCTAAAATTTTATCCCAAAAAAATTTATTCAAGCAAAACTTCAAATCTGGACCGAAATACATGTCTTTCAAATTAAGCCTCATAAAACTCAATCAAATATTCATTCTCATGCCAATCTAACACCCAACAAAAATATAGGGTAGGAATTCTTACCAAACCGTGGCTTTTGATGCTCTAAAATCAACTTACTCCAAGAACTCACTTGTACCCACTTGGTTTCACCCTTCTCTCACATTAGGAGTATTTTGCTCTCAAGAACACTAAGAAAATGCTTGAGGAAGTTGTGTGAGAAGTGAGGGGTGAAGGGGGCTATTTATAGGACTCAATGGAGGGGTGATAGGTGATGAAGGGTACAACTTGGCTGAAGGGTGATGGTTGTGAGTGGTGGATGTGGGTGGTGGAGTGTTGAGTGTATTTTTCAATTGTTTCATTGCTTGGTCAGTTGGATAATGGCCTAAAGATGCATGATTACCTTATGGTCAAGTGCTTAAGGATGGCCATAGGTGTAAGGGGTGAGAATGTTGAACAAAAGTCACAAGGAAAGCAAGTCGTGGCCGACGGTTTTGGTTCCACCAAAACTGTCAGTTTGATCCCTCATTGGTCCCATCTTCATGATCTGATTTGTTGGCATAATTACTACAATTGAGTGGTCTTCCCAGGTGGGTAAATAGGTGGGTTTGGTTGCCAATTGATTTGGTTTAAGCAGAAAATGAAAGAAGGGGTTTGGATGTGCCTGGGTTTGGTCAACATGATCTACTTCACCATCACAATTGCCAATCGGTTTTGATGCTCATAGAAGGGGATTGGCCAAGCTTGTAATTGAGTGCTTTGGATCACTTTGAGAGCACTAGCATTGGATTGGCCAAATGCATCTTCAAATTTTAACAAATACCACACTTTTTTACATTTGCATATTCTATTTAAATTCAATCCCCACATTAGGTTAGCCATTTACTCTCTCTATAATAATAAAATATTATTAAATTAATAATTTTGTTATTTAATTTTTTTATATCACATTTTATAATTCTACCAATTTAATATTAATAATAATTATATTCTAATTAAATTAATATTAAAAAAAATCATATTTTTAAAAGTCATTTAATGCTAATAACAAAAAATATTTGATTAAACTTATCAAAAATTCTATCTAAATTTCTTGATTACAAATCAAATAATATTTTTATTGGAGTGAGAAATTAATATTTTAATATTTGCTTGGAGTGAGAAATTATTATTTCAACTTTTGGTGAATCAATTTGGTTCTTCAAATTTGGCTAATCACTGTAGCTAACATCCAAATTATTTTAGAGATGCCCAATCCAATGTGAGGACTTTTTAGCACATATTATCTAAAATTTGGCCAATCTTTAGTTTTGGCCAAGCCAATGCTAGTGCCCTTAGGGTTGAATGGGCAAAGGTGGTGGCATGTGGAGGTGGGTAATTTAGGTGTAGAAAGTCTTTGAAGGAACAAGGGTACTTGGTTTGGACAAAACTTCATTTCCTAGGTGAATAGTTGTGATTTTGGCTTGTCTTTACAATTGGTTTTGGCCTCCTCTTAGGTCTAATTTTAGGTGATATAAAGAGGTTTGAATGGTGTAGAAAAACTCTTAAAAAGCTTGTATAAGGGGCATGGTTTTGGTAACTTGTTAAGGAGTTACACGATTTTGCACCAAGGGTTCCGATTGGTGGGTTCTTGTGGCATTGATATGCCTTTGCCTCAAGTGACATGGGTTGGGTTAGTTCTAACCTTCAAGGGTTGTTTAAGAGTGATGCAAAACAAGTGCAAAAGACAAAAATCTCAAATCTAAAATTATGAAGAAAATGGCTTGAAGAAAACTATGCAAGTCATGATGTTTGAGTTACTATTCATGGGTGTGATGAATAGTAACGTTAACTCAAGTTAGAAGACTTACCATGGTTGAAAGGAAACCCTAGGGGTGTGTGGGTTGAGCTTAGGTAGAAAGAAAATCAATGGTATGGTCTATGTGGGTCCCACATAGAAGAGTGATATCAAATACAAAGCTTGGGCTTCAAGTGTTGGATTCTTATTGGATTCTTATTGGCCTATGAGTGGACCTTTACTTGGCCCCATGTCCAGATTTATTAGGTCTTTCCTTGGCCTCAATAGTTTACTAAGTTGGGTCCTAATTTTGGGTCTTTCCTAAATTGATCCAATAGTATAAAGTCTTTGCGCCCATAGTCTTATATACACTAAGTTGGGCCTAATATCTTATATCCATCAACTTGGGCCTAAAGTCTTATGTCTACTAATTGGGCCTAAGGTCTTAGTGTCTATCCTTAGCCCATCTCATCTTTATAAGCCAGGGCCCTTATTAAACCCTTATTGGGCCTTCTCCAAATCATCTAATATTTTTAGCATGGCCTCGTTTGTTTTCAGAGATGAGATGAGATGAGATTAAAGTTGAAAAGTTGAATAAAATATTGTTAGAATATATTTTTTAATATTATATTTGTTTTGGGATTTGAAAAAGTTGAATTATTTATTTTATTTTGTATGGGGATTTGAGAAAGTTGTAATGATGGGATGGAAGGTTTTCAAAGTTTTCAAAGTTTTGGATTTTGGTCTTGAAAACAAACAAGGTCGCCCACCAAGGTAGCAAGTCTCTAACATGCCATGTGTCATTCTTCCATTGGCCTCTTAGCACATTTTTCAAAATTAATAAAGCACTATAATTTTCTCATAATTCTAACTAAACCAAATGTGTAAGCGCTTTTGCCAACTCAAGATCCAAAAATTTTCTTTTTCTCAAGGATCACAACTTCTACTAAGCTAGTAGGATCATGGCTACTAGGGTTAAGCTCTAAGGTGGTTTTAAGTGGGGTGTTACACTTTTGTTCAATTATACATTTTGTTTTTGTTTTTGCTTTTGTTTTATAATACATAATTAAAAAAAATCATTTTTGAAATAACAAGCACATACATTAGAAACCTATTGTTTTGAATTATATATATTTTTTATTTTACAGTTAACTTCTTTCATTCATCCTGTTATTTTTGCGATTGTTATATTGGGAATGAATCATTACATATGTTATCAATTGTTTTAGCTTTGTGCTACGTACAAGGATGATGTTATTAATTTATGTGTTTTTCTTATAAGAAATGATATTAAGTATCTAGGTCATTCTAACACAAGTGCGATTTGATCAATCTCTCATACAGCTTATTTACTCTGGTTACAGCTGCACTCAAGGTTGGTTCTTCACACCTTGCGCGAGCAGCGTAGTAGTCCAAGTTTAAGGTTAGCTATTTTGGAACTGATATTGTTTGTGTTTGTTTCAATGGCTTTCTATGCTTGTTACTTTCTCTTAAAGTGACACTATCATTTCAAAACTTCAAGCAAAATAAATGATTTAGCTAAGTCTGCTATTGAGACAACTGGGATTAACAACTAATGTCCTATTCCCAAAAAGTTAAGATCACCACATGTCAATCCAAAGCCACTGCTGTCTTAGTCCTATTTAGAATTGTCATTGCATTTTTTAGCTGATTCCAAATTGTCGCTGCATGTTTTTTTTTTTTTTTTTTAAAGAGAATGATTTCAATAATCAGATAACAATACATTATACATAACTACCTCTCCCAGGACTGAGTTTAAGACCTCAGGAGGGCCAGCCTCTAGCTAAACTTTTTCACAAACATCCCTAACTACTAATTTTGCTGTCGTGTGAGCAGCTTTGTTAGCTGACCTGTGTACAAAATTTAGGCTCCATGCTTGTTTACTTTTCATCAACTGCTGCAAATCCTCTTTCATTTGTCCAAGCCACGAGTTATCTTCATTTTTGGAATTAACTACATCCACAACTACCTTGGCATCCCCTTCAAAACATATTTGGTTTAAACCAAGCTCATTGCAAAGGTCCATAGCTCTAAGAAGAGCAGCACTTTCAGCTTGGGTAGTTGAAGAGATGTGATGCTTAGAGGCTATCACCATTGCTAGCAAACTGCCTTTTGAATCTCTGATGATTACTCCCATTCCCATCCCGCCATTAGCTTTTTCAAAGGTTGCATCAAAATTCACTTTGACATAGGGCCTTGCAGGTGGCTTCCATTTTTGAATTGATCCTCTCCCATGAGTCCCTTCTGCACTCTTTAAACAGTTTTATTTGGTCTCTTTGAAAAAAGATAGATCAACTTAAGCCTTTTTAGCCAGTATACTAGGTTGCATAAACTGGTTTTGAAAAATGAAGGCATTTCTCCTTGCCCATAGCTGGTAACACATGACTGAGGCCAACTCCAAACTCTCTTTACTCAGCTTATTCCTCATCTCAACCCACAACAGCTGGAAATCAGAGTGATATCTCTTCCATTTGCAAAAAGTGTTGGTTTCTCCTCCCCATACATCTGCTGTATGGGAAGGAGAAACCAACACTTACTACTGAAAAGATGCTACCGTATTCTTTATAAGAGTTATCATTGCATAGTAAAAGTATGTTGGAGATAACTGTAATATTTAACTAGTTTTCTTGGCTGTAATGTTGACATTTCTATATGCTCGTAACTGGTAGTTTGAACTGCTTAAATCCTAATCACTTGTTAAAAGCTCAAAAACAAAGAATATATATTTTTTGTAGAGTTGAAATTATCAAATATTTTTGTATTGTGTTTCAAATTTTGTGATTTTTTGTTCAATGATTCTTTTGTTACTTTTAATACAAATTTTTTTGTTTGGATTATTATATATATTTTTGCTAGGCTATGATTATATTCTAGTCATGGTCTAGGCCTTTTTCTAGTAAAAGTTGGTTAGGCCTCTTACTTCTCATTTGAGAATCTGCACTTTTTTTCGGGTTGCCATGGATATATAAAAGCTTATTATTGTTATAGAATTTTTTTTTTGATAGATAATTAGATATTTCTAAATTGTTTATTTTTTTATTTATTTATTAAAGTGGATATGGATATGGATACTACACCTACTCTAGACGATCATACACAAGGGGATGCTTAAGTTCCTACACCGACGATAGGTACTTCCACCCCTATACCTACATATGCAACTACTTCTTGTGTAAGTAGTGGAGTACTTGCAGATGTTGAACATGAACCTATTCCTAATGAGTTAGATGAAGTGGAGATTGGTGCTGATCGACCACCACGATCGAATAAGAGAAAGTCATGGACATGGGACCATTTCACTAGGGGTGTAACGGGTCCGGTTCGGTCTAGTTTTGGATAAATTTCAGAACCGAACCAGTATACACTGATTTTGCATTTTCAAGAATCGATGCTGCACTGATTACCCTCATAAACTGGTAGTTTCGATTTTACCAGTTTCGATCCAGTTAGATCCAGTTTTCCGGTTTAATATATAACTCTTATAATATATTAATATATATTAGTACTATATATTATACTATTATAGTGTTACTACTACATATAGTATATATATATTATAGTGATATAGTGATACTAATACTATATACTATACCAATAGTGATATTAATACTATATGTAGTTATAGTGATTTTAATTTAGTATAACTATAAAATAGTATTAGTATAACTATATCACTGATAGTATTAGTATTACTATATCACTATAGTATAATATCTTGATATATTATTAGTATAATTATATTATAGTGGTTTATATAGTAATTTATATATAGACTTAAAGTGGATTCCTAATAGTATTAGTATTATGCCATAAAATGTTATTAATATACTAATTTATATTAGTATTACTAATGTATTTATCAAAAGGAATATGTCAAGAATTTATTAGGCCATAAATGTAATTAATATATATACTTTATATTTAAAACAAATGAACAAATAATGTTCATGTTTAAGATTTAAATTTTATGTTATAAATTATAATATAACATTATTTCATATATAATTATATATTATATAAAATTATATATAATATGAAAAATTAATTAAAAAATATATATACGAATTGGTCTTGTCCGGTGCCGAAAAACTTAAAACTGAACTAGTTTTGACCGATTTTTAACATAGAGGAACCGGTCCTGGACCAAACCAACCGGTTCGAGCCAGTTCTTTGGTTTATTTTTACAACCTTACATTTCACCAAAATCCTTTGTGATCGTGAGAACCTGCAAGCAAGGTGCCACTATTGTGGGGATTACTATGGTGGTCATTATAAGAAGCAAGGCACGAAAGTTTTGATAGCACATATGCAGGGTTGTCAAAGGTATAAGATATACAAGGGATTGGTGACGAAAGATCAAAAGAATCTAAGTTACGAAACAACGATGGCCACTGATGGTAGTCAAAGTAAAAAACTATCAATCCCTCATTACAATGAGAAGAGACTGAGGAGTTGCTTGCAACTTTGAATATAAGGATGAGCTGTCGTTTCTCACCATTGAGGGACAAAGGTTCCATAATTTTGTACAATGTCTTGAATCCCAATTTTCCACCCCTTCACGGTATGAGACTGTTCGAATATGCATGCCAAAGAGAAGGCCTGAATAAAGGAGAAGTTTATCAATACTGGGCAAAGAGTTTCTTTTTTTACAACTGGTCAACTCAGAACCTTAGTTACATGTGTATCACATCCCACTTCATTGACAGTGAGTGGACATACATAAGCAAATTTTGGGGTTCAAGAAAATCCAAAATCACAAGGGTTCATCTATTAGAGAGGAGTTGGATGATTGTGCGGCCAATTGGGGGATTGCAAAATTCCTAACCATAACAGTTGATAATGCAAGTGCCAATGACAGTGTAATTGATTGGTTTTAGAGAAATTCTACCGTGAAAGAAATTACGATTCTTGACAATGAGTTTATACAAGTTAGATGTTCTGCTCATATTATCAATCTTATAATCAATGAGGGTTTGAAGGAAGTTGATGAGTCAATTATCAAGGTTCACAATATTGTCAAGTACGTTAAGGCTCCCCCCCCCCCCAAAGACTTGACAAGTTTAATTGTATAGTTGACCAACTAAAAATCCCATGTGGTAATATGTTGACCTTGCCTTCCTACTCGATGGAACTTAACATACATGATTTTGGAGGTAGCGCAAAAGTACCAGAGCACCTTCTAGAGGATGGAGGTTTGAGATATGCTTTGTTGGAGGAAACAATGGGGAGAAGGGGGCTCGCATTTCTGGTAGTTTATCTGTAATAAGAGCATGTACTTTGAGGAGCTTTTAGGACTTAATGACCACTTGTGAGAGAGTTGTGAAAGTAGTGTTGGGTTGTTGAATGGTATGGTTATGAGGATGAAATCCAAGTATGATAAGCATTGGCGGGATATTGAAAAAATAATCAGATTATTATTTGTGGCAGCAATTCTTGACCCCCAATATAAGTTGGTTATTGTAGAGTTTTGGATTAGGGACATCCTAGGTGATGTCAAGGCTGAATAGTTTATTAGAGTATTGAAGCATGATATTGATGCCTTATATAGCCATTACAACAATAGTGGTGGTCAGTTTTCAAGTATAGGTGGGAGCTCCTCAAGATCGACAGACTCTACATTTTCCTTAGATGACACACATTCAAGGAGTTCAACAGTTTTGATATGAATATATCATCAAATCCAAGCATCAAGAAATATTATACAATAAAAATCTAAGGTTAAATGATATTTTTTGGAAGATGTCGAGGCACCTAGTGCTACATTTCATATCTTAACTTGGTGGAAGGTTCATTCCACCAAGTTTCCAGTCATTTCCCGAGTAGCCTAGGATGTGTTGGCCATTTCCATCACTACGGTTGCCTCAAAGTTGGAATTTAGCACTGGAGGTCGTGTGTTAGATGCTTATCGGAGTTCATTGGCTCCGAGAACTGTGGAGGCCCTCATTTACACATAAAACTGGTTAATGTCAATGCCTATTGGACCACATAGTGTTGATGATGTCGAGAGCTATAGGGTTGAGCCGGGCAACTTGCTTTTAGCCTTCATTTGTAATTAAATAATTAGATATTTTTATTGTTTTAATTCTTTTAACTTATGATTTATATGTTTTTGTAGACTTATCTGCGAACCCCACAATAATTAAGGCGGACTAAGACATAAGCATTATGGGAGGGAGTCCAGTAGATGAATCATGAATGATATCATTAGTTTTTATATTAACTTTACTGTTAGTATTATCATTTACTTAAGTAATATAATGTCTAATTTTGTTTAATTTCCAAAACAATACAAGATAATTAGAGTTGGAGTTGTTACTTGGTGCCTAGTGGTAGACCGTGGTGGGGGTGGGGATTGTGCTTTTAGATGCTTGTTTAATTGGAGGAGTTGGATTAGGGATTAGTTGTTTAATTTAATTATGATACTTTGTAACTTTGGTTGTGACTTTGGTGATGGTAGTGTAAATGTATGTTCTAACTTTGTAATATCCATCTACAACTACAAATACTCATTAACGTACTTGATTTTGTTTTAATGTTTATGATTCTATGGATTTAGGTGTTTTTGATTGCATGATTATGTCTTTTAATTTACATTATGGATTTAAGTATATTTTAATAATCATTCATTATGGCTTTATTATTGTTTGTTGGTTCGATTAATCATCTCAAATAATAATCTTTTTTTTTCTTTTGTTGAGTTTAAATATATAAATTGTATTGTATGTAAATTTCCCATCATTGTATTTAATTTTTTTTTAAAGCTTTTTCGGCCCAGCTCGAAACAACAGGCCATTGAGCCATTGGGCAGGCCCAACTCTAACTGGCCCTCCGACCTCCAACCCCAACTTAGAAGCTCTGATCAGAGTCGAAGTTAGAGCCCAACTTTGCCTCCGACTTTTTTCAGAGTTGGAGTTCGGTGTTGGGCTTTCTGATTTCATTGGAGTCGGAGCCTAGCCCTATCCATGGTAATAATTGGAAGAAAATCGGCCCTCTTAGTCAATTTGTCCATGATCACCCACAAAGCATTCTTTTCGCTTGGGCTCCTTGGTAAACTAACTACAAAATCCATTCCACACGCAGTACCCAAATATCGGGACGTGTCCTGCAACAACGAAACTATCCAATTTGTTATAACTAGATTCGTAGAAAATAAGGTGGGCGGTGGGGCCCCGCACCCCTTTTGTCCACCCTCAACCGTCCAGGCAAGGCGGGGGCCCTGTTCGTCACATGCGATTGGCGGGGTATCTGCCCTCATCTTTACACCCAACGGGAGCAGGGGCAAGCTAGGCCTAGGCCTGCCTATCTTTTCCCTTATCCACCATATATATATGTATGTATAAAAAATATATATATACGATACCCAAAACAGATTGGACTAGGGAGAATGAGATTGATAATCCCATGGCCTAAACCCAAACCCCCTTGTCTCGACCCACTCTTTGACTCTAATCTCTCAACCCTTCTCTCTCTCGCACCCCTCACATTGTTGTCGTTTGCCGCTTACGCAGTCTCTAAGCACCCCTAACATTTATGCATTTTCTCTCAAGTTCTCAACCTTTGCAAGTGTCCCAAAGTTGAAACCCCTCTAGAATTATTTTTTTAGTTTTTCACTTGATTGGAGTATGAAGAATGAGATTGATCGATGCATTTGAAGGATGGGATTGTGTTTTGTGTGTTGTGAAGATTGGATTATGATTGTATTTTGTGTATGTTATTTAGGGTTTCAATCTGAAACCCTAAATTATGTTAAAATTTCTAATTGAAATTTAACCTAATATAAGTTGGAGTTTCAATTTTGAAACCCCAATCTATTTTGGATTTCAGTTTTGGGGTTTCAATATTAATTTTGGGGTGTCAAAACTGAAACCCTAAACTATTTTGGGGTTTCAAAACTGAAGCTCTAATCAATTGTGATGTTAATGATTGTATGACTTTAATTGTTGTGTGATTTGTGAATCATGTCAGGTATTTGTGAGTCAACCAGAATGGATAGTAAGTCAAGTCCAAATACTAGCATTAGTGCTAGCTCTCCTACCCTTATCCTTATCCCTACCACTACCCCTACACCAACCCCTACCCCTACACCCATGGGCCAACCAAAGAAGAAATAATCTTAAGTTGTGTGGACTCACTTCGCCAAGTTAGAGGGTGGTGATCCCAATGACCCCCAAGCTAAGTGTAACTATTATGGTAAGGTGTATGGTTATCACTATAAAAGACATGATACATCTCAATTAAAAGTACACTTAGAAGAATAATGTAAAAAGAGTCCAATTAAAAGCTGTTTACAGGAAAAGAGTCATTATAGATTAGAGATTGAACTTAACAAAATGGTAGATGGGAGTAGTGGGGAGGAACATTGAGAGGGTATACAAAGTATGATTCGGAGGAGTGTAGGAAACACCTAACTCGTATAATCATAATAATCGAGCTACCCTTTCGATTTGTAGAGGGTGAAGGGTTCCAAGCATGTTCCAAGTACTTGAAGCCTAGATTTAACCTTCCTTCTCGTTGCACGATAGGAAATGATATTATTAAACTACACAGTGTACATGAAAAATTATTGAGAAACCAATTGAGGGGTTAAAGAGTTTGTCTTACCACTGATACATGGACATCGATCCAAAATTTGAATTATATGTCTTTGACGACACATTGTCAATTAAACAAAAAGATTTTCAAGTTTGTTTAATTAATCACAAGGGTGAAACCATTGGAAAGATTTTGGAGATTGGAAATAAAAGAGTGGAGGTTGGAATGGGTTGTGACAATAATGATTGACAATGCGTCTTCTAACAATATTACTTTGAGAGTATCTTAAGAATAAGCTTAGAGAAGACAGTGTGACGCCCTCGATTTTCACTTGGGATTTCATGAAGCTTAAAGCAATGGGACATGCAACATGAGGTTACTCCCGTTAATAACAATTAAATATGCAGTGCACCTAACATGCATGTAATAGTATGTAATATTCATAGTGGATAAATTTTTTCTTTAAGTAATACTATGTACCAAATGTAATACATCCCAAAAATATGAACATACATCATGACTTCACATTATAATAGATATCCAAAAATTACAGCACTTGTCCAAAAGGTCTATAACAGCATAAGTACTGGAGACAGTGTTTCATAAATACAATATGAAAATAGAATATATTATACTAAATTGCTAAGCTACTCACGCAGCTCTGCTATGATCTCCAAAATCGCATCCAGAAAACAGATAACCGTAGTTATCAGTCATTCGTCTTCTCTCTGTGGACTAGTCATCCTCGTCCAGTCTTTCGGGCGTGAGTTCTCAATATCCTAACACATCATCTACCATTCTAGAGTGAATGGTAGTTGGGACTACCGAGTAAGATTTACTTACAAATCTCTTCAAGTAAACTACCAAGGTACTAATAATATACGTATACATGCTTGATAGCAAAATGACAGGAATGCATCGTGACATGAATATGAATATGAATATGTGTGACATGACTTGAAAAATAGTATGACATGTGCTGGATTTTAAGAAAATAATGTGATTGCACGTGGACATAACCTGAACTTGACATGAACTTAACGTGAACTTGACATGAACATGAAACATTTTTAATAAGCAAGTGTTTCTTGATAGAATGCCCTAACAATCAGAATAATTCCACCAGTTATTTCGTCAGGAATAGGTGAACAATCATAATAATTTCGCCTAACATATTCCGTCAGAGGTACTCAAACAATCAGAATGATTATACCAAGAGTATTTTAATGGAGATACCTTAACAATTAAAATGATTACGCCAGTAGTACCTTGTAATAGTTTTAATAAAAATACTTTAACAATCATAATGATTACACTATGAGCATTTTAATAGAGGTACTTTAACAATCAAAATGATTACGCTAGAAGTACCTTGTATAAATTATCAATAGAGATACTCAAACAATCATAGTGATTACACCACGATTATCGCATGCATGACTAATTTAGAAAAATATTTTTTGATGGACTCGTGTGACTCATGTATCCATAGTGTATAACTGATAATTATATAATCGATGACGTGACATTCATGGTATGTAATAGATAAACATGTAACAGACATGATGACGGGCATTCGTGGCATGTGATGGTTAAAGGTGTAACAGACATGATAGTGTAACATTCATGACATGCAATAGATAGACATATAACAAAAATGATGATGTGGCATTTGTGACATGTAACAGTGACATGGCATTCATGTAATAGATAAATGTGTAAAAAAATAGCATGGCCTTCATGGAAAAGACAAAAGTGCAACAGTTAAATGTGTAACAAATAATGAAGACATGGCATGGTATATCATAGCAATTACAATAAGCATAGTGACATGAAGAAAAAAAATGTAATCTTCCAATCGCACATACATAAATATTCCAAGAATAAGTTAGAAACTAACTTACAAATTTTTGGTGTGAAGTGAAAGCGTGGTGCAATGTTAAGCATAGCATGAAAAAATATGAACTAAAATAAGATATTTCTAAGGTTTAGAATATGTCATTAAATACTTAGAAACCTAAAAAATTTTACTTATGGCAAAAATTGCAAAGTTACCCCTCTACTTGTGGAAAATTATAATTTTGCCCACAAAATAAGAATTTTGCATACTAAATCCAAATCTTACCAAAATTTATATTTGTCACATAAATTTTATCCTAAAACCAAATATCGAATAAAAAACATTTTAAAAATAATACAAATAGGTGAACCATACCTTGGCCGATCCACATTTTAGGCAAAAACTTGATTTTTGTTGCAATTCAACCAACCTTCAAACTTTCACACTTAAAATTATTTTTGAGACACTTAAAAATCATATCTTTGTAAATCATGCTAAGACATCAAAATATACATTTCACAAAAACCTCAAACTCACTTCATCAATAAAACTGTGAACCACATGTATTTTTACTTTAGATCAAAATCCCTAGATCCTCGATTTTCATGAAATAAAATTTCAAAAAATAAAACCATATACCTCATATTCAATTTATAACTTGATCTTAGTAATAAATCTAGAATCACATGGCAAAATTATATTAAAACTGAATTAAAACCCAAGAGCCTCTAGGTTGAGTCCTAAACAAAACTTCGCATGTATAAAATGTATTCCATCAAGGTCAAAAATAATATTCTCTAAAAATAAACTCCTAACACTTATATCAAAGTCTTAATAACATCATATATGAAAATCAAGACCATTGGATCAAGTTTCCACAACCAAATATTTCAACTTCACCAAAACAGAAATTGCTTGGACCCTCCCACTTTCTAACTTTACAAAATCATGCAAAACTATTTCATAAAAATTTTAACATGCAATAAAGACAAACCTAACTTGAGTATTAACGTGTTAAAACTTCACCATAGCAAGTTCTACCCAACATTTCATTAAAATAACAAAGCTTCATATAAACATCTAGATTGTCATCCAGTATGACCTTTGCATGCTCAAACCAAATTTTTACCAATAAGAAATCTATGAACAATTATCTAAAATATACCAATGAAAACTAGACTCAAAGAAACATAAAATACATGAAGGAAGTTTAATGATATTTGACTTATAAAGGGCTGGAAAATGCAAGAAAATAACAACCAGAAAATCTGCCTGAAGCTCTCTCTCGATTCTCTCTGGAAAATGGACTGGAATTGCAAAATGTGAAGCATATAATACAAGGGGCATGATAGAAAAGATAGGAGGTTGACATGGGGTGGCTGAATGACTTTTTGATGGGAGGTTGGCAGCCAAAAGGTAGAGAAAATGTTGGTTGCTCAATTACTATCCCCTTGCTGCCAAAGCTGGTCGAGGGGATGGCTTAGGGTGAGTAGGCTTTTTGTCATCCATCAAGTGACTTCTTGGAGCTGAAATTGAGTGGTGTTTCAGCCCTTGTCTTGTTCTTGGGAGGGGTCCTCAAGAAGCCTCCCTTTGTGGTGGTTTTCGGTAGGCCTAAGATGGGCATCACCGATGGGATTCATTTTGGGGTTTCATAGGACTCGTTTTGGGGTTTTGGTTGAGATCAAGTCCAAATCAAATTTTTCTTGGACCAATGTGATTACCAAGATGTAATAGTGGTTAAGAGTGTATGAGTGAAAAATTGAGTGATTAATAATATGTGGAAGCAATTAATCCAAGTAGTTAAACACTTAATAAAACATCGGGCCACATAGGGTTGAAATCATTGTTTAGGGTTTCGATCATCATGAGGGTTTGAGGGTTCAATTGAAATGCAATGGTTTGTGATTTTACTAGATTTGAAACTCTCTTTTGATTATCCAAAGTGTTTCGGGTGATCAGAATAGTATTTGCATAAGTGGCACAATCATATGGCTTGAATTGCATCCACTCCACCACACTTAACTCACTAAGTGACAGGTGTACTATTACTATTCCAATGAGTGGCTAGGAATGTGCCAAATGTCCATCCAAAAAGTAATCCTAGTGGTTCTAAGTGGATTTGGACATCCCACATAGCGATTTGACAATTATTTAAAAATGGTGTCACGTGGCAATATCTCGAGTGTTACTTACTATTCACCAAAACAATTGCCAAAATTATTATTACACCATAAAATTCTAAATAATGATACGAGTCTAGTGGTGCAATTCGACCCCTAAGTGCCTCAATTAAAACAAAAGGCACTCCTAGATATTATTCATCTGGGAAACGAAAAATGTAACAATCCTAAATATTCATCAGGGACTAATGGTGCAATCCAATTTGCCAACTTATACTCCTAAGTGCCTTAAATAAATCAAAAGACAAGTTTGACACCATAGCGGATCGGAATCCAACTATACTGACAAACTAAAACTTAATCGATCGCTCAATTTGTAAAATCTTTTCGAGATTTTACGACATTCCTAAGTTCTAAAGAATTTCCATCCATTGAGTTTTTATGGGCTGTTACAGACAATAAGTCAATCACGGGTGTGGGTGTTTACATGTGAGATGTGCTGCACATGTCCTATATCTTATTGTGACCGACAGTTTGAAAGATGTGAATGACTTGGTTGCAAGGGTTAGAAGTGTAGTGAGGTTTGTGAGATCTTCACTAGCTAGGCTTGATAAATTCAAGGTTGTCGTGAGGGCTGCATGTATTGAATGTAAGAAGGGGTTGTGTCTTGATGTTTCTATAAGATAGAACTTAACCTTCTTGATGTTGAGATAGCCTAACAGTATAGAAAGGTCTTTGACTTATTGGGTGACGAGAACATGCAATATGTCAAACATTTTGAGGATGATGGGAGATTGGGCAAGCCTAATGATGATGATTAGGATGTAGTGGAAATTTTTGTAAAGTTTCTTAGGCTTTTCTATGACTAAATTGGCAAAATCATTCGACTTCTGTTGTCTTACTATGGTAGGGAAATACCGATCATCAAAATCATTCAACTTTGGACTTGGTTGTATTCTTCCTTAGGTTACATATGTGTTTGTTGGAATGGAGTACTAACATTGCATACTTTTATCTTATACAGAGGGAATATCTTTCTTGTTTTTGTGGTGTCCCCAACTTCCATATACAGACACACACGGAAATTGAGACGCCGGAATGATGACGACACGGTAACGCACCCCATCGACAAGTGTTGAGTGTGTGCAATGCAACACGTGTATAATAAACAATACGCAGCGGAAAGGTTAAGTTAAATAACTAAGTACCAGAGTTCAATACAATACAAAGATACTGAAAATCCACATGTCAACATAATACGATTTTTGTTTACAAATCAACATCAAATCAAATCAAATACAATAAGCATAAGCGAACGATAATCATCAAATACAAAAATAGCCAATGTCCCTACTTCTCAGGCGGAGCCGCATCTTCAGGCTCAGCCTCCTCAAAACCTGCATTAACATCTACAGTACCAAAAAATGGTTCTGCAGGTAAGTAAAACCCAAAATGCTCCAAGACAATAAATATATTAAAACAACTAACATTATGCATGCACATGATGACCAAACCACAAAATCTGAGAAAAACACAATTTTTCGAAAATTACAATTTTTTCACACACGCCAAAAATCACCATTTGGCACAAAACTAAATTTAGGAATAATTCCATTAATTTCAATTTTAACCGTATGCACCATGGCCTCCCCTATGGACCATCCATATACTCTGACTCTCATCGTCACCTCACGGGTAACGACCGTGCAAGTGATACACGAGTGATGTCTAGTTCTGCGCCCACCGCGTACATAGTCAAGCATCCTCTGACCCCCACCAGTCTGAGGAGTCACGGAGTCGGATCGAGAGCGCTACCATCCCGTCTAAGTCCCGAGCAACAGTCCCAGGAGACGACACTCAGTATATTCTGCTCCCGAGTGTCCAAAGGAGTTCCACCGAGATAATACCCCATCTCGGCTTGGGGGTGATACACATGCACCCGAAAAGCCTTAAATACAGTTTCTTAAAACACATACCCACGCATGTGTGCACCATGCCATGAAATCAACCAATTACCAACAACCAACAGTTATCAGTACAACCAGATAACCAAAACACAGTTTATAAAACAGGTTAGTGCAAAAATATACTTAAGTCTTAAAAGTCTTTTGGAGAAATACTTACAGCGCTATATAATAATTTTAGGAGGATCACGGAAGTCCAAAAGGCAGCTGGAAAGCAACGTAACAGTGCAAAAACACTGTGGCCGAAATACACAGTATACCCAAATTCCAACGGAGTTAAACAAAGACTTGAAATTGATAAGGTATGGCCTATGGGAGGTGGTGAAGCTAGTGAAAGCAACGGTTGGCTGTGGGTGGCGGCCGAAACGGCGGTGGAAGGCCAAAAAGGTGAAATCGGAGCTGGAGCTTGAGCTCGTGCAGGTGGCTTCAGCGATGGATCGGAGCTGGAATTTGGTGGGTTAGGACGGCAAGAGGCCGGTGATAAAGTGGTGAAGAAATGGTGGCCAATGGTGGCCGGACGGCGGTGGTGGGACAAAATGAAGCTCGCGGCTTCGCACGGCTCGCGGCGGCGTTAGCCGGCCTGAGATTTAAAGGGAAGACTTGCTGGCAGTTGGGGAGTCGACCGGTGTGGCGGTGTGAGCCATGGACTGCCGGCGGCGGCGCTGGATGCTAAAGAGCTGAATGGCGTGGAGAGAGGAGAGAGAGAGAGTGTCGAGTGGGAGAGGGGTCCGAATGGGAAAATAGAAGGAAAAAAAGAAAAAGAAAAGAAAATGAAGAGGAAAAAGAAAAGAGGAAAAGAAAAGATGGGGAAAAGAAATGAGGTCCAATCCTCACAACTTTTGAGTCATAACTGATCCTCAAAATAACTATTTTTAAAACAGTAAATTTAATTAATCATTTTAAACTTAAAACTAATTAAAATAAAATATTAAACTCCAATAATAATCACTCTTTAAAATAAAAAATAATTTAATTGTAGAACACTAANTTTCAATTTAAGTTTAGTATAGTGATGATACATTAATCTTGACTTTGTGCTTCCAGTTTTGCCATTTTTATTTTCTTCTTCCATTTGGGGTGTACAGGATTGGTAAAGAATGTTGGTTGTTATGTTCTATTGAATAATGCAAAATTATGACCCATATAACCTAAAGGGAAAGTCACCTAAGAGAGTATGATGAGCACTTGGGAAAGTGACATTTACTTTTGACCTAATAAAAAAATCTGCTTTGATTGTTCATTTGGATATTTGTTGATCAAGTTTTGGGTCTTTAAATAAGGAGTTCAACTTATTGATGAATATAATTCTATTTTACACACTCAGTATTTTTTTAATAGAAAGCGCTTTGCTTTTGCCTTACCACTGTTGGGAAGATTCCCCAAAGGTGCCAGCATAATCTCTTTACTGGGTTAGTAATTTAATGCAGTCGGAATTAAAATAAAAAATAAAAAATCTTCCAAGCATATATAAAATTTAAAAAAAAAAATCTTTTTTTTGTTTTGTTTTAACTTGTGAGTCCATGAAATATATGTATGTGTAATGTATGTAAGCCATCCTCCAAGGATTCCACATATAATAAATATGCACTTGGAGTTGGAGTCTTCTTTCTTATTTATATATATTGGTCATGTAAAAAGATGAGATTTTTCTTTGCATCTACCGCGCAACTTCCTTCCTACTATTTGCTTTTCTGAAAACCATGTTTCAATGCTCTCTTCATAGGTAATAACTAGGGGCGGACTAAAGTCCGGTTCGGATACAAAAGTTTCCACACCTCATAACAACTTATTTTATCTAATTATTATAATTTTTTTAAATTCTTATACAAAATATAATAAATAATTTAATTTTTTCAATCCTAAAACAATAATAATATTATAATAATATTTTATTCAACTTTCATCTCAACGCATCTCATCTCAACTCACAATTCAAACCTCTCATAATACAAATTGAGGTCTAAAATAAAATTTAAAGTAATTTTTTTAATAAATGAAGTATTTAAAAGTATAATTATTCATTATATTGACTACAAAACTTAGTATTAGAGCCTTGCACACATGAGAAAATATTTAAAAGGAGAGTTTATTTAAATTTTTATTTACATTGATTTATATATATATATATTTTTTTTTTCTAGAAAAATAAATATATTACAGTTTAATTTTTGACCGCCTTAGTATGGGGTGTGGCATCTAGGCAATGCTCTAAGCGGCCTAGACCATGGGAGGACTCTGGTAATAACCATACAAAACTAAGCACACCAAACTAAACTAAACGTGGGAGCCACACTAGTGATCAAAAAATCATATTTTTAGATAAAAAAGAAAGTAAACTTTTAACCGAGTTGATTGTCTAAAAATGCAAATTAAGGACTATTTTGTATAAAATTCTCAAAAACTAATTAAAAGTTAATATGAATTTCTTTATATTGGATTCCTTAAATCTTGTGTGGAATTCTAAGATTGCAAGTAAAAATGATGAATTATTCTACTTTAACATCCCAGACACTAGACATCACACCTCTTTTAATATGTGTATAGTACAATGTTTTTAATACCGTACCGGATGTCGTACCAGTCAAGGTACTAGATCTAAATATTTCGGTACCGGTACCGTTTCGTGTACCGTTTCGGGATTGACGATATATGAATAAATTATATTCTAAAATAATTTTCTATATATGAATAAATTATCTATAAATATATATATAAATTATAAATAGTCTAGTCTGAATTGAGGGTTAAAAAATGAGTTTGTAGTTTGAAAAAATGAAAAAAAAAAAATTAAAGGTCGAAATATCGGCCGGTACAGGCTCATATTTCGGCCGGTACGATCGGTACCGGCCGGTATTTAGGCC
>QEOT01005648.1:57244-89013 GCA_003123785.1 Pterocarya stenoptera | reverse complement strand
CGTCGCTACTGCATGTCAGAACCCACAAGTCTCCTGAACTCACTCTCTTTAAACTTCCACGGCAAAATGGGCAAGATTCTGACCTTGTATTCCTATAACATATAGGAAAGAAATGCAAAGGTACCAACTGTTAATAATTAGGGCTTCTCTTTGTCATCACAACTCAACGTGGAGCTAATTGAAAGTGAGAGGATGAAAGTTATAAGATCATAAATACCAGTCACGGTAACAGTTGATGCACATGGAATGGCAGCAGTTTGGCACAACCATTTTAGAGCAAGACTCCAAGCAGATCCCACACTCATCTTCTCTCTCCAAGTCAACATCTGGAATCTTTCTCTTCTTTTCCAATTTCTTCCTGACTACCATCTGAATGGAGCTACCTTCCTCTCGAGTAACATCCAACTCTGACAAGTTGCCATTGAGACGCTGAAGGGATGGTAATATAACAGCTGCAGTTACAGGTCACAGATGCATCATTAACAAGAGATATAGTGAAGAAAGAAGTCTGTTCAGGAAGATTATGCAATTCCCTTTATAAGTGGTAAAAAAACTGCATATTACTATTAAAATCATTCTAAAAAATTCACACGTTATTTCTAAAAGCACATAGGTGTCTTTGAAACGAACAATTTGGAAGAGACATCAATTGTAAGAACAATAGAACTCATATCATAACAGCAAACTAATACAAAGGTTCAATTATAAATTCTTGAAATTTTTTTACGTGATGCAATATTATTAAAATGCACAGGGGTTGCAACGCTTGTATAAATTCAAAGAAATCCTTAAAGGATGCTAGTAAATGTGACAGTAAAAAAGAACTAATTCAAATTTGAGCAGACAAATGCAGCAGTTTTCTACCATGTATGCTTTGCATACACCCCCTTATTACAAATCATGGTAGAAAAAGGAAAAGGAATTGACTATAATTTACATACCGTAGAATTCTGTAACGGTAGCTCTCCTTCCACATGAAGAGATATTTGGCTTCCCATCAGAGCGCACCTAAAATATGATTTAAAAAAAAAACAAAATTTAAGGGGGGAAAAAAAAACAAAGCTACATTATATATATTTATGCACAAGCGTGTGTATGTGCATATAACCATCTAATTGGCAGTAGTAATGTATAAACAGGGAAGTGGAAATTAACCTTATATACAATTATGTGAAAAAGGTTTAAATAACTTGAAAGTAGACAAGTACATGAGCAATCCATCCACTGAAGCAAAAACAGTAAAATGGGTGCCAAATGATTGTAGACCAATTTCATTTGAAGGCAGGCACCGCCTTTGCCTCTTGGAATAGAAGCTGCCCTGCATTAATAATGAAATTCAAACTAATCAAAAGACTATGCTAATTGACCAACCATATCTTGGTCTACTAATTCAATAATGTATTATTGGGATCAATTGCAAATTCAGAATAGTATCATAACAAAGAAAAATAAATCTGCACAATGAAAAGAAGAAATGAGGTCATGATTTCCACCTTCTCCATGATAAAACTTTTGAATGTGAAATGGGTTTGAGCGTACACTACATGCAGCAATTGCCATCACAGATTTTTGCAGACCTAAACCATTGTCTACAGAGACCAACCACTTGTGACCAGAAAGAAAATAATTTACAATAAATCAAAGCGTAGCCAAACCCTCTTCCCAATATGCGTTAAATGTGTGTGGCAATTCCGTATCACTAAGAAACGGGGAAAAAGAAAGTCCAAAACGAAAGGAACGAAGGGGCCAAAAAAAAATATTAAAGTGTGACCTATTAAGGATTTCCTGATTATCCGATCTTCTCAAAGTGTCAGCCTCGATAGTGTAGAGTGTTTTTCTTTTCTTTTTTTTGTTTTTTTAAAAAAAAAGTAACATATAATGGAAGATTGAACCAACATCAAACCACAAAATCTCATTAGCACCCAGAACAAGCCCCACTTGCAAATCGAACTAAGAAACCACCCGCTGAGAGAGAGAGAGAGAGAGAGAGAGCTTACAGCATATTGGCATGCTGAATATCAGCCTCCAGAACCTTAAGGGAATCTTGGTAAGAGGGTTTAGCAGCAAGTTGATGATAGTTATCAAACATTTCGGTCACTCTTTGTTCCACTCTTCTTCTCTCACCAAAGGACTCCAATCCTTGTTAGGATTTTGGGATATATGAAAGCAGCAGTGAAGGTGAAGATGAACACACAGAGAGAGAAACCCAGAAAGTGGTGGGTCCCGTGTACCACTAACACTAAAGAAGAATTATTGGACGTTTGAACTAACAAAAGAGGCCCCAAAGAAAGGTCTTTGAAGGAGTCTCCGACGTGTGTGTTGGGTTGGGTGTGGCAGCCTGTTATCAAAACCTAACCTTCATCAAACATCAGAGCGACACGGATTTTGTTCTTCTTCTTTTGTTTTGTTTGAAATTTGATTCTTTGTTCGTTACATTTCTCCGTATTTATTGTATTTATCCTATCAAAATTAAGTTTGATTTGTTTTTTACTTTTAAACGTTGCCCTTTGACTGCTTTTTAATGTTGCTTTGGAAAAGTCGTTATAGCCTTCCAATCAAAACATTGTATTGTGAATCCAACTGTAATTATAACCCTCAAATTCTACAAAATTATGCAGTTATTATATTGAGTAATGATAATATTCTAAAGTGCATAAACGTCGTGTAATTATTTTAAAAAAAATGTGGTTCATTATTAAAAGATTAATTTTTTTCATGTGAATCTTATATTTTATTCATTTTTTTAAAGCGATTCCAAGACGGTTTCATAATTTACGATTACAAATATCTTTTCTCTTTTCACAATCGTAAGATAAAATGAATATATTTTTATAAAGTAGTGTTATTTTTATTTAATATTTCACAATAATACCTTTTATTTTAAAATATGATTGTGAAATATGTTGTAAAAAGTATCATGTGTTTATTATTATTATTATTATTATTATTTTAACTTGTAATTCCAATGGCTTTAAGAAAGGGGCAGATCATAGTGAAATTCTAAATAAAATGGAAAAAATAGTTTAGGAAACTTTTAGTTATGGAAAACAATTACTATATGGTTTAAAATACTACGCATGGGGCATGTCATGTTTTTTTTTTTAAAAATAGACTATCCAACTTTAATAACAATTTTTTGGTTCTTTGGTCTTTGGTCATGAGCTTTGAGTTCATAATTTTCAATATGGTCTTTTGACTTGAATACATATGGAAACTTGCAATATGGTCTTTTGACTTGAATACATATTAAAATTGTGAAATTGGTTGCTTATTTGATAGACTTTGTGTGATCTAATCAGCCAATTTGCCTGATGAATCTCAATGTATTGCAAGTCAGAAAATCTTCTTATTCTTGTTTCTCCCTTAAAGCATTTGGCAATGATATAGTAAAAGACAAAAGTGAGCTTTGCCTAAAACCACATGATTTTATCTTTTATTTTTGTGAATTATCCATCTAATAGTTAAAATAATAATAAAATATTATTTTTTTAATAATAATTATTTTTTATATATTTTTTAATTATACTAACAACATATTGATTAATAATTTTTCTGACTCTGGGAGCAGATTCACGAGAGAAATGAAATTAGAGCAGTTAGAGGGGAGCAATATTTGGAATAAAATAATTATTTATCTATGAACAATGTAATGCCAAATATGTCTCTCTTTAGATTAACCATAACTCAGCGGTTGAACTTCTTCCTTTTAACTACTTTACTTCGGTAGTTGGCTCCGTTCGGAGGGTAAAACTCTTTCATCTCGTTTTATTTTATCATTATAATTTTTTTAAATTTTTTTATAAAATATAATAAATAATTTAATTTGTTTAAAATTTTAAATAATAATAATATTAAAAAAATAATATTATAATAATATTAAAGTATCTCAATTCGGGACTGCGTACCTAAGGAAATGAGGCATATTTTTGGATTGAATGCCAGTGCTCTAACAATCGACGTAGATGTTGAATAAGTCGGTGAACCCAAAAGCTTATCAATCTTTCGATCTTCCTGTCTCTTCATTTCATTGAAAAGGAATGGCTGTGATCGAAGAGGAAACATTTATTTATTGAAAATTTACAAAATATATATTTTTATAAAGTGAAAATAAACGAGAACAGTACCGGGAAAAAAATCCCGCCATAAAAGAAAACCTTGAAGCTACAGAGTCGAAACTCGAGTGTCTTTTGGGAATTGGAATGGGGGCCTCCGTAGTGTAATTCCAACAGACGCTTTCATGTAAACGAAGCAGAAGAGCAAATTCCTGCATACCCCGAGAGCAATTAAAGTAATCACATCTGCTTCTCGTTTTCTTTTGCTCTTTCTTTATCGTCTGATTGGGGTTTCAACTAAAAAATTTGGCCTTTGGCGTGAAGTCGAGTGTTTCATCAATCATATTCGTGGGCTTTATAGCGGAAATGTGCTTAAAACTAGTCCATGTGGTTCGTTGTCGGACTCTGAAAATCGACTAGAGTTGGTCACAATTACAAAGAGCGCGACTGTAAACCCAAGTTTTATTTTTCTGTATTGCACATATTATTTCTCAAGATTACAATGTAATATAGTGCGTTTAAATTTGCCTTTTTTGTGAAAGAATGTCTCTTTAAACTTGATTAATATTTTTTGATCGAGTTTGAGCTTTTAGTTCTTTATGGTACTGTTTAGGTGATAAATCTCTCTGGTCCATGAGGTAGAGTATCTTAATGCATTGACTTTAGGTTTAGTCTGCTGCTGGTATTTTATAGTTGCAAAAGTCTTAGGTAGTTTTTAGAACTTGAACTTTGCAGGTATTATGTGAAAAGCATCATACTTTTTGCCTTTGATCTGTTATTTGATGGTGAAATTGTGATTCATGTAGCGATTATTTATCATATTCAACTGCAGTGTAGATTACAAAAAATTCAGCCCTTTGCAATGGTAGTAAGGCACCGTTACCAATATCCTTGAAGCATAGGAACTCTCTACACGACAGAACTGATAATGTTCTGTCACTGATCTCTATTGGCATACGCTCTTCTTCCTCTCCTTAGTCGAGACACATGCTACGCATCGCATACAGTGACAATATATGGTTGGGAACGGATTCAGTATATACTTTGCCAGCATGTGTTTCTTATTTTCTACGTGAACCATATGGCATTTGTTTTTTTTTTAATCCTTTTCTGCATCTCATAGCTTGGTAGCTTGATTTTTAGAACCTGTAAATGGTGTTGGATCAATAAAATATTGTTTACCAATAAAAAAAAAAAAGCAGCTTTGGGAAGTGTTAGAGATTGGGGCTTATAAATACACTAATTTTGTCTTTTCAAGATGCAATCTACTGGTATCATAAGCTGGTTACTTATATTAAATAGATTCCCTGGTCTTTCAATTCTGTAATCTAAGCTCATGTTAACTAGGGTTGCATGATTGCCAATATGCCACTTAAGGCTTATCCTCATATCAATTTTCCAAATTTCCCTTGGTGAGGATTTCTTGGTTTGTGTTTCCCTTCTTCCTAATCAATTTTCTTTCCTTGTCAAAACAAAATAAGTTTTTCAGTGGAGCAAGTGGCCAGGAAAGTAGGGGGCAATGGGTTGCAAGGCAGAAGCTTGTAAGGAGTGCACCCAGAAATGTTTGCTGGTTCATCAGAGGAAGAAAAACTCAACGATTGGAGCTACCGCTTTTTTCAAAGTCATGATTGGTGATCAGTTTTCAAAAGTCTTGGTATGGTAGCATTTGGTTATTTTCCTCTATCTAAGCCACTGTATATGTTAATTGCTTTCGCTTTTACCTTCATTACAGCATGAGTATGCTTGCTTTCATTGTGCTGCTTGCATTTTTTTGAAGGGTTACTATGACTGACCTGCAGCTTACTTAGTAGTGTTCTTTCCAGTCATGATTGATGATCAGTTTTTGAAAGTCTTGGTACAGTAGAATTTGGGTTTTTTCCTCTATATGAGCCACTCTATAGGTTTATTATTGACTTTTACCTTCAATGCTGTATGAGTATGGTATGCTTGCTTTCACTGTGCTGTTTGCGTCTATGTATCTTGGGTTCTTTCATTCCATTGTTTGATCCTTGTCTGAAATTTTGATTTGTTTTGACAGCTGCTTGAAACTAAGAATCATAATTTTTATACGCGAGAGGCCTGTCTTGCTGCATTTAAAGTTCTTGATGTGATTAAGATGATCCATTATTCCCATGAATGCAGTCTGATCAATAATACACTCCTAATTGTCTATGATAATCCTAAGGGTTGGCTCAAGTGGTAAGAGCGTTGGTCTTGGTGGTATGCTCCTTCCAGATCTAAGGTTCAAACCTTTGGATGCAAACAATTTCTAGGGGCCAATTGAGCTGGGGGTATTTCCCCTTGAATTACCCGAGGTGCACTTGCGGAAAATTCTTTGCTGAGGGCCTGTGCACCCCCAAGATTAGTTGGGACTTTGTTCCGGGCACCCGGTACCAATCAAAAATCAAAACTTTCTATGATAAGTTCCTTATTGGGTTGTTCTATGGAGAGGTTTATCCCATCCAGTAACTTTGTGGGTCTGATCCTATTGACTTAATAGCCATTAACTCCCCGCCCTCTCTCCCTTTCTTCTCTTGGAGCTGCAAAGAGCCAACCTTTTTTTTCCTAAATGTCATTTTTTAAAGGCAGCAAGGTACTTTATTTTCATTTTACTTTCTGTTTCCTTTCAATTTATCTTATGTTTTGTGGTTGCATCCTGTTGAAATTTCTTGAACGATGCCTTTCAAAAAAATTAATAATTCCTTATTTATCCTTTATTCCAAGTGCATCATACTGTAAATTTCTGTATTTTTTTTTTCATTTTTTTTTTTAAATTTTGTTCTCTGGATTTGGGTTGGAGGTAAGTATTTCTGTCAGTAATTTGAGTACAATGCTTGAACTCAACCTTCCTTTCTGTCAAAAGAACTACAGTGCTGTCAAAAGCATGATTACTAATGCAAAAATGCAAGAACCTTATTCATACAGACTTAACTTTGATATGTTTTCTATAACATATACCTTTATTTATTTATTTCCCTAAAATTGATTTGGGGTCTAAACAGGCTTCTTTGAGACTCTGACATGCTTTAGAACTTTGTCTTCCTAGGATGCTTAGTTCTTTACTCCAATGAACTATTTTTATGTCCTTTCTAAGCTATCATTCCATTGCAGTTTTTGCCTCCAAAGTTTGCTGCTACGGTATCATCATTGGTTGATCAAGAAATCTTTCTCGAGGACTCAAGTGGGTGGCAATGGAATGTAGCATTATCAAATCTTAATGGTTCACTCGCTTTTGAACGAGGATGGGGTTCCTTTGCATTAGACCATGGGCTGGAGGTTGGAAATTTTTTGGTGTTCGATTATGTTATGGGATCAGGCTTTGTTGTTAAGATTTTCAATTCAACTGGGTGTGAAAAAGTAGATTTTCCTGAGAACAGTAATGTGAAGAAAAGAGCTAGGATTAATGGGAATTCAGCTTCCAAACATGACCAATGCCACAAAAATGAAGGTTCGATGAATAAACAAACTTCAAGCACCTCTGCTATGTCTTTGTCAGAAGCAGTAATACATCAAAGCCAATGTGAACAGAATGATGTGGAAGAAATACAAAGAGCCCCTGAAGATATGCTGCATTGTGATAGTAGCAATGGAGGGGCCAAACATTTGGCCAAAGCAGAATATACTGAAGAGCCATTTTACCTAATCAACCGAGACTTGCGAGACAACCAAGGATATGACAAAAATCCTGTGTTTGACTTGTTTAACTTTGAAACGTGGAACAACTCAGGTGCTGATGTAACCGGCAAAGCTGCAGCCAAAGATGGAAGGTTTCCTTATGATACTGATGTATCACTAAACTCTCAAATGAAAACCTGCTTTGTTGTCAAAGACCCAGCGGCCAAAGGGATAGCGAGTGGAGTAGCAACTACAGATGCTTTGGACTTTGAAATGATTGAGAAAAGTCATTGCTCCAAAGAAATTAGTAAGAAGGCATCCGCTTCTGGTAAAAGTTCTTGCAAAAATATGACATCTGGGCATCTCTTGACCACATCTGCCATGAGACTTGAAGGAAATAAGGAGAATATCTCTGACATACCAATTAAAGGAATTACAAAGTGCCAAATTGCAGAGGGATCAGGGGCTGCAGTATCAAGTTAGTCGCTTCTAATTGATCTCTTGTGGAGATTTATTGCGTTCATGCTTGTTTTATTGTTTCATTTATGCTCCTTTCCTTCATTTTATTTGTTTTGTACTAGGAGACCTCTTCGACTCAATGTCAGAAAACAATCAGGTGGCCTTGTCCCCTAAGGAGAATACTTCACTCATTGATGGTTTTTCAAATGCTAAACAGGAATTTAATGGAATGTCTGAGCTCATGGATGTTCCCGTTACCTCTGAAATGCATGACTGTCAGACTCATTTGTGTACTTCACAATTGCTGTATTCTAACCATGCTTGTTGGGGCAATGTTAATGGTGGTCATTCAATAGATTCCGTTTGATACGTAAACCAATTATTTGCCAAGTTAAACAATGAAATTAATGGAAATATGAAATAATTTAAGAAGTGCCTCTGAACACGACTTCAGATTTATGCAGTCATTAGAAGATAATTCAAAAAACATGTGGTCAACGACTCAAGTTTCATTATTGTTAATTAAGCAGTCACTGCCCTTTTTAAAGCTAAGTGTATGTATTGGCATGCTCATCCCTTTCTTTTTCATTTCAAATACAGGGAATGATTCAAAGATGATCGATCAAGATCACAGTCCAAGTTCTGATATGATTGCAAAAGAGAAATATCAAGGGGCGAAAGTTGAACTTGTTGACTCAGTTGGAACTTCCTCAACATATCCAGCCTCTCTCTCCTGTTTGGTGGCCAAAGAAAGCCAATCTTTTCTTGTAAGTTATTCCTTAGCCTATTAAGTTATAATTTTTTGCGGCCTTGTATTTTATTCAATAAAACTAAACTTTACTTTTCAACAAAGAAATTATTTTTTGCAGTCTTTAATATATCAACCACAAATTTATCTCAATCAACAATATTGTTTCATGTTGCAGTAGCGATGTGGTTATTAATTCCTCAATAATGTCATTCCATTTGCTGATGAGAGTGCACCATGCAATTGTATGCTTTTATGCTATTCCTTATACTAGTTTGACAGAACCATGTAATGGATAAATGAAATGTTCAAACCACTTATTTGGTGGCACGGTATCTCGAAATTAATTTGGAAGATTTAAAAACTAGATTTTATTCCATAGCATTGATTGTAGAGTCTGTGTCTGTGGATGTATTTGTTTATTTATAGAGTAGTATATAGTTTAATGTACATGTACATGTGTATCTCTCTATTTGTTTGTGTATTGTGTGTTTTATTACTGATTTAAGTTATATCAAGTATAAATTGATTTGGTGTAACAACTGAAAATAAAATAGAGTCTACATTTATAAATGGAAAAATTTAGGCCGGTGTGAAAAATACACCCTCCACATTGTTGACTTGGTATGATTTGATTTACAAGAGAAGTTTAAAAATCAAATTTCTTGCAAATCAAAACTTGCCATGTAAATGGTGTGGAATATTCACGTTCCACGCCAACTTGCAAATAGAAGAACTCTTATAAATGAAGGGATAGGAGTGACCTAGCCCTTTTACCTTGTTTTATATGTCTTCCCCGAAACTCCCCATTAACCGAGGTCAACATGCTGAAAGTGTATAAATGAAGCCGACCATTAATGACTAGTTCGAATGTAAAGTGAGGAAATGTTGAATGTTCATGTGAGTCTGGGGATGATGGGATTCATTGCATTTCCTGATTAGCATGATTGTTCTAGTAGATGAGTTGTGCTTGACTTAGGTTCCTCAACCATATGAGAACGTGATTTGCTACTTGGGAGTTGTGGTTGGATTTTTTTCTCCATTCTGACTTCTTTCACCTCCTTCAATGCAGGAGTTGCCCACATGTCTGCCATCTTCTGGAAAAGGAAGAATGGAAAGGAGGGTCGTGTTCCTGCGAGATCCAGCAATGAGATTATGGCCAGTCCTCTACCATGAGAGGTCTGGTTTCACAATTTTGACGAGTGGATGGGAAGCTTTTAGCAATGCAAATGGCATTCAACCTGGAGATGAGTGTGTTTTTGGGGTTGAGAGGGCCTCGGAGGGTATATATGGTGTCCGAATTGCCCGTAAGTAAAGAAAGCTGGAGTTGCTTCAAGCCTCATCATATTCTGTATAAATGGAGACTAGTATTTTGTGAGGAACTCTTGTAATTAGAAACGTGTTTTGGGAATGCGTGAATCCAGAATTTGATCAATGTTTAGTGCACCAGTCATATATGAGTAGCCTTACTTTTGATGTAATCGGATCTAGTATATACGTTTCTCAGATCTTTCTATGATGCGTCTGGAGCAAAAGCTCAATTGAAGATGCAATATTTTAGTCAAACCTCAGCAGCCTCGAGGTTGTTTTTCCATAGCAATTATTTTTTAACGATAATTGATGCAAATAAAAATAATAATACGTAGTTTTTTTTATACCAAATCAAGGATTTTTTTCTGATCAAACTGGCATAAAAAACAGTACACTTTATAAATTTGCTACCTTGGTGAGAAAAATGCCAAGTAGCCAAGTCAAAATCAAGTCTTTCTTATTGGGTTATTGATAAACTTACTAAAGTAGATATGGTACTCAGTTGTTGCAAACAAGAGTTATCGGCCGAAAGGTAATCTAAAGCACCATTTTCCTTTGATAAGCAAGATGAATGAGCCTTCAAAAGCTTCATGTACAGGTGCTGCTGCTACTAAAGGGGGAAATAAGTTTATAATATCACCAGTTCAACCCCGGGGGTAATCTTCTTTCTAGTTGCCTTGCACAAGCAATGGCTGCTGATTTCTCTCCAGCATCCCTTATTCTTTCATCTAGTTGTGGACAAAAAATCATGTCTTGTAATCTCTGTGCACAACCCCTCTCAAGCCATTTAATTTCCTCTTCAAATGAATACCGGGTATCAATAACTAGCTTCTCCAGGCACGCAGCATTGTTGAGTACATAGAGGGAAAGCTCCATGTCAACTGTGCACCCAATAAAACCTGTCACTTCAACCACCTTGAGGCATTGGTGTGGGTGTTTAGCCTTCCGCACCTTCATTTTTCCTGTTGCAGCCCCATTTGAGAATAGCAGCTGTCACAAGGAAGAGGAAGTTCCAGTAGTCATGTTATGGTAGTTAAATAATACACAGAAAGGTTAATCAATACTTGTATAGGGACGTCATTTTACATTGCCATCTATCATGAATATATATCCTCCTACCATCACCAAAAATTTGTTTCATTTTTTATCTGTTCAATGGAAATAGGTCATGAACTTTCAGTCCAGAACTGCCAACCGAGACAACATTGTACATTTCATAAGAGGGTGCCAACCAGTTTCACCTTCTGTTAAATAAAACTAAGGAGAAAACAGCACTTTCACTTACAAGCTGTAGAATAAAAAACAAAAAACTGATGTTTTGACCTCGGCATTCTGTGCAAAACAGCACTTCAAATAGATAGTCATAAGAAGAAGAAGAAGAAGAAGAAGAAGATATTTACCTGCAGTGAGAACTTGTTCAAAAAGGGTGATGCCTTTAGCAGGGAAGTGCAATGGAGCAGGGTCTCAACATCTTGTGCATTTACTCTCAACTTCAATTGCCTGAGATTTGTTAACTCTGGCAATCTGGGGAACCGGAAAAACTTCTGAAAAAATGAACCGTGAAAAAACAGTACATGCACAAGCAGCTAGTCGTTATTAATCTCAGGGAGGGGGGAGGAAAAAACAAAAACCAAAACAGGATTAACAAGACACAAAATTGTATTGATGATCACTGACCTTAACTCCGAGGTCTAGTTCGAGTGTCTTCAACTGAGAAAGACAACTTGAAAACTGGCTGGAATGATTAACAAAAAAGCAAGCATAATGACATGCTAAAGACAGGTCAACGAGTTTGGGAACATGCTCTAGAACAATCTTTGTGATCTCTGGACCCCTATATTTAAATGAAACAAGATTCATAGCAGCAATCTCAAGATTCTCAAGATATACGCAGCGTGATATTTCCAACCGCTTTAGCTTCAGCGAAGGGCCAGCAACCTTTAAATTCACCAAAGATTCTGAGATTTTCACGTGCAACACTTCGAGAAATGGGCATTTAGAAAAAATGTATTCAAGAACTAGTCCCTTCACTTCCACTGCAGTCAGACAGAGGAATGTAAGCGCATGAATGCTATACCTATGGAGGAACTGAGTAGTAAGAGTGTAATTTCCACGAGTAATGCCAATGCCAGTAGCATTTTCAAAGTCCAATGTAATCCTTTTAACTTTCTTTTTCAGGGAAAAGTGTATCCAGCTTTCAATATCAGACTTAAAGAACCCCAGCTGGTACACTTCAAAACATACTTTGAATTCATTTATTGTTTGACTTTGATGCATTTCCATTACGTGTTTCACCAAACGGAAAAACCGACGCCTTTTAGGTTCCATACACTCGATCCGCACCTTTCGCCACCGGACCTGACTCATCAACGTTGACTCGTCAAAGTTTAAACCACACGTGTATTCCACAGATATCTCCACCTACTGGACAGTACACTCGTCCTCCCTGCTTCTTTGATTTTCAGTAGTGACAGGATGGAGACAATAATTTCTTGCGGCAATTCACTTAGATAATCCACTGATGAATGCCTGCGTTTCTCGCCGCTCTGTGGATTTCAGAACAAGACAATAATGTTGACATTATCTTTGAAACAAAAGGTAAAAAAACGTAGAAAATATGTACGAAATTTGAGCAACCCGATGATTGAAAGACGAGGAAAACATAAACTTAGTTGCGTTCAGAGAAAGAATCACCTTCAAAAGCACAAATTCAGAGACAGGTATCATCGTTTTCATCGTATTGGCCGGTTGGTGTCTTCGATCGCCTTCGTGCTGGGCTTGAATATATGCACCCAAGAAAATCCAAGACCGAACGGTGGTGCTCAACGAAACGGCACGGCTGGTTGGCGTTATCTGCGGCTGAGGAAAAAGGCGTGGAAGAGCTGCTGGACGTGGGTTACTCTGTTTTTGGGTGTGAAAAACAGAGGCTTGCCGTATGATTGCAGGTGGCTTGTTGGCTCTCTTACACGGTGGTTTCAGGGCTGGGCTACGGTGGCTGAGCAGAGGTTGCCGTCCTGGGTTGGTTGTGGTTGGACTGGGTTCGTGGTGATGCTGCGTGGAGGTTCTACCGTGGAGGACGAACGGCGGCAGTGAGGATAGTCTCAAGATGCAGCGGCTTGCCTCCTTGGGGGGCTGCTGTTCCGTGAGATGGAGGCTGGATGCGGGCTGGCGGTCCAAGACAGTGGCTCGTGGCCAGGGTGTGGCGTTGCACGGTGACTGAGCAGAGGAAGGAGGTTGCTACGTGGTGGCTGAACAAGGAGACGTGGGCTGCTGGACTTCACGTGGGGAGGTGGTTTCGTGAGATGGAGGCTGGCGGCTTGGGGAGGAGCCCTTCTGTGACTTGTAGCCAAGGAAACCGACAGGTGATATGGGGGAGGTGCAGAGCGGCAACCCTCGATTTGATGGGAGAATTTCTTCGTGCATGAGAGGCTGTGCGTGAACGTGTATAATGTGTGTGTGTGTGTGTGTGTGTATATATATATATATATATTTATATTTATATAGTGTTGCCGTGAACCCTAGTGAGAAGGAGACGTCCCTGCCGTGGAGACGTGCATGGCGTGGAGTCTCGACCTGGTTCTCACGGCTTGGGTTTTATGCGTACATTGGTTTGGGCTTTCGTGAGTTATGGGACTTGAGTTGGTCTTAACAAACATATTTGGGTTTTGGGTCCATTTCAAAATATTTGGGCCCACGTGTTGGGTACGTAGTGTATAAACTTAATATATGGGTTGGGTCGGTTAGAGTAGTCTAAATAATCTCTTTGATTTGTCCGTATTTTCATGAGTCAAGTATATAATGAATGAGTAATGCTACGTACAGTCGTGGAGTCCACAGACAATGTGCAATCGCTTTGAAAAAAGAGTGAGATCTACTATTAAAAAATTAAATTTTTTTTATATGGATCCTGTATTTATTCACTTTTTTTAAAATAATTGTACAATGTTTGCACACTCACGAGTCCACGATTGTAACTATTATTTCTCATAATGAATACTAATGAGCCTCGACTCAAATTTTAAAATAATCCAACTCATCCCATAAATTTTTCGGCCGATTACCAAATAAGAATTTCTACTTGATCCCTAAAATATTAAATGTTTTAACCTATTTATTAAGCCCAGTAAAATCCATATTCCACCAAAATAGATTATGGGCTCGTGGCTAATTTAAAATTACTCGTTAAATCTTAAGTGGACTATCCATACATATTAACCAAAAAAAAATAATAATAATAGTACGCGGTTTTGGTGCTGGGCATGAGTGTTACAGAAATCGTGTCGTATCTCCTCTAAACGCTATCCATAATTATTCAAAAAAAAAAACAGGCAGATAAGAGAGTTGTTTGTTTTGGAGTTCAAATTAACTTGATGATCAGGGACATACTAGGTTAAGGCAAAAGGACAGAAAAACCACTCGCCTCATAATGTTTACGTTCTTTGCGTTTATAACTAGGGTGGTGCGACTGGTGCTGAGCCCAACATGAAACAATGTGATTTATGTCGAGCCTGCTACATGTAATCTTGCCGGCCCGGCCCAATAACTGTGGCCATCGATTCCTACATATCCCAAATGTGAATGCCTTTCCTGATGTCGTGACTGACATTCACATTAAAGTAACGCTGGCTACCGTTTTAAAGTGTGCAAATTTTGAAATTCTCATTAAAAAAAAAAAAAAATTTAAGACAGACTATTAAATAAACGTTTTTTTCACTTGAATGCATGTTTGGGGTTCATAGATCTGATCATTTTAATTTGAGATGGCTAACTCAACTCAATGTACGTTTTCCCTGCATTGGGTGGACTCATGATCTTTTAGTATGTTGTTTGAAGCAATAAAGATGAGATGATCGAAAGAGTTTGATCATCAGCTTTTAAGTAAGTTTAAAAAATGAATGTATGGTTTTTAAAAAAAATCATTATTTAAATTAATATGAAAAAAAAGGACTTTTGAGATGGCCGAGGGCATCTGGCTCTGAAAAAAAGAAAGCCACCATGTGGCGGCCCAACCACGTACCATGGGGTGGCAGTTATTCAGCCAACCACGGGTGTCCGAGGGTGGCCACCCTGCCCATGGGTGGGTGGCCGCGTTAGGCCCCAGTACGGTGGCTACTGCCAGCCACCTTGTGGGTGGTCACAGCAGGCCACAGCGGTAGCTTAGCCATCCAATATATTTGATCATCTTCATCTTCATTTTCTTAATTAATGTAATTCTTATTCTTAAGATAATATCTTTTAATAATGAGATGAAATATATTAAGATGATTTGGGGGAAATTCTTTTAATGCAAATGAAAATCTAATACTCAACTCATGTAGACAATTGGAGATCATGAATTTCACCTTATACCAAACATTAATCTAATCGAAATAATTAGGGTTAATCGATCCGGTCTGGTAGGTCTAATACATATATATATATATATCATACATGAGTCTGATCATCATGAATTAATGTTGGATCTACATGACCATGAGCAGTAGCATGAGAGACTTGATTTTGTTCCTGGATAACCCTCCTCCTCATCTTGATCAGCCACCTTATGGATCCCATTACAAAATCATAGAGGCTAAGAGCCATATAGAGCCCAATCCCACCAATAATTCCATTGGAAATGGAATAAGTTAGTGGCATAAGAAGAATTGTGACAAAAGCTGGGATTGCTTCCTTCATGTTACTCCAATTTATTTCTTTCACCACCTTCATCATCATCACCCCAACCATAACTAGTGAAGGGCCTAGCGCCCATGGAGGAACACTTGAAAACAGAGGGATGAAGAACAATGAAATGAAGAAGTACAAACCAATGATCACAGCCGTTAATCCTGTTCGACCCCCTTCTCTCATCCCTGCTGATGATTCCACGTAAGTGGCTATTGAGGAAACCCCCAATGTTGACCCCACGACTGTGGAACCCGCATCAACCAAGTAGGCCAGGTACTCACCCTCAAAACCTCCTTGATCATTACCAAACCCTCCAATCTCAGCCATAGTGTGCATTGTGCCTGTGGTGGCAAGCACATCAACATAGAACAAGGTTGCTAATGCCACCCAAACCTCACTGGTATTGAAATTATTAAAGCTAACAGCCCCAGCTGTGGATTTGATTATGTGAAAATCAACAACTTTTTTGAAATACTTGTAGTTGTTTTCACCAAGTGGGGTGTTTGGAAAATATGTCACTGAGGTACCCCTAAACCATGATATCATTGTCACAAAAACAATGCCATATATCATGCCCCCCTTGATGTCTTTCATTAACCCATAAGATGTGATTATGAAGCCTACTAATCCAAGCCAGAACTTTGGACCCTGCAATTTTCCCCCCATGCACTCACCCGTTTCTGGGTTTGTGCTTGCACAGGCAGTGATGGTCACCAATGTAGACGAATCAGGACCAACAAGCCCCACGCCTTGGTGCACCTGCAAGCCTACAAACGCAATGAAAAGCCCAATTCCTGCAGCACAAGCAAGCCGAACTGGGCGAGGTATGAGTTTGGCGAGCTTTGCACGCAGCCCAATTGCAGATATTGCAAAGAATGCACAGCCCTCGACTAGGACCACTGCTAAGGCAGTTTGGTAAGATATGGCCCCAGATCCATGAAAGCCAACCAAGTTGTAGGCAAGGTAGGCATTAGGTCCCATGGCAGGGGCCAATGCTAAGGGAAGGTTAGCAAGAACTCCCATGGCGATGGACCCGATCATGGCTGACAACACAGTGGCTACAATAAGGTCGTTTTTGTTCTTCGAAAGACAATCTTGGTACCCAGAATTGGGTTTGAACATGCAATCCGGGCTAGCTGTTTGGTTTGCAGGAGCCGTGCAGTCAGCAACAGAGCAAGTTCCGCCGGAGTCGGAGAGGATGGTAGCATTGACGGTGATAATATAAGCCATGGTGAGAAAAGTGGCCGTTCCTGCTCGTAGTTCTCTGGTGAAACAGCTCTTTCGAGCTTCTAGTTTGAAATATTTCCCTACAAAGCTCTTAGAGATCGCATCATTTAGGCTTTTCTCCATTTTACACCATGACTTGGCCAGATTTGTGAAGAAACCACCCTCCACTCGTGCACACAGCTCATGACCTCCCATCTCTCTCTTCTGATCAGCTTCTCGATCTTGTATTTTCTCCTACTCTATGCTCTGTTTCATGTGCATGTGTGTATCATGTATTAGCTTGTACTTATATGCTTTAAAAAGGGAATCTTCTTAGATATTATAGACAAATGTGCACCATGCAGCATGCGCGCCACTGAATTACTGTATAAAGGAATAAGCGTTACAAAGGAGAGGTTTACTTTTAAGAAAATGGGATAGTTGCATCTGGTTTGTCTCACGTTTTCTGCTTTTTATATTCGAGTTTACTACGTACGTGCTACTTCTCCAAGAAAGAAAAAAATATGAAGGTTTGGTTTTGGAAGGCCAGGAGGCTGGCCAGTTGTGATCATTAATATATAAAACAACCCATTCATCATTATCTTGCTTAATTACAAAATACTGATTGGCAATGGCAACTCAATCCTTTTAAGTACTGATCAAGTGCTTCTAGCCTTCTTGCCCCATATATAGTTTGCATGCACCGACAGATGACATTTTTTAGGGTTAGAACTCATCATGTGGAAATTAGAGTCATAGTCGTCAAGGTGGATGTTAATAATTATATATGTTATTAAAAATTAGGAGAACCGTTTTATGATCATCAGAATATATACATATATATATATATAACTGCGCATGCCTAGTCAAACAAGATAGTTTTGTTCACATGATTATTGCATATTCATTACATTCTTGGATCCATTAGCGAAGCATTAATTGAATTACTTGACTTTGATCATCAGCTTCAAT
Source organism: Pterocarya stenoptera (assembly GCA_003123785.1). Taxonomy (NCBI): domain Eukaryota; kingdom Viridiplantae; phylum Streptophyta; class Magnoliopsida; order Fagales; family Juglandaceae; genus Pterocarya; species Pterocarya stenoptera. Next base: position 70,986 of record QEOT01005648.1, on the reverse strand, counting down.
ATTCTACCCTTAGTTTAGAAATTGCATGCATATATATATATATATAGTATTAAGATAATGATTAGGGTTTTTTAGGTAATTTTAAGCTGGGTAACTAGTACTACTAGTGCATGATGATCATATATATAGAGTTTTTAAAATTATATATCATGAATATTTTAGTTTAGATGATTTTTTAAGAGTTTATAATTAACTTAGATTACATATACAGCTAATTACATGCATATATGATATTATAATGGGATATCATGAGAGAGAGAGAGAGAGAGAAAGAGAGAGAGAGAGAGAGATACTTCTAATTAAGGAGATTCCGAGGTTAATTTGTGATGTAATCCATGCAACAACCGATATATAATATTGATTTATATTCAGTACTTAAATAAATCGGTATCATGACCAAATATATAACATACATACGTGTTAGATCTTCACCATTATTCATGAAGATGGATCGAGTCTGCATTATTGATAACATCATCCTATATATATATATATAATATACATTAGGCCCACAAAATAAGAAGTAAAGCAAAAAAATATTGATGTTCTTTATTATTTTTTATCAAGTTGTTGGCATGGACGGACTTGTATTTTTAGGTGGGTAGGGTTGAAAATTCCAAAACCAATATCTTTGAACGATCTAAAAAATATATTTTAAAACAAATATAAATATAAGTTGAAAGGAATCTTATGATCACTTGATCCTTTGTGGGAGCCCTTGCAAGGCTGGTACTTGATGGACCACTATTTCTAGAAGCCTATATATATACACTTAGGGTTGAGAAATATTTTATAAAATAAAATTTTTAATTAATATGGTTTATGTAGATTATAAAATTATTTTTAATATTGTAAAATATACATCATACGAAATTACCTCAATTTAATTACAAGTGATTAGGGGTGTAACCGGTCCGGTCCGGTTCGATTTTGGACAAAATATTAGACCGAACCGGTATAATCGATTTTGTATTTTTCAAAACCGATCATGCACAGGTTACCCTCCTAAACTGGTGCTTCCGGTCCAGTCCGGTCCTGTTTTCTGGTTTTTTAAAATGTAAATTTGACATTAGTATAATATTAGACTATTAAATAACTATATATTAGTATATATTAGTATTAGTTATAAACTATAAATTAGTATAGCTATATAATACATGATCAATTACATTTTTATTTTTAAGATTAAACTTTTATTTTATAATAACATTATCTTATATATAATTATATTAATAGCATATGATCAAACAAATTATAAATGTTTATATTTAAAATTAATATTTTATGTTATAATTTATAAATTATAATATGAAATTATTTCATATATGATATATAATTATATTATATATATATTTCACATATAATTATAAATTATATATAAAACTTACATATAAATATTATTTTTTATATACATTTTATCAACCGGTCTGGTCCGGTCTAGAAAATTTCAAAATTGAAACCGGACCGGTTCCGGCCGGTTTATGAAATATAAAAACTAGTTCTGAACTGAACTGGTTCAAAACCAATAAAATCGGTCTGGTCCGGTTCAGTTTGGACCGATTTATCGATTTAAATTTACATCCCTACAAATGACGACAATTTAAAATTTTACTTTTCTAAAATCGTTTTTTATTATCACGACACTGCCCCTTTAGGGCCTGTCTACGTAAGGCTGGGTGCAGTAGTACTGAAGAAGGCCAGCGAACATTTTATGTGACCTTTGAATGAAATTGGTATCTCTTCTTTCGATAAATAAACAATTAAAATAGGTAAAAAAGAAAAAGAAAAAGCGGTATGGAACTATGTGTCTGTGTAAGGAAAAATTTTAAAATTGTAAAGGTAGAAATATGTTAAAAGACGTGTAAAACGCGTGCGATTATAAAAATGACAGCAGACTCAGAAAGGACCAAAACAACTCTTCGGAACTTGTAGGGAATTAAAAAACAGAAAAAGAAAAAAGAAAAATATTTTTAAGATAGTATTAAATGAAACATATTGGAATGTATTAATTCCATATATATTTGAAATTTTTTGATATAAATGATTTTAGTGAGCTTCATTAATGCAACATATTATATCGTATGATATCACATTTTATTCAAAAAAAAAAAAATATTTACAATTATAGAATCTTCAAGTATCGTATATTCCTTTAAAAAAATAAATAAATATGAGACTTATAAAAATAAAGATTAATTTTTTAATAATAAACTCACTCTTTTTTTAAAAGAAATGCGCGGTACTTACACAACTTATAATTATATCTAACATTGGTCTTTTATTCCTGACATGCTTATATATAATGTGTATCGAAGTGGCCACGAATCTTATTTTCACCACAAAGAGTATCATACATTTTGAGGGTTGTTACCATGTCATGTGTCATGCGGGATGTAATCCTATGTTTTGTCATTTTTCTTAATTAATATGCAGCTTCTCTCATTTTTTTATGAGTCCTAATTAGTACTACTGATAAGAAGTATGGGATTCTTTTGGAGACGTTTTTTAGAAGGAAAAATCTTCTTGCAAATGAGTTTGTGCACGATACTAAATGTAAGGCATCCGTTTAATAAAACGGTGAATATTGAAGACAGAAATTATTTTCGTGAGATAGATGACATTTTTATTCTCTCAATTTTTTTTCTTTTATTTTTCTTTTCAATAATTAAAAAAAAAACTATATGAGTGTTGGTACACGATTTGGATAATATGTGCCAAAAAGATCTCACATTTAATTGGACATTGCTAAAATAATTTAAATTTTAACTACAATCATTCACCAAATATGGAAGACTACAGTAACTTCAACAAACATTAAAATAATAGTTTCTCAATATGATTTTTGCATTAAATGACATTTGAAGATATGATTTTTTAATATTAATTTAATTAGAATATAATTATTATTAACATTTAATTGGTAGAACTACAAAATGTGATAAAAATAAATTAAATAAAAAATCTATTAAAATAATAATATTTTATTATTATATAGAGAATATATGGATAATTCAATGTGATAATTGAATTTAAATGGAATAAGCAAATACAAATTTATGTGATATTAGCTAAATTTTAAAGATACATTTGGCCAAGTCAATGATAATGCTCTAACTGCAGTCTAGATTTCTTCATTCGATTGTTATTTGATGAGTAATGTTAGAGATAAAGTTCTAAATTAATACAAAAGTTTTGTTCAAAAAAAAAAAATAGTCCCACCAAGAACAAATAAACTTGTTATATTTTTTTTTATAGTAAAATCTAGGACTGTAAATGAACCAGTCTACTCGATAGCCCGCTCGGTACTCACTCGGTTAAACTCGAATCGTGAAAAAAAAAAACTCGTTGGTGAAAGCAGATACCCGCTCGATTAGTAAATGACACATACCAAACAAAACTCGACTCGACTCGGTAAGGCTCGTTAAGGCTCGCTCGTTTATGCTCGAATCGACTCGTTAGCTCGACTCGATTAAAACTCATTCATATATTGATAAATATATATATACATCTATGTATATATACATATATATATATATGTATTAGCTAATAATATAAGCATACCACTTTTATAATTAAATATATAATATGTAATCTAATTACTTATGTCTATATAGTGAATATACTTTATAGGTATGTTTTATAATTTGTATAGTAATTAGTCGATAAAATTTAATAATGTTATATACTAGTATGTGGAAACCATATATGAAATAGATATATGATATCATATTAAGTATATGTATTAATAATATATGTAGGTAAATATATTGTTATTTTGGATAAATATCAACTAGTTAGATATTTTAATTATTTCTAAATTTTTTAAGATTTTATAATTTAATAAAGGTATACTTGTTAGTTGTATAACTTCAATATTAGGTCTTTTATTTTATTAATTATTAAATCTTATTAAAAAAAAAAATTCGAGCTCGAGCTCGAGCTCGGCTTGACTCGAACTCGTTTGTGGGACGATCTCGAACTCGAGCTAGAGTTAAGAGTTTATCTTATCGAGTCGAGCTCGAACAGAGAATAAAAAAAAATCTCGAGCTCAGGCTCGAGCTCGAGCTCGAGTATTTTGAGTCGAGCCGAGCTCGGCAAGCCAAAGCTCGGCTCGACTCGGCTCAGCTCGATTACAGCCCTAGTAAAATCTATTTTACTAACTTTTTTTTAATGAAATTCATTTTTTTATAAAAAATTTACGCGATACTTATATATTTGAAACTTGAAATTTGTATATATAATTATTCTTTTCTCGGATACACCACATATGATGAATATACAGAATTTGAACGGTGAACTCGAAGGCTTAAAACATACAAGTCAATTAAAAGTCTTCCTCCTATGCATAAGATTCCATAAAAAGCATTTCAATTGTAATTTTTTTCTTTTTCTTTTGCAACATTAATTAAGGCTTAATAAATAAATAAATATATATATGGGACCTATATACGTAACTCATTACCTACGCATGGAGCAACAACTGAGACGGCCTGTAAAAAGTAGGACTACAAGGACAATAGTTTTGAATGGTGATCAACAATCTTCCATTAGAGGCATAGCTTTAAAGCCATTATACAAATATTAAGTCTTGCATGCGCAAAACGATTCAGATTTATTTACAACTTATTGAATTTGAAACAGAAGTGGATTCTCCTTTTGAGAGACAGTGCGATGAAAAAGTGAACCATAAACAACCATAAAGAAAGGATAGAAAAGACTGCCTCTAGTGCTACAGTTTGGCATTACTTCGATAAAAGGATTCCAAGAGTCCCCAAAGTTAAAAAGAGGGACAGACAACCTCGAGGTACTCTTCCATTTAAGTCTCTTGTCTTTCCAGGAGCTTCATCTGTTTACAAAGTGCTTTTTATCTGAAATTATGGTTATAAAGACCAACCACATTACAGCTTAGTACTAGGAAGAGTAGAGTACGATGAATGTTGTTAGGAATTATATGTGTAATGCTACGTATAGTCGTAGAGTGTGTAATTATTTTAAAAAATAGTGAAGTTTACTATTAAAAAATTAATATTTTTTTGTATAGGTCTTGTATCTATTAATTTTTTAAAAAAATATTACGCTGTGTTTATGCACTTTACGACTTTTTATATATATATATTTATATATTTATATGTACAGCTTCTTACAAAGAGATTCGCTAGTAGTTGTCACAATCATTTAAAATGATCGTCTCACTAATTCAGATTGAAAGATCTCTCGTGTCATGAAGGATATATATTTTAGGTGCTTAAAATCATGGTCTTTTAGAAGACGACAAACTTCATAAAAATATCTATTTTATCAGATACAATATCGTCGATCGAATATTGCCACTTTCGACAATATTGTCGTAAGCAATACTCACCCATTCCATCTTGGAGCAACTCCTAGACCCAAACTTCACCACCCATGATTCTCATTCACTTCTTTTGTTCTAATATTTATATATAGCTAGTTTGCCTACAATATATATACATATGTGTATCCTCCTATACCCAATTGTTTAGAAACTAAAGCTGCTATTTCTGCTAGCTAGCTTTTACTTTGCATGTTAATAATGGTGTCCATTACAAAGCAGATATGGGTCATGATTTTCATGTTCGAGTTTCTTTAATTATGGAATTTCGTGTTGTGTAATAATTAGAAGGAAGGCAGGCAGTAGGCTCATGGGAGGGGGGCCAAGGCCAAAAGCCAGCATCTTGGCTCAGGCTACTTTTGGAACATGGAAGCAGCTGAATTTATATGAGTTGAATTTAAATTTAAGTCTAACCTAACATTCAAACACAAAACTTCTAAATCATTATACATCACTCAACTCAATATCTCTTTACACGTGAGACTCACAACATTTTTTAACTCAAAATCTCTTTACACGCGGAACCCACAATCTTTTTCAACTTTTCATAGACACATTTTAACATCTAAATACATCTAAACTTATTTTAGGTGGTCTCATAAAATTCACGCCATCATCTCAACTCGCTATTATTAGTAAAAAAATTCAATTTATCTCATTTCAACTTAACATCCAAACGCAACCTAAAAGTTTAAACTCAAGGAGATTATTGTGTAAGACCTCGTTTGATTTCACGTATGGTCTCAACTCATCTTGTGAATATTGTGTCAATTATTCTACCATTTTCTCTATTACTCTAACTGATGTATGTGCAACCAATTGAAGTGTGACACTTGGTGATAAGCAACAACTCTTATCAATATGCAGTGGAGTGGACGTTCTGGTCACGCGAGCAAACTTGGCTTATCTGATATGAGGAATGAGGGCCGCTGAATCAAGACACATGTTGTAATCTGTTGGGCATGTATATATATATGCAATGTTGCTGTGTTAGGGTTGCAAAAAAAAAAAGAAGAACAAATAAATTTAGGGCATTTGTGCCGTCTTCGAGAGCTCTGTATGTTAGAGAGAGAGAGAGTTCATTCTAGGATTTTATTGAGGGAGAAAACAAGGCTATATTGTGGCTTGTTTGGCTCGGTATTAGATTGATCTTGTGTATGATACATTGGCTTTGAAGATTACTCAATAAAGAATGATCTCTGAGGCTGTTCTTGCTGTGGATGTAGGCCATTAGGGCCGAACCACATAATCTCTGTTTGTATCTCTTATTCTTTATTCTTTTATTATTTCTTGTTGATTTACTGCTTATTCTTGCTGTTCTTAATATTTTATCTCTAATACTTATATATTTCTAGATTAGATTTTGGAACTGAGTTCTTTAGGCTATAAGGGATTTTGGTTGTGTTTCTCACACATCTCATCTTAACATCCAAACACCATTCAAATACAAACACGGTTTAATTTCAAATTTTTAAATTTTCAACTAATCACTACAATTTTCCTAAAATTTTGAACAAAATACAAAAAATAATCCAATTTTTTCAAATCTCAAAACAAACTTAAATTAAAAAAATATATTCTAACAATAATTTAACTTTATAATATTTTTATTCAAATCTTTCTCTCTTATTTCTCAAAATCTCATAAAATATCTAATCAAACTATTTGACTACTATTCACAAACTATCTCACTACTATTTACATATTTATTATATCATCTCATCTCATCTGTGTAATCAAATGAGAATAAGAATTCGAATTGATGTCCATATGTTGAAAGTATTGGACAATAACACAACACCAACCACTCTATAATTTATATATCTACAACTTCATATTAAAAAATTATTTCATTTGCTTTATTTCAAAATTATTGTCCTAGCAATAGTTTTTTTTTTACAGAGTCCTAGCAATAGTTTAGAGCACATGAAAAAATAATTATTTAATACTTAGTTGTCAATAAATTGTGATATAGTTGTTATTATATCATTTTCTAAAACTAAAGCCTATGATGATCTATATTATGAGCGTGATTAGGTCACTCGGCAGTGCAAATTGAGCCGTTAGAGTACTTGAACATGATTAAAAAAAAGAAGAAAAAGCACAAGCTACAAAATTAGATTTAGTTATCGGTTGAACACAAATGTATTGATCATGGGTAGGCATTGCTTCGGAGTTTCTTAAAAATAAAATGAATAGATTATAACTCTTTTACAATTATATATTAAATTGAATAGCTGTTTTGTAAAATTGACATTTATTATTAATGAAAGAAAAATAATTCTTGCAACTGGCTTGTGCAACCGGCGGGGAGTCTCCACGTCATTAAATGAAACACTGTTTCTTTTTACCTTGAGTCTATTGCAAGGAGAAGAAAATAGAAGAAAGGAAATGAATGGGAGAAAAAAAGAGTCCGTCGGTCGTTGTGTGGGTGGACTCGATTTCATCTGATTTTAAGCAATCCAATTTGATGAGTCTCCCATTGCCATCTTTGATTAGAGTGACAATAAGAAGATTCTAGAAATGGGTACTGTCCTTCTTGTAGTTCAAGAGCCTGCCACTGTAGCTCTTCCCGTTTTTAACTACATCTCGTATTTTGGCCACTTCACTTCAATCTATTTCCGACCTCTGAAGAAATCGTCTACACCCAAAATACCTGAATAAAGTCACAGTTCAAGTTCTCTCATTCTTTTCATGGGACATTACCATTTGAAAAATTTTCTCTTTTTTGTTTTTCATAATTTTGGTACCCACTGCCCAGACTCTTCTGAACTCAGACAAAGAATGGATGAACCCAAAAGATTAAAGAGCGATAAAGAATGTTGGTGTACATAAAATTCATATCAATGGGTCCGACTTCGTCGACAAAGACCATTGAAAGTCCCTTCGGTCTCCTTTACAATCCGATGGATTATCTTCATTCTCCTTTTCTCAAATTTCTCTCTATTCTTTTTTTAATTTTTCTGACAAATGTTGACGTGGCAGTCAGCCAGTTGAATGGGGGTTGCACACAGTGGTTGTACATAGCAGTTCTGTTAATGAAATAGCATAGGGGTGATAACTGTATGATGCTGGGTGGGGTGGGTCGTGGGCCCTTCCCCGCACCTCGCACCCCGCCCCTCACCATGCGGGGGAAGGCTTTTCAATCCTGCCACGGTGCTAGGGGTAGGGTTGAAAACCTCATCCGTTCTGCCACTGCCCAAGCCAATTTTATCCATAACCCATTAGATTTAAAAACTATTTATGGGTCAAAAAAATAAATTATAACATAATTTAAATTGTAAATTAAAATTTATAAATATAAAAAAAAATTAAAAAACTAGTAACATAGTTTTTAAACACATTAGAGTTATATTTTGGATTGCCTTGACTTCCTATATAAAGGTTAGCCAAAGAAATTAAGGCAATCTAATAACTTGAATATAATTTCAAGTCTTCAACAAATTGTATATATTTATATACAATATATTTATATAAATATTAAATTATATATATATAGCGGAGCAGGAGGCAATGTGGGGTCTCGCTGGGTTCAGCCCACCCCTACTCTCGTTGGGCTTTCTCCTTGCAGGGTGGGGTTGCGGGTCCTCCCACCCCTAAGATAACAGATTGATTGTGAGATGGATTTTAAAGTAGTTGTTAGAGAATTGTAATTGTGTCATTATTCTTACCAAAATCAATTATCGTACTTACTAACTTTAGCACGAATGACATAGTTGTGACATATAAACATTAGAGAGCTGGTATAATTAACATAAGAAATTAATATCAACGTAAAAAAGAAGAGTTTTCTTTCTAGAGGTAGAGACGGCTTCCGTATTTTATTCTTTTTTCAAGGATTTTAAGTATCATTGAGATTGGAAGATGATTTCATTTAATTTCATCCTATCTAATCTTTATATTTAAATGCCATAGATACAAATATTTTTTAATTTTAAATCTTCAACTTTTTTATTTAATCATTACCTAATTATTATAATTTTTTCAAACTTTCAAATAAAACATAAAAACAATTTCAAATTTTTCAAATTTCAAAACAAAAATTATATTCTAATAAAATTATATTTAACTTTTTCTTTCTCATTTTCCAAAATTCCATAAAATATTTTAACTCAAACCATTTTTAACTCATCTTATCTTAACTCAAATATCTCACTACTATTCACAAACCATTTCAACTCATCTTGATAGATTTGGAGGGTGAGATGTGAATTTTATATTTTGTTTTAAAGTTTAAAATATTATTTTTTAGTTTTGAAATTTGAAAAAGTTGAATTGGAATTTGAAAAAGTTATATTGAAATTTGAAAAAGTTGAATTATTTATTATATTTATGATAAGATTTGAAAAAGTATAATGATGAGATGAGATAAAAATGAAAAATCTCATCTTGTTCTTGCCCCCAAACCTATCTGAGCAACTCATTATCCAAATCATTAATATATCTCACATTTGTTATGAGTTTCTTTATTTTCAGGAGTTATGTTGTATGCTCCAGCATCCAAAAATATGAGAGGGAAGATTGTCAATAACCGCCTCCAATGCAAATAATTGTAGTTCAAAACTATAGTGCTAATGGATTCAATCAATGAAACTGTCTCCACGACGACCTTTTGCTATTACGAGTCGAGAAATTAGGGGACCGGAATCATTAGATTTATTTTTTATTTTTATTTTTTGTAAGAGAATAAGGATAATACTGCCAATTTTATTAGCCAGTATAGAAGGCCATGAGGATGGAAAAAAAAGGTAGTACTACCCATCTACTACCCAAATTTATTTGAAGTTTTTTTTTTTTTTTTTTTATCAATTTTTAAAGTATTTTTTTAACATCCTTAATCACTAAAAAAAAATTTAAAAAGTATATAACTTTACTAATATTCACTTCTTTAATCATTAAGTAAAATTAAAAATTAAAAAAAAATCAAATATAAAAAAATAGTAAATGGATAGTAGTAAGATAATGACCCTATCATTATTCTAGAAAAAAAGCCAAAAACCAAGGCCTTGTAAAAGTATAACTATGAACATATTTAAAACAAAATGCATTCATTCATTCCTTTAAAGAAGAGAAAGTATTTTAATTTTATTGATAGACTTTCACTTATTACAGAATAATACCTTATATAAAAAAAGCAAGAGGATTATAGATGAAAACCCCAAAACCAAACTTCTATGAATAGAGGAAAAAACCATTGTTAGGAATGAAACAAGGTTGAGAATTCAAGAAAAAACCATGAAGAACAATCTAATGTCGGAAGTCAGGGATACCTACACAATCAAAAGCAAAAAGGCAACTATATGTTTGGGAAATTCATAAATGGAAGAGAAACTTTCATTGCTGCCCAAAGCTCTATGCGTAGTGAGACTATCTGCTAAAGTGCTCGCTTCAATGTAAACACGAGTAGGAAAGTGTTAATGCAAAAAAATGCATAACAGATGGGAACGGAAGAAAAAATCATTCTCAACCCATTGAGCTAGTCCAAGACTAGATGAGGTGGTTCGAAACTCACAATGACGGTCTGGAATAGTGGTATGATGCACGTACGTACATCTATAGTAGTGAATAAAAAATAAATATAGGAAATATAAATAGAGACGAAGACATACAGATTTATGTGGTTCAACACAGAGCCTATGTTCACAGGTTGTTTGAAGGGCAAATCTACTATAATATGGATATTTTACAATCTCTTATAATCTTTCATTTTTCTTTGTACAATGGAAGTCAGTTACCTCTTTTATAGAGAAGATCCTATCAATAGCTATTCTCATGAGGTTGAGGGTGATCTATGTGTTCTTCATAATCCTTTCTTTGCCGTCTGGAAGTCTCGTTTCCTCAGATCGCAAATTCCCTTTTTATTGCGACCCCTATCATTGATAGGTGAAGAAGTAAGCTTTATCCCACTTTTCTCTTGTGTGTCTGACTGGCTTTTCTTACTTTTTCATTTTTCTCTCTTCTCTATTGCCTTCCTCCTTTCTCTCTAACACTAACTTTTTCTTATTCACTCCTTGTCTTTTCTTTAGTACTTCCTAATGATGGCCCTTTGGGTTGGGCCTGGGATGTCATATGAGTCTGGGGGTTTTCCCCTCTAATAGAAATAAATGGTTAAAATGTGAAATATCATCTTAAAGATCAGCATATTTTCAATGGGGATAAGAATTGTTATTAAACCAATTCATTACGATGAGGAAATCCTTTTCCACAAGAAGGTTAGGAACACTTAATTGATAGCACAAAGTAAGGCAAATCTTCAAAGTAGGCAACTTGGCAAAAGTATTAGTACCCATACCAAGATAGCAAGAAAAACTAGCAACAAAATAGCAATTATGGGATTGAAGAAACCCTCGACAACCAACAGACCCTGGATTACCTTTATAGGCGCGATTGATGTTGAATTTGAGAGATCCTCAAGAAGGGGCCAACTAGCGAACAAGGTCTCTTAATCCGGACGATGGTTGGGGGAATGTGAAGATGATGAATGATAGAAACATTAGTAGATGACACAATAGAGCAAGGCTTGAGGAGAGAATTAAAGTCTCTTAGCCAATTAGTAATTTTATGGATCATGGTGGCAACAGGGGTGTAAGAGTCTTCAAGAATCAAAACGGGCTTTATTTTTAGCAAGCCAATGTTCCCAAAAAGATGAAGGGAGGAAGAAGTTGAGCAAGTAAATTAAGTTGATATGAGTCTCTGAAGGAGGACCGCCATTGAATGACATTGATGAGAAGTGAAATTGTTTCAAATTATTATTCACTGCTATTCATTATTATTCACAAATTATTTACTATTTTTTTACTATTATTCATCACAATTCACAAATTATCTAGAGATATTTTTAGCATCCAAACGTAGTGTGTAGCCAAAATCATTTGAAAAATGATACCAAATCTCTTTGGATAGCTTACAGTTGAAGAAAACATGATCAAATGTATCACCATTTCTTTGAAAATTCGGAATAAAACCCTCCATATTAGCACCATTTCTAAGTTATTGCATTTAAAAGCCATATGAATCTTACAATGTTAGATCCTGTCATAAAAAGGAACGCCATTAAATCATAATTTTCAAAGAAAAAAAGAAATCCTAATAGGGAGGGTTTTATTCCGAACGAAGGGGGCTAAATAAATGGGAGGATAATGCTCCCTAAGAAGATTCCAGACAAACTCCAAGGAGAATGTGCCATTGTTGTTGTGATTCCAGGCAAATAGGAGGTGTCATCGTTGTTGTGCATTGAAATACGAATATTAAGGCCTTTTTAATTCTGATAGGGAAGGAATTGACCTCATTGACAAGGACTAACCACCAAGGTTATGTATTAAATTAAGATTCTAACCGTTGTGAAAAGTAAACAATGAAGTCTTTCTAGATTAAAAAAAAAAACAAAAAACTTATTTTTTGCCCAATTGTCATGTAAAAAATGAATAGATTTATTATTTTATGATGTGGCATTAGATGATAGGTTTACAAGTAAAATATAATAAATAATCTCCAATCATCTAATATTACATTATAAGATGATGAGAAATTGATAAAAATTGAGATGATGAGTAACATTACTCATCGTGAATGAATATTCCATTGGTTCTCCACGTGGAGGAAGGAAAATTCATTCATTTATTAAACTGTTAAATACAAGGAATATAAGCCATACAAATGATTTGGGAGTTGAGACGTTGAACTAAAAGAGAAATCCTTTCCTTCAACCCATGGATTTGCTTAAACATGCTACACTTTGAAGTGCCCATATGAGTGAGAAGTGAGAGTGTCATGCCAAAGTATGGAACGGTGCCAATGAGGACTAGAAGGATTTCATTTCTCGGTTTATTTTCACTTTCTATAATATAGTGTTTATTTTGAAATGTTTGTTGTTATTATCGTATATTTTAATTATATTGATCTAACTTGACCATGAAAATTTTATTAAGAAAAAAAATTTATTATCAAGATGTTGTTTAAAATATGCTTAGACCCCGTTTGGATAGTGAAAATGTTTCATCTCATTATTATAATTTTTTTAAATTTTCACATAAAATATAATAAATAATTTAACTTTTTTAAATCTCAAAACAATCATAATATTAAAAAATAATATTTTAATACTATTTTATTCAACTTTCATCTCAAATCATCTCATCTCAATTTACTATCTAAATGACATTTTAATAAAGTGCTTATATGCCATAATTTGATTTCGAACATAAATTATAATAATTTCTTATATTTTCCTAAAAAGAAAAACAAAAACAAAAACCAAAAGGGAACCCGCCCTTTGAAAACGATACGGTTCCAAGTCCAACGCCGTCGTTTTTATAGGGCGAGTGTCCCTCTCCCACTTTCGCGAACCGAGTGAGACTGAGGTCTGCTCCGAGAGCTAGCCGCGCTTTGA
>QEOT01005648.1:35996-56770 GCA_003123785.1 Pterocarya stenoptera | reverse complement strand
ACTTAGGCTATGCCTATTCCTATCAATAAAGTCTTACTTTTACTTATCAAAAAATAAATAAAAATCTTTGCTTAATTACGTACGTACATACATACATAAAGACACATTAAATGTCATTTGAAACATGTATATAATCACATTCTTTTGTTGTTAGGTGGTGAGTTTACATCCCCAAATCAAGAGAGGTTCCATCACTACAAGGTGAACCGTGTTTTATCTTGCTGCTTTTTGCCTATTTCTTGTTAGGTCTTCCTCTTGTACTTCCTTTGTACTCAGGCTATACCTTTTGATTTTTTTAGTAAAATCTTTGATTCTTACCTAAAAAAAATAATAACATTCTTGCAGCTCTTTTATTCAAGAATGCATGGCTGAGAATAGATATGGTTTTGAACTGTATTACCTCTATATGTGTATTTTCATGCTTGATCTGACAGTGCCATCCTTTTTCTCACAGGACTTTTGGATGTTGGACCTGAAAACAAACCAATGGGAACAACTAAATCTAAAAGGGTGCCCTAGTCCACGCTCGGGTCATCGAATGGTAAGTTCAGGTTATTCTAGATTGACGCCCATGTCAGATAGGATCTTTACTTTATTAGTTTCAATCATGCATGTAAGTTATAAGAAAATTTGTTAGCTGAAAACAGAATATAATTTTGAAGAACGGCTTTGTACTTTAGTTCATTTATATTATGTTTGGGTGAAGTGGAATTGAGACTTGGTGTAGTCTTAAAGCAACCTAGAAGTACTCATTGATAATCTCTTGACATTTAAGTTTGTGTTGGATAAATAATAAGACTTCAGTAATAAGTGCAATCTAAGTAAACATAAAGTATACAAGAAATAAGCCTATATATAAGGAGAAAAAGATACAATCGTGAAAATTAAGCCCATTAAAGTCTACAGAAGCTGTTCAAAGGAAGATGGTATCAAAAAAGAAAGTTTTGAGCTCTTTCAGCATCGTTCATGATCCTCAAAACTTCCACTGTTTCTTTCCTTCCAATTTTTTTTTTTTTTTTATAAGTATGAACCATTTTCCACATCATTGCGATTTGTGAGCTGCCACCTAGCCCTCTCCAATAATAGGAATAGGTCCAATCTTCTTCTGGGCATGACCCAAGCCAAACCAATACGTCTGAAGAAACCACTCCATAGAGCACTAGGAATCTCACAATGGAGTAAAAGATGATCCACGGTCTCCCCACTCCTCTTACACATGTAGCACCAGCCAACCAATACGACGTGTCTTTTCCTTATGTTATCAGTGGTGAGAATCTTGCATAGAGAGACTGTCCAAGCAAATAACACAGTCCTTGTGGGAACTTAGACCTCCAGGTGCTCTTTCAAGAAAAAATGATTTGTTATTATGATGAGCATAGGCATTACAAAAACCTAAACAAATTTTGCAAATTGTTGTTTATGATTCTGTCAATAATACAGTGTCATCAGTATATATGGTTTCATGTTGAATATGACATGCTATAAAAGGTTTCCAATTATTATCGGTTTTGAAACTAATAAAAGGTTCAAATCCCCTTGGATGCAAACAATTTATAGGGGCCATCGGACTGAGGGATTTTTCCCTTGAATTACTCGAAATGCACTTGTGGGAAACTCCTTGCCGAGGGCCTGTGCACCTCCGGGATTAGTCGGGATGTTATTCCCAGACACCTGGTGCCAATAAAAAATAAATAAAAAAAATCGCAATGATAACTCAAGATTGTGATTTGCTGGATTGAACAATCCACACAAGTTACCTCTAAGTTCAATATGTAGTATCTCATCAGTAACTAAATATTTTCTTTTGTTTGGAGTTTTATTCACGTGTGAAATCTGTGGAGTTTTCCGTATTGATCTTGCTATAGAAATTCCATCTCTTCTTTCTCTAATAAGGTCCAGATAAATTTGAAACACATATTAATTAGGAAAGTCCTACATGTATTAGGAAGCTGGAAAATTGTATGTCATGCTGTTTGGTCTTTGTCAATGCTAGAGCATTGGTTGCTGTTAAGTTTGTGCCTTTAGATGCTCATAGAATATGTAAATTATTATCAGCAGTTCATTATTTGCATCGATATATTTCATGGATGGAATGATTGTCTTTTTTTTGTTTTTGTTTTTTCTCTCCCTACTATCTAGGCTGTTTCTTTCTAATTTACTTGCTGTATCTCTCAAAGATTCTCTTTCTTTTTCTCTTTCCTTCCCATTGGGGGCTCCTTCGAGAGCGTCTTCTTTATGGGACATAGTGGTTGAAAAAGTAGAGCGGAGACTGGCGGGATGTTAAATGATGTATTTGTCAAAAGGTGGTAGGATTATGTTGATTAAAAGTACTTTATCTAACTTTCCAACTTATTTTTTATCTTTGTTCCCTATACCTGCAAGTGTGGTAGTTCGAATTGAAAAACTCCAACGTGATTTCTTGTGGAGTGGAATGGGGGAGGAGTTCATGTTTCACCTAGTCAAGTGGGAGAAGGTATGCCACCCCATTTCTAATGGTGGTTTGGGCATTAGAAGTATGAGGATCTTTAATTAGGCGCTACTTGGCAAATGGCTGTGGAGATATCATAAGGAACTAGAAGCCCTGTGGAAATTGGTGATTGAGAGCAAAAATGGAGGTTTATGAGGGGGATGGTGCACTAAAGAAGTAAGGGGGGCGTATGGAGTGGGTTTGTGGAAATACATTCGAAGAGGATGGGAGGTCTTGACTAGACACACTAGACTTCATTTGGGTGAGGGCTCCAAGATTAAATTTTAGAGAGATATTTGGTTCGGTAATAGTACTCTACAAGAGATATTCCCTTCACTGTTCAATATTGCTAGTGCTAAAGATGTATCAGTGGTGGAAGTCATGGAGATATCCAGGAGGCAAATCCATTGGAACATCATCTTTAGTAAGGCGGCACAAGACTGGGAAATGAGTAGCTTTAAAGATTTTTACAACCTTTTGTACTCCATAAAACTGAGCATTCAGCAGGAAGACCTAATGTGGTGGATACCCGATGGTAAAGGGGTATTCTTGGTTCGCTCTTTTTATAAGGCTCTCACACAAGAACCCAAAACTCAGTTTCCGTGGAGAAGGCTTTGGAGACATAAGGCGCCTCCCAAAGCAACTTTTTTTGTGTGGACAACCTTGTTGGGGAAGATTCTTACAACCGAAAACTTGAGGAAACGAAGGGTAATCATGGTAGATTGGTGTTGCATGTGTAGAGAAGGGGGAGAGTTTGTAAACCATCTCCTACTACATTGTGAGACAGCTCGGATATTATGAAATGAGGTGTTCAGTAGATTAGATTTGTCTTGGGTTATGCCGGAGATAGTGGTGGCAATGCTGGCCAGCTGGACAAATCTAAGAGGCAGGCAATAGATTGAAGTTGTTTGGAAGATGATCCCTATATGCATTATGTGATGTTTATGGCAGGAGCATAACGACAGGACATTTGAAGACAATGAGAGATCGCAAGAGGAGCTGAAAGATTTATTCTTTAGAACACTTTGTACTTGGGCCATTGCTGCTGACTTCAATGGCATGGACCTACATGATTTTCTTGTCTATAATGCGCCTACGTAGCGAAGGGCATACCTTTGTTTTTACTGTTTAGAATTCTGTATATGGCTTTGCTTATTCTTTGATCAATAAAATTTGTTTACTTATCAAAAAAAAGTTGTAGCTTTTTGGCCTTTTTTATTTTTATTTTTAATGTTATTGTGTTCAGCTTTCTGGCTTGATAATGTCTTCCACTCAGGTTTTGATGTCCTTAGTATAAATTCATAATTGAGTCCTGTCCTCGTCTCACATGGACCTTTGTCTTTTTCATCTTTTACAGGTTTTATACAAGCACAAGATTATTGTATTCGGTGGCTTCTATGACACTCTTAGAGAAGTGAGGTTGTTGATGAATCTTTCTTTATTGTTAAAGGTTTCATCATTGTATATTAATGGGTCTGTGTTGATTGTCTGATTGCTTGATGTTGAATGCTTTGACCCAAACCACTTTAGGGCACTAATTGTGAGTTTATTTTGTTGCATCTGTGGCTCTACTGGGAGATGATTCTCTTTAATTGGAAAAGCAGAATATTTTAAATGCTTTAAATTGATTAAAACAATTCATGGTCNGGGGGGGGGGGGGGGGGGGGGGGGGGGGTTTGGAACTTTCTGCATCTGTTTAATTCAATAATTTAAGTATTTGAATGACTGAACCCAGAATCAAAACCTTGCTATGTTGTTTATACTTTTTAGTTGTCATGGCACTGGAGTTTTTAAGTACTTCAACGTGGCGGTTGTTGTTTTTTGCAATACGTGTTTAACGTTAAAACTCTTTTCTTCTTCCTTGCGTTCCATCTGAGAATTGCATGAGTTTCTTTTTATTCACTGCCATATGATAATTAATGCAGTTATTTCACTCCATTTATACAGGTATTATAATGATTTGCATATTTTTGACCTGGATCAGTTCAAGGTGAAATTTTTGGCCCCTTTTGTAGTTGGATAGTATTACCATTATCTATTGTTGTTGTTTTGATAACTGATGCTAATGCAATGCATTGTAGTGGCAAGAAATAAAGTCTAGGCCTGGATCCATGTGGCCAAGTGCCCGCAGTGGCTTTCAGTTTTTTGTTTACCAAGATGAGGTCAGTGATTTAGAAATGCACTTTATTATTGTAATCTTGGAAATACTCTCTGCTTTAGTTTTGGATTGTAAATGTTCCATTCTTTGCTCAAGATGTGCTACGAAGTCTGGGGGCATGTAGGTATCAATCAGAAAGTCAAATTTTGTTGGTCTTGAGGAGGAACTGATCTTAGTAATTTCAGAACTGAAGTCTGAGCTGATCGCCTCGCTTCGCTTCGCTAATTAGAGTTAATTTTTAAAATCTTCCTCTCATCTTGTGATGTCCCCATATTTTTGTGATATGACAAATAGTTCTTCCTTTGTATGAGTAATGATCTTTTGGTGGTCTACTTTTTCACAAAACATTTTATAAAGAAAATTTTAGATTCTGCACTGATTTTATCTAGGTTTTTCCAGTGATTTTATCGGCGTAGATGGTCATAATTTGATGCATACTGTTAAGTTTGGTTCTAAATCTCTGACATAGTTTTTTTTTATAAGTAAAAGTATATTAATAAAAGAATAGGCAAAAGCCAAGTTCAGTACAAACAAAATCTCTGACATAGTTACAATCATAGATAGCCTGATAGGTGCAAGGTGCTTTTTAATTATATACCAGTTCTTTATTGTTGGTTTGTAGATGATTCTTAATGGATCATCTATAATTATCTCATAAAGGTATCTCACATTTATGGTTTATTTCATTTTTTTCAAAGAAGTTGACATTGTGGTCTTTTTTTTGCCAGCTCTAAATTCAAATATTAAAAGGAGAAAAAGAAAATCATATATTTTACAGAGTTGGTTTGACATTGCAGATTTTCTTATATGGTGGCTATTCCAAAGAGGTTTCATCTGATAAGAACAGCTCAGAGAAGGGAATTGTTCATTCAGACTTGTGGTTCCTTGATCCTAGGACTTGGGAATGGAGTAAGGTTCGTGAATTCAGTGCCTTCTTTATTTACCTAGTCCACACTAGATGCATATTGATAGCTCCCTTTATAAGCATGTTTTTCTGTTCTGTTATCTTTCATGTTGAGATTTGATTGCATTGCTTTGTTTATTGAATAGAAGTATGATGTATGCAGAGAACACTCTGTTCTTATTACATTTATCCGAGTGCTCCATGTTTGTGAGTTGATTACTCAAGTGTTATTTGTATCAACAGTACATAATCTTAGGTAAGTTTGAAGCTGTTGGCTCTTGAAAGTAGACCAATCCTTTCATTGCAACAATCATACCCTGAAATTCAGACTCTTATGTTCTTGTTTTAGCTCTGTTGTAATATTTTATCAGAAGAGTATGGCATGAATCATGAGCAAACGACGTCTCTCCTATTCACCTTTCATGAAATTTTTAATTTCTCATTTGGTGATCTTGTTGCTATCAAATGTCTGTTATTGCTACTAATGCCATTTCCTTTGTAACAGGTAAAGAAGAGTGGGATGCCTCCTGGGCCTCGTGCTGGGTTTTCCATGTGTGTTCATAAGAGGCGGGCTTTGCTATTTGGGGGTGTGGTGGATATGGAAATAAAAGGTTAGTTTTTTCTTGCCTATGTACTACTGTATTCCTGTCAGAATTTTTCACCGTAAGTGTAATCTAAATATTTCTGTTTTTTTAATCCTCTAAACCTGCTTGCTATATCATATGTGCTCGTGTTGCATCCATCCTTGTGCCATTACCATATGGAACTAACCCCTATCAACTTGAACTGCATATCCTCAACATCTACCTTTCATGTGGTCATTTTATAGTTTTGTTTCTCGTTAAGATTGTAAGAAATTATTTTATTTAAATCCTCTTGAATTGTGATTCTAATCTCCTTCACTTTGGAAGCTACCTATATACCATTTGAACCAATTTCTGACAGTAAGATGGGGAAAAGTGAAGTGCATTTTATATTTCCCTGTTGGTCAAGAGCAATGAATGCATCAGTGAGAAGAGAGATGGTGTGTTCAAGGTACTAATCATGACAGAGAGAAGAAAAAGAGCTAAGCTAGTCAGTAAAACTTATTTGTCTTGTGTTTTAATGGATAATTATGCTCGGCAGAAGAATAACTGTGAAATGCAAGTGTTTGTCACTGACCCAGTATCGTTAGGTTAATTCTTTTTGTTATTACTGTTGGGGGGTGGGTGCTAATTGTTATTATTGTTCAAATATGCAGGTGATGTGATAATGAGCTTGTTCCTGAATGAACTTTATGGCTTCCAGCTAGACAACCGTCGCTGGTAAGTTCGAACAGAGATTACTTCCGTAAATGGATGATTTTATTTAAATTATTGTCAGTGCTACTTAAGCAGACATACCCTATAACTTACATTTGGTACGTTGAGTCAGTTCGGTTATTAAATCTTGGTTCTCTGTAACTTCGATCTGTAAGCTTATTATGTTTTCGTAAACTAGGTTGTATGTTTCTAATGTCAATGCATAGCAATATCACGGTATTTTTTTTGCTTGGTTCATATATATCTGGTTCTCTTTCTCTAATTACTTTTTTGGTGTCGAACAACTTTTGGTTTTTTCTGTATAGCCAATGAATATTTTTACTGTGAATTTGATGTTGTAGTCCGTGCCACTTACTGGCAAGTATATATCTTCTGTATATAGGTACCCATTGGAGCTACGGAAGGAGAAGTCAACAAACAATAAGGTACAGTCTCTGTTTAGAAGGAAAAAAGAAAATCGGTAGAGTCTGAACGAAATATTTAATATGGATATCTACCCCTTACGTCCCTAATCTTTTTTTCTCACAAATCTTTCACATTCTATGGGTATATATAGTGGAAGTCATTCCTTGAAGTTTGATTCTGTTTTAATAGTGGCTACCTTTTGCCTTGGTGTTTTCCAGTTAAAGAAGAGTTCTGGGCAGAAAGATACTGATGCCAATCTTGATTGTAAGGCAAATCCGATTGAGCAAGGGGAGAGTGCAGCAATGAGTGAAGATGATAATTTAGAGTACCATGAAGAAGCAGGTGACATAGAAAGCAACATTGATGAGATATCTCACCATGTGTCAACAACCATGAATGTTGGTAATGGAGGGCTGGCTTCTAAATCTGGAAAGCCTCTTGAATCTAGTGCCAAATTGGATATGCAAAATTCAGTATTGCCAGAGGTTTGCCACACTATTGATTTTTATTTTCACTGGCATTTAGATTTTTCCAACTATTAGATTATTAACTAGTGCTAAATTCTAGATAGTGAAACCCTGTGGGCGCATTAACTCCTGCACGGTCGTTGGAAGAGATACATTGTACGTATATGGGGGCATGATGGAGGTCAAAGATCAAGAAATTACACTTGATGACTTGTATTCCCTTAATCTTAGCAAACTCGATGAGTGGAAGTGCATCATACCGGTTTGTTACGTTACCTTCTCTACCTATAAATGCTTATTGCTTTTTATTTATTTATCAGTAAATAAGAATTTTATTAAAAAAGGCGAAACCAAGTACACGAGACATATACAAGGGCAACACCTATGCATGAGTGTCTAAAGATACAAGGAAGTCATGTGCGTTCATGCCATTAAAGTCTATTACAATCGACCAATGCTTATTGCTATTCTTTTACTTGTGGCTTTATAGATGGCATAGAAGTAAGGCGATAGTTTCTAGTCTTAAATGTGGACCATTTAATAGTCTTTAAGTTCCAAGCTGAAACTATTATATATATGCATAAATACCCATAAAAAAATTATGTATTTCCATATCCAGTTTGTTTGGATCTGAGAAAAGTTGCAAAAAGAATCCTATTGGTTGTCCTTGCTTTATTCAATTTTGTCTGCTTAGCCTGGTTATGCTTTATTTTATTGGCACAGGCATCAGAATCTGAGTGGGTGGAAGCGTCGGAGGATGAAGATGAGGACGATGACGATGATGAAGATGATAGTGATGATGAATGTAATAGCGATAGCAACAGCGATGAGACTAGTGATGGTGATGATGATGATGTGGAGGTGCATCTTCTTACTTGTTCAGCAAAAGATGCTTGTGTTAATTTTTAGTAGTTAGCTGCCCGCCCTCCTCTTACCAAGTCATGCTTTGAACCTTACTTGTAAAAAAAAGTTGAACCTTACTTTGCCCTCATGTTTTGGGCGTGTAAGTGAGTGAGAGAGAGCTGGTGATATTCTGCAGAACGCAGATGTAGGGGCTTCCACTTTATATTTAAAAAATTGAGGAAGGTGTGCCAGTTTGTTTGAATTATGCTTCACTCTTCTGTGCATGTAGGCTGCAGGTGATGGGTCCCTTCAAATGGGAGATGCTGTTGCTTTGATCAAAGGCAAGGGGAAGACTCTAAGAAGAAAGGAAAAGCGGGCCAGAATAGAACAGATCAGAGCCAGTCTAGGCCTTTCAGATTCGCAAAGAACCCCAATGGTAAATTTACACGCACGCACACATATATGTACACATGTATAATTTTTTTTTTTTTTTTCCAGATATATCAATACTAACATAGTATCACTACTATCACTAAGTGACCATCACCACCGCTATCATTATCATTGTAACTACTAGCCTGATGGATGAGCTTTAAACTTTCTTCAATACTTTGTTTCTCTAGGCGTCTGTTATAGATTTTGACTGGCTGAGTTTCTATGATTTTCTTGTATTTTTCTCGTTTAGCATTAGGTGTTTTTCTTGTATTCATCTTGTGTACTTCGGACTAAGCTTTTGTGTGATCCTATAAAATTTTCAATTACCTATAAAAAAAACTACCATTATAGTCATAATTTCTTATTTTTGAAATATACTCATCCAAACAATATTTAATGGAAAAATCTATTTATCATCATTTTTATCATCATCCTCTCAACATCCCTTGATGTGGCATTAAATGATAGTCCCACAAGTGAAACATAATAAATAGTCTCCAATCATTTAATACCATGTCATGGAATGATGAGAGGATGATGATAAAAGGGATGATGAGTAGCATTCCGCATATTTAATTACATCAATTTAAATCCCATAACTAAAAAAATTTTAAATTGTTCATCCGGACACAACCTTGGACTTCTAATATGTTTTCTGCTTCAGCCAATGATGTTCTCAACTGATAGCTTCTCATTTTTCACGTGAAGCCTGGAGAATCTTTGAAGGATTTTTATAAACGTACAAATTTGTACTGGCAAATGGCAGCCCATGAACATACTCAACACACTGGGAAGGTTGGTTTGTTCTCTTCATAATAAGCCTATTTACATGCATTCTTCAATTTTATTAACTAACCTGCTACATGTTCTCTCATATGCCTTTTGCTGTCCTCATATGGTTAATTAACAAATAGGGATTAGGTTTTCCGGGGGTTTATTTCCAGTTGAAATTAGAATTAAAACATAAAAAATACCAACAATATTGTTTCAGTTGATTTTACTGATGCAAGGCAAACCCAAGTCACCATTCCTACGAAACAAGCTGCATAAAGCAATTCTTGGAAGTGGTTGAGTTGAACTGTGTCTTTGGTGATTTTGTGTGAATGGGGAAATACAGATCCATTAGTTTGGATGTGATCTCAAACTCCCCTAAACCCAATTTCATTGGATTTCCAAGTAAAACATGCCACATTGTAAATGAATGTACCGGTTAATGTCTTCGTGGTTTTGTGACATAAATTGTATTGGCTCACAGGAGCTCCGTAAGGATGGTTTTGATCTTGCTGAAGCTCGATATCGTGAACTTAAACCAATTCTTGATGAGGTAAACTTTTTGGTTTACATCTCAAGGTTCAGATAGGACTTCTGCCTAAGAAACAAAAAACATAAATTTACATTGAATTTTCTTTTCTTTGATTTTCTTTATGCATATGATGCAGCTGGCCATATTGGAGGCAGAGCAGAAGGCTGAGGAGGAAGAAGGGCCTGAGACTAGTTCAAGAAAGAGAGGGAAGAAGAAAAATAAGCATTGAACCCCAGCAATTTTGAACTCAGTATATGCCATGAAGATATGCCTGATTTATTTGTTGATTTTCATAGTAGAATTAATATTTTATACAGCTCATGAATATGCCCGCATATGTACTAAGAGTAAGACATGTTTGCGTAATATTCACACACAAATAAACTTCCCATTTATTTTTCCCAGAATGTAAGTGCCTTTGATGTCCAACACATTCTCTATCTCTCTCGAGTCTTTGAATTCTTGTAATGGTTTAGAAACTTGGCAACTACGTTTGCAGAATTTTGCTTTGGTGCAAGGGCTGATTTTGATACAACATTAATAAGCTACTAAAATGTTACGTATTTTATTTTATTATAGTTTCGGTTAAGACAATGCTTAAATATTAGAAGAATTCTATTTACAAACCGGTGCGGAGGCCGGGAGGGGCGGCTGACATGTCATGCTTAGTCTGTAAGAGACTTTAATTTTAAACTTCTCTTATGAATCAAATATTATCATGTCAACTATATATTGTTAGATCCAAATCATTTAATTTGAAAATTTTCTATATCGTAACGATTTTGGGATTTTCATCCACAACTTACCTGCTTATGCCAATGTTCTTTTAATTCAACCTTGTCTAAATTTGGCAACCCTAACTGCATACCCTATTAGAAGAACATGAAATATCTCTCCATTTTTGCATACCGATGAGAAAAATCCCAAATAGTAAATACAAGAAAAACAAAATGTTCAGGAACTCCATGATTCCTCTCGTCTTTGTTTGCTTCTTCTTCTTTTGGAAGGTTGAGTCTCAAGCTAAGATTGCACCAGCTTTATACACATTTGGAGACTCAACCGTTGTTTCTTGGAACGATGTTGTCCTAAACACACCTGGAAAAGCAAATTATGCACCTTATGGCATAGATTTTCCTACTCGTCCCAATGGCAGGGTCACGAATGGTGCTACAATCAGTGATTTCTTTGGTAAGTTTGTTTCTAACTACCATTGTATCTTGTTTTGCATCCTATGTCATTTTGTTGGTTACGAAGATTTCAGACCGAACCACCGGATATTAGGGTATAATAAGTACTGTACGTTTATGGGAGTATAGATCATCTCCAATTATCATCTCGAATCGAATGGTCCAATTTTAAAGTGCGGGTCCTATTATAAAGTTTTCGAGCAAAGTGGACCTCTCATGAGTAGTTAATGTTGTGTCTATCACTTTCTTTATTGGGGCATCCAATTTGATCAAGAAATTGGAAAGGATCTCAATTGGACTCGTAGAGTCTATTATTTGAGTTAGAGGTAAGAAGAAGGTTTGCCTTGTACTAGATGCTCTTGAATCATATTGACTTTGTGAGCTAAATGCAGCTCAATGGCTTGGACTACAAAGCCCCCCTTCATTCTTGAGTATCAATCCTAAAACAAGCAAGTTCTCCGGTTTTAACTATGCATCTGGCTCGGCCGGAATCCGTTCCGAGACTGGCACTGCTGATCCTGTAAGAACATCGATTTGCCAATGCCTCCGAGTTGCTAGTTTCATATCACATCTAGAAAGGAATTGCTAGTTTTTTTTAGGACTGTTTTGTATTGCTCAAGAATGAGGTTATCATGCAGGGAGTTGTAAACTTGAGCATGGAGAAACAAATAGAGTTATTCAGAAAGACAGTTCAAGAATACCTGCCAAGGCTTTTTAGCAATGAAGCCGAGCTCCGAAACCACCTGTCAAAGTCTATTTTTCTGGTTGTTGTAGGCAGCAACGATTATTCTCTCAATTATCTTTCAAGTCAATACAATACCAGTCGCATTTTCAATATGGTACAATTCGCTGATTCCCTTGTGTACTATCTCCAAACACAATTACAGGTAAAGTCGTCATTTTCTTCTAAAGAAATGTTTTAGCTACAAAGAATTTTTATTAAAGTAAATTCATAAACTTACGTAACTCAATGTGGGACGTTAGATTGTAAAATTACTTTTATTATAAAGTGAATCTAACGTATCATATGAAGTCAATGTGACTTATTTTAAGTAGTTACCTTTTGTTAGTCGATTTAAGAAACTACTTATAATGTGCCGCATCAATAAGCGCGATCCTGAATAACAAGATTTAGAATACAAACTAGAATTACTCAGAAAATATGGTGAGTAATGATGAAAGACATTATAAATTGAATGTTGAAAATATGGTGGTTTAAACAGGGTGGCATATTGTGGGTTTATGCAGGATTTGTTCTCGTTAGGAGCAAGAAAGTTTGTAGTGTTTGAGATAGAGCCAATAGGCTGTAAACCGGCTTTCCTCCAAACAGTAAATTCCGAGGCACAATGCGCAGAGAAAGTGAATTCCTACATAGCTTCTTACAATCACAAGCTTGGAGTTATGGTTCAAAGTATGGGACTTAGAAACACAACATTCGTTCTGGCCAAGAGGTACCAATTCATGAACGATTTGATGGCAAATCCAACTCGTTATGGTAAGCAAACTCATCTCCTTCCTTTTCATACATATTACATGCCGAGAAATGTTACTCATCATCATCTTTTAATCGTCATCAGACATAGTATATCTATTAGTTTGTAGATTTACTTTTGTAGGATCTCTTTGTAGATAAAATATTTTTCTATTTAAAAACTATTTTATTATTTTTCATCTCTTCAAACCCAATAAAGATTTCACCTTTTATTTTTAATGGTACTTTTGCATGATGATGCATTTGGCATGTTTCTAACTTATGAGTCTTGACTTTTACAGGTCTAAAAGATTCAGTAAACCCATGCTGTGCCGTTTCAAAATCAGGGATGTGCATTCCAAGTAAAGCCCCCTGCCAAGACAGGAACTCGTATGCCTTTTTTGATGCAAATCACCCAACTGAAGCAGTATACAAGACAATTGCTGAACAATGTTTTAAGGGTACTGATCAATGTGTTCCAATTAACATCCAAGAACTTGCAAAGAGATTATGAAGATATTGTCTCTCAAGATTAA
This sequence comes from Pterocarya stenoptera, assembly GCA_003123785.1. Lineage (NCBI taxonomy): Eukaryota > Viridiplantae > Streptophyta > Magnoliopsida > Fagales > Juglandaceae > Pterocarya > Pterocarya stenoptera. Next base: position 43,293 of record QEOT01005648.1, on the reverse strand, counting down.
CTAAAGTTTATCTACGTGCATGTTCTGTTCTTGTTCTCCTTTGTCAATATTAATATCTTGGAAAATGATATGGCTACTACCCTCCTACTAACTATTTACTACTATTTTTATATTTGATTTTTTAAAATTTTTTTTATTTTACTTAATGGTTAAAGAAGTGACTATTAGTAAAATTATCTATGTTTTTAATTTTTTTTAATGATTAAGGATGTTAAAAAAATATTTAAAAGAAAATGATAAAAAAATAAAAAACTTCCAATGAACTATAAGTAATAAATGGATAGTAATAAGGTAGTAACCCTATCACTACCCTAATATCTTTATCTCCAAAACTTGCTCTATCAAGCACTTTGATCTTCTGTCTCTTTTACTCTTTTCTAAGTAGTAATGGGAAATCCCACAAGTTTTGTTTGAGTAGAGAGAGTTATTAACTTGATTAGATATTAAACTGTGATATACTCCTATGATAAGGATAAGAATATGTGGTGTATAAGATCACACATTATTTGTGAATGAGAAGTTCTTGCTCTTTATAAGGTTCTAATGGAGCTCCAATTATATCATTAATTAGTATTTTTGGAGTATAGGTTATGTGGTTTGAGTCTTCAATTGAGGCGTTACAATATAACTTTGCATTTATTTCTCTTAATGTTCGAATGGGTCATATTTTTAGAGAAGCTAATATGGTTGCTGATTTTTTTGCTAAAGAATGGGTTAAAGGTCGGGTTATATTTATAGGAGATGATTTTGGTCCGGGAAGACTTCGAGGGTTTGTCCGTATGAATAGATGGGGTATCCCTTATATTCGTTGGTAATCTTTTTTGTCTTGTGGTTGCTGTTTTTATCTGGGATGAAGTTGTATTCATGGTTTTCCTCCACCCTAGTGAGAGATATTTATGAATAAATGGAGGTGCCGCCCTCCTTTAAAAAAATAAAAAATAAAAAACCCTTCAATGAAGTCATAGACAATGAAGGGATGAATGGTGGGGTTAAATTAAGAGCAAAGCTTGGTTGAAAGAATAGCCAGTAAAGGAGTAAAAGGCACATAGAATGATCATGGAATGTTACACAAAGTCACCCATCTTTGTATAATAAACAAATAACATTCAGAGTTGGTACTCGTAACTCAGAAGCCAATAACAACATATGACAAGTTGATAATCTACATGGGTATGTCTTCTAAGTATAAGAGAAGAGATAGGAAAAGTTAGTGCAGTTTTAATGACTGGCATTTTGTAATTGAATAGGAGTATAATATCAACAATACTCCGAGACTACTTAATAATTTTCCTTCAGCAAAAGATATATAATTACAAAGCAGCAAACTAAAAACCCGTTAAAAATCACAAAAACAAAAGAGATAGGATATAGCACAAGAAAACTTACAAGCAAAACAAGAAAAATCATTACAAAAATTTACACAGGCTTCTCTCTAAAATGCTGCTTTCCCCTTGTAGATCAAATAACTTGATGTTTCTATGAAGCCTTTGTGCTTTCCCTAGCAATCTTAGTCCAATATTCTGACTGCCTTATTATAGGTTGGTTACCTTATGGCCAGTCTCAAGACTGGTTACCTTCTGGCCAATATTATAGGTTGGTGGAGGTTGGTTACCTTCAAGACTCAATCTGAACCATAACCACAATTGCACCTTAAAAAACTTTGGTAGTTTGTCCTAACCAAAGTGTTTTATATAAACCAATTGGAACAAACTTTGGTAGGTTGTTAAAACTGAAAAAAAAAATATTTTTATAACTAATTTACAACTTATTTTAAATTAACCAATGTAATTATGCCACTTCATTAAAAAAATAATTTTAATTTTATATGAATACCCTGCATCTTAAGTAGAGTTGTAAATGAATTGTAAGTTTATAATATTCCTATCCGTCGCTAGCATTGGTATTAATTTAGCCAAATGAATTTTTATCTTCAAATTTAGCTAATGTTATCCACATTTGGCTCACATTGAATAAATTAAACTGAATTTATCTAAAACATGAGCTGCAGTAATTCTATTATTCTTTTCAAATATGAAAAGCGCTGTAGCAAGTCTAAATGTCTTTTTTAAAGATTATTATATTATAGATATGAGATTTTTATGGATTGTATATACGGGATTTTTATTTACATATGAGATAATGCACAAATATGTACATATGAAATTATTATATTATAGATTATTAAATTGTGAAAATAAAAATAAATATGATTGATGGAGGTTATTGAAGATTATCAAAATAAAATAAAAAATTAATTAAAAATAAAAATTAATTAAAAAAATATAAATAATATTAATATAGAGAATGTGATAACTAATCAAGGTAGATTTTAAATGTTAAGTGATTAGTTAAAATTAAAAAAATGCCGTATTCTTTAAATTTTGAAGAATGGAATGCCAATGCCAACGCTACAAGGGTTTCATAATCCAAGCATCCAAACACGTCCATATGTCCATATGAAATTCGAAGAAACGAAAACGAAGTTCCATCGAAGCTTTTCTTTCCGAGGAAAAGTTTCGCAGATAGTCTCACAAAATTTCATACCAATCTCAAGATAGAGATGAAGAAAGCCACAGCTATCGCTTCGATTCTTCTATTGATATCTCTTTCCCTTCAAGAAATATCCCATGGTTCTTCGGCTTCATCCCTTACAGGGGGAAATCAGGTACTCTTACAAAGCTCAAAAGCATGGATGGAGAAGTTGCATTTACAAGAGTTCAAACCACTAAAATAAATACAAAAATGGGATTTTGGTTTGTTTTTATATTGAATTTCATAATTTGAGTCATAGGTGTCGCTGTGATTTTGGTAAGTGATAGTGATATAGGTTCTTATATGGATCGGTGCTTAGTTTATGTACTGTGTTAAAAAGGAATAAACTATATAGGATGAATAAGAGATATAATTTTTTATTTTTTATTTTTGTTTTGTGCTGCAGGATTCTGAAGGATCTGCAGCTGCAAGGTACCATTGCTTTCTTGACAGATTAGGCAGAGAAATTAGTATTTGAATTCATTATTAGTGTGGTATTTCAGTATTGAGGTTAATTAGATGCCTGTTGAATGATTAATGAATTAGGAGCATATACTCGATATGCCTGTTGAATGATTTCAGTATTATTGGTGTCATATGCTATTGTGCGAAGTTTGGTCATCTGAACTTGTTATATGTCTTATGTTAGAACTCTTAATCAAGAGCAAGACCAAGACCAAGAGCATGCTCATGAGGTTCATTGTTCTAGAGAAAGAAGTAGGGCAGCTTGGGAAGTAATTGAGGAGGTATGAGGAAATGTTTCACAGTTACTTGTGGAATTCTGAATTTGAATAACATCCGTGACTTTGTTGTTTGTACACATTGTGCAGTATCTGATGCCATTTGTGGAACGAGAAGACTATCAGATTTCAAGTAAATGTAGACTTCATCCTGACAATGATCTGTTCAGGGATCAGGAGCAGCACAAAATTCATGTGGATATAAATGAATGGAAGTGTGGATACTGTAAGAAAAGCTTCCGTGCTGAAAAGTTTCTTGATCAGCATTTTGACAACAGACACTCCAATCTATTGAATATTGTATGTGGCACCATGTTCCAGATCTTTATATGTTCTGGAGCATTCATTCACTAATTGCAAGCTGCAATATATCAATTGCCACAATGTGACCAACGTTGCATTCTAGTTTTTTATTTTTTCCTCTATGAGATAGTGCTAATTGTCATTCATGCATTGACCAATGTTGAGTTGACCACCTGCCATCTGTTATCAACTAATTTATGTTTCTCTCTTCCTTGTACTCAAGTCTGGCTTTTTTTCAAGTCTAATAATTTGTCAAGTATCATGATATTTATTCAAATAAATGATGATTCAAAAGAAGTGGTACATGCCCTAGACAACTTATATTTTAATTTCTAAGTTTTTTTCATTGTATTTAATTGTATACCATAGCATCTGAAGTATGAAATAATTTTTTTCAACCAAAAAATAGAAATAAAAGTATAAAACTAAATTTAAGATACATTCTTTGTGAAGAATATATGCTGCTTATTCTGTGATGGTGGAAGTCGGATATTGCATTTGTAGTTACTTTTGATTCTGTAAGATTGCCTTGATTACATTTCAAGACTACACATGCTGAAAGCGCCAAGTCTCCTAGGTTCCTAGACATGACAATGAATTCATGAATTCTGTTTTCAAGAAATTGTGTAATAATTTATTTTTTAGTTTTGAATTGAAAATTTGTGGTCCTTGCATTCAGAAAAATTGGATTAGCTTAACACAACCAACTTTTAATGAATTCAGAGTCACGGAAAGTGCTTGGCTGATTTTTGTGGTGCATTGCATTGTGATACCATGATGAATACCAAGTCTCGCAAAACCAAGTGCAATCCTGCTGCTGCTGCTAGAAATCGTCACCTATGTGAGGTTGCTTTTCAGTTGTATCATATCATTACTCGCCTTCTGTTTTTAGTATGTTTTGTTGCTCACAAATATTATATTTCTTGCAGAGTCTTGCTGACAGTTGTTTTCCAGTCCATCAGGGTCCCTCGGCAAGCCGTCTTCATGGTATTCTTCTTCTTTTTTCAAGAAGATATTCTGTCTTGTTTGTGTAACATACTACTTACATTGACATTACCACTATAGTTCTTTTATTTTTCTTCAAAAGAAATGTTTTCAGTCTATATAGTTGCTAATTTCCCACGGTGGCATTTTGATGCACTGGCAGATTTATTTTTGCGCCAATTTTGTGATGCTCAAACTTGCTCCGGAAAACAGAAACCTTTTCCAAAGGGAGGCAGGGTAAGAGCACTCTCTTACTGCAGTAGTTTGGATTTTAAAGGCAGAGCTCCAATTTACAATTAATAGTCTGTGTTGATCGATGTTATTACAGAATAAGGAAAATTTCATCTTCTTGTCCATAGATGTTTTGCTCATATAGGTTTTCTGGCATGCCTTTCAGTCTAATCCACAATGTCAGGAGATGGCTTCCTGTTGGTGTATGGAATTTCTAACTACTAAGATATTTTCTGCATAGTTGATGTCACCTACCCACTTTTTCATCTGTGCAGAAGAAAACAAGTGTATTCTACCTGGCTATATCAATATTGACTTTGATGCTGCTCCCTATTTTCTATCTAATCGTCTATTTGCACCAGAGGTACCTTTTTCTGCCTTTCCATTTCTCATTTGACAAGCTTTTTTTTTTTTTTTTGTAACCTTTTCTTTGTGTATTTTGCAGCGAAATGAGGAAGAAAACCCAAGAGCTTAGGCGCATCTCTAAAATTGGACAGAAAGCAAAACCCTCATAGCTGGTAATTTATACCCATAATTTTGTATAAAATACGAGATTACACCAATAGATTTCTTAAGTTTTCAGTTGTTGGTATAATGGTTCATATAGTCCCAAGGTTAATTTGTTTTCAGTAAAATAAAATGTGATTTTTATACTTCAAGCATTTGTATGCAAAAAGAAAAATAAACCATTTCGCAATGATAGATTGTCACAGAAATTGGTTGAGAATGGCAGGAAATTATCTTTGTATTACTCTATAATTGCGGAATTATTAAAGCTCAATAGACATTATAGCCTTCAGCAAAGTAGACACACTACTAGTCTTACGTTATAGCTTTCCACAAGTAGACACTACTAGTCTTGGATCTAGCTTCGTTACTAAAGCAAGAACAATCAATATGCATTGTTTCCTTTGATTCTTGGTTATGCTGCCTGTTGCATAGTATCCTTTATACAGGATAGCAGTAAATGTTTCGAAGGTTCATTTCAAATGGTTTCATGTTGTACAGCTCCATTGTTTTGTTGCTACAGGTTAGGCTGGCGCAATAATCAAGTAGGTGAACAGGGAGGATAATGGCAAGATGTATTCTATGTGTCGATGCTTTCTTCAAATAGATTCCTCTGTAAATTTGCATTTGTCACAAAAGGCACAGCGAAGGAATTGCATTGCAAGTGTTTGAAGGTACCAAAAAAGGAGGCAAACCTTGCCAGGGTTCCATTTGATAGTGTAACCACTTTTTTCCCTCCACAAGGATCAATAGCTTATGAAAGGGCAGAGATATGTGAAAATTTTCATATTTATTATTTTGTTTTCCATTGGTTGGAACATTTGCTCGTGTTGAAAAAGTTATTCCCACTGCTGGGAAACAATCCAAAGAAAGTTAAAATAAATTTTTGCTTGCATTTTAGGCAATTCATCCCCTGTTCATTATCTGCTTCTTGCTTGATCGTCCAATGGACCTGTCTCAGATTTGATTATTTAGGACTGTTTATCTGGGTCGGGTTTAATAACGCCATATCACAACTAGGTTGAACTGCATAGTACTTTGTAATACACCAGACGATCTGGTGTACAAAATTTTAGATTCTCATTGTTTATGCAACAAATTTGGCACTTTGAAACTTTCAACAGAAGGTCACCCTTGGATGATACTGGCGAAATGTTTCAACAAATGCTTTTCAGCTCTACAGCCAGCTGCTGTAGGAATCAGATTCTGGTCACTTCGAAAAGAGTCCTGAATCCCATGAAGAATCGTAGTTCTATGGAGCTAATACCCGAAATGCAAGGGATATCAATTCATTTGATAAAAGGAAACCATCTGGATCACTTAGCCGAATATAAGCCAGCCTTCTTTCCAGCCTGTCCTCATCTAGTAATGCAGCATCCAGTTCATCTGCAGTCAAGGCTCTTCTGTTCTCATCCAAGCAAACAACATGCCCACTTTCCACATAAGGTTTATAGGCCTTGATAAGAGAGGAAACAAGAGAGCCACCATAAGCTTCTCTGAAAGACCTCAGATCTAGGCCTCTGGCAGTTCTGAGAGAGAGCATCAGCACATCCATGGCCATGTCCTTGCCATCGAAAGTATCGTTCCCACACCAATCCACCGCTCCATTCTCCAAATTCTGCACATAATCCGTGTATTCTTTTAGTTTTCTTGGCCTTGAAAACCTCAACCCACCGACATAACTAGCAGACCCAAGGCCAAACCCATAGAATGGTGTGTTCTTCCAATATGTAAGATTGTGTTTGCACGCAAAGCCATCCTTGCAGTAACTGCTAATTTCATAATGGTTGTAACCAGCATTAGAAAGCGTTCTTGAAGCCGTTCTGTAGAAATCAGCAGACCATGTTTCAGAGGGCAGAGGGGACACCCCGGGTGTATACCTGCAAGCAACTCCTATATCAACTTCAAATCCATGAGGAAGCTAAAAATAATGTGTTCACTTCACTTCTCATTTTAATACTTACAAGTTTCCAAATTTCGTGCCTTGTTCGACTTGCAGA
>QEOT01005648.1:1195-35274 GCA_003123785.1 Pterocarya stenoptera | reverse complement strand
ACCAGTAAAATCCAACTTCACCTACTATACAGCTAATGTAGGACTTATATTCATGTAATGCTTTTACAATTTTCCCAGCTAATGTGGGGACTTAAAAAACTTGACAATTTGAAAGATCAGAGAAGAGAGGTGTTCTACAAACATGAAAGAAGAAAACGTAAATAGCCAAATAGTTAACTCAGACTTTTAGCACCATTAACTAACTATCTCTAATTGACATCACACATCCTAGAAAGTAAATCTATGGACAAGACAATTGCCTCAAATACAACAGTAAAAACCTACACCTATCTGCTATCTGTAATCCTCTCGCAGAGCTTAAAGCTATGGATGGAGCAGTTCAATCCGCGCAATTTCTGTATTCATCACCGCGTTCATCACTTCTCTATTTATTCATGGCACGGTGGAAGAAAAGAGGTGCTTGCAGGATAAAGTGCGTCGTTTCATCTGCCAAAGCTTATAAACATCAACTTTTCTTTCTCAAGGAGCCAAGTTTTTGGCAGAAGCTTTCCAAGCCTTCAGGGGTAAACCAAGTTTTTCTCATCTGCAGTGTATCACAGAAAGGTAAACTCCCTCACTAAATCTATGTCCAGTGCTTTATATAATAAACAGGACAACAGGTGGAAAGCTTACAAAGTAAGGATAATCCTCAATGCTAAAATCCTCAGGTGCGTCCTCCATGAACAAGTTAATAAAGTAGAGAACATATATGCCACATTCCTCACCATTTCTCTGTTGAGGAACCTGAAAAAATTCTTTTTCCCTTTTATTATTCTTCCAGAGGCAAAGATAAGTGAAAACACACTAGCATTGATGTGAATATTAATTGCACGCATGCATTATTGTCACCTTAGGCACCAAGAGAGGAATTTTATAAACCGAGCTTTTACTCTCAGGCCTGCCCTCTGCTTTATAGATGTCCACTGCAAATCTGAAAGAAACCAAAACAAAAAAGTTCAACAAACTACTAGCTGAAACAAGTGGTCAGGGTCTATTTAGAAGCATACTTTCTTATATCTGGTTCAAGACGCCTTGGATTTCCCATTTCTAGTGAATCCAGCAATAACATGCATGGTGTTATAGTTTTTGATTGCAAGCTCTCACCAAAGTGGCAGAAGATCAAGAGGCTCCAGTGATTCCTAAAGATATAGTATTGNTTTTTGATTGCAAGCTCTCACCAAAGTGGCAGAAGATCAAGAGGCTCCAGTGATTCCTAAAGATATAGTATTTCAAACAATAAAATGGTCCTACCTCAGGGAAAAGAAACGAAGCCAATAAAATATAGTCGCATGCATTGGCAAGAAACAAAATTTACAGCAGCAAGTTGATGGAAAAACCTACCAGCAAACTATGGGAACAAAAACAAATTTCTTTGAAAAAATTTGCTTCTTTTTAACCCATGTTATCACCTTGGCTTTATAGTGTGGTTTCCTATACAGGGCAAACCACAAGCAGTCAAGGTAAGCAAAGGAGGTCCTCTTATCTTCTGAAAAGCTCCTCCATAGATTCCTATACATGTCAGACACTTGTTTTCAAAAACAGGTACAAGAAATCTGACATGATTATTGTCAACATATGGCAATTGATATTATGACTCACTGAAAGTGATATTCAAAAGCTCCACTATCTATCTTCTTTTCCTGTAAGATAGCATTCTTAGGGCTAACTCTGCTCTTTGTACGCTGGCGGCGAGGAAAGGGAGCTACAACCTGTGGGACTTCAGCTTCTTCTTTACTCATCTTTTTGCAACCAGACAAGGACAAAACAAAACATTCCGGCATTTGATTATCCAGAGACTCTGTCACAACAAAGCAAGCTCATTCATCATAACCTGATTAATAATCACACAACACCAGTCTTCAACTGGTATGATTAAAACAGTAAAGCACGAGCCAAGTTTCTTTGACGAGTTTGGTTGCTAAGGAAAAGAAAATTTTCGATTCCACCAGAAGTATTATGGCACTATGACATCGTTATGTTGAACAATCCCTGGCAACTAGCAATACAATCTCTTGTTAAATTTAAAGCTTCCATTAATGTAAAAAGGGACCAAAGCCCATTCTCCTAGGGTGTAAAAAGGCCTCAATAGCTCAGCACAAAGATAAAAATTTGAAAAGTTCAGATGAACAAAAGAATAATTACAATGAGTAGAGATAAAAAGGTTTTGGAAAAAAACCAAATAACTGAAGCTCAAAATTTACTGTCCCCCCCCCCCCCCCCCCAAAAAAAAAAAAAAAAAAAAAGCAGAGAAAAAAATACAATTCCACACATTCAGCTACAATATCAAACAAAATCGACATTAGTAAAAAAGAGGTGTCCCACTTTGTTATGGCTGCAATTCACACATAGGGGCAAGCAAACTAACCATTGACACCATGCTGAAATGATTCCAACCTTCTAAAATCAATGTAATAGAATGTAAAATATTTAGCATAACAATCCCTGCAATACCACCTGAAAGAACTAGTGATCACACATACTCAACCACCTCAAGTCCATTCAATATTGCGGATCCTATTTAAATGATAGTAACAGGACAGTTTTTGGACCTTTTAAAATATGTTATAAATACAACATCCAAAGCAACCGTGTCACAGATGCCATTTTCTATGATTTTCCCTTTGAAAAGTTAGAACTACACATACACACACTACGTAGAACACAATGTGGCTATCAATTATCCGTCAACTCCAAGACACTCAGTATCTACATTCTCTAAATTTTTCTTCGTTTTGTCTGAAATATTCACAAAAACAGTGTGAAATCTGATTCAATAAAAAAATGCGAAACAAATCACTGGGTCATTGTTAAATTGAAATGTTCATTATTATTCTGTCTAAACGCACGGGAGAGAGAGAGACACAGAGAGAGAGAGAGAGAGAGAGAGAGAGAAGAGAGCTTCAAGTATAGATACAAACGCGTCACAAATCCTAATTCTCTTTACCATTAACAAAAGTTTTATTTAATACTTTGTTTGGTAAATAACTAAAAAGTGTAAGAGACTATCAGAAACTTCCATTCAAATCTTAGGTTTATTACCACCTACCTGTATCGTCCAAAAGTATTGCACAATCAAGCCTAGTATTTATAATACAACGGCAACTTTTGAAATTTCCAACCTTTTCTCAGAAACCAAACAAGGAAGGTGATAGAACATTGAAGAATGATATACCGGAACTCGGATTGTCGCTTTCAATTGCGATTGTTTCTGGAACGAGCTTTCTCTTGCCCTTTGCCATAGATATGTGTCACGCACCCCAAGTGCTTGACAGAATGCAAGAATGGGGCTGCTTGCTTCTAGGGAGCTCCTCTTGTGAATTGGGAAAAAAGAGAACAGGGAGGAGAGAGGAAAAACGAGAATTTAAGGAGATGTTTGGAAAAAAAATTTCATTTCATCTTGTCCCATCTTATCTTATCTCATTTTATTTTATTTTAAATATTATTTAAATATAAATATTTTCAAATTAATCATTAAACTTTTTCAAACTAATCATTACAAATTTTCCAAACTTTCAAATAAAAAATAATTCAATTTTTTCGAATTTCAAAACAAAAATTATATTATAATAATATTTTAATTTTATAATATTTTTTATTCATCTTTTTCTTTCTCATTTTCTAAAACTCAATAAATAATTAATTCAAACTATTTCACTATTATTCATAAAATTCTCATATCATCTCATTCTCTAAACATTCTCTAAGTTTTAGAATGCCTTACAACACCGAGTGCTTGGATAATATACCATAAGTGAACCCTAAACCTGAATAAGGTCATGGGCCCTCAAGTCCAGTTAAACAAATAACAAAACAGAAAAATGCAACAACCGGCCTATAACTCAGCCTTACCCATTTAAAGGAATATAGCAAGAATTGAAAGAAATAAGAACTAAACATAGTCTCGGATCATATAAGCCCATTATGCCGTGAGCCCAGTCTAGCTTTTAACTCAATCACTTCAATTAAACTCAAGTGTTTGATTGAAAGCCAAGTGAGTTCTCTTCTGCATGTCTCGAAGCGTCCTCTATCCTAAATCCATTTCTTCCTTCTTGCAAACCCTAGATCTAAGGTTGTGACAGATCCCTCCCCCATCAAAACACCTTGCATGCAAGCTGGGGGGAAAACCTCTTTCAGCTTCGAGTAAACCACCCAAGTAGCATCCTCAACTCTTTCCCTTGCTAGCGAACAAACAAACTCTGCCCTTGCTCGATTCCCAGCCTTGATCATCCGTTGTGCGGGGATCTATTCAGGTTTGGGCTTTATGACTCCTTGTTCATCTATGAGAGGTAGAACTGGTACGGCAGTAGTGGTGTGGCCCAACTTCCTCTTCTACTACAAAACATCGAAGGTTGGATGGATCTTAGATGTCTTGGGTAGGTCCAAGTAGGATACTCTTCCCACTTTCTACAACACTCGAAAATGCCCAAAGAACTGAGGGGACAACTTCAAGTTCCTCCACTACGCTACCATGGTCTAGCAGTAAGGTTGAAGCCTCAAGTAAACCCACTCTCCCTTTGTAAATTCTTGGTCCTTCCTTTTTAGATCAAACTACCTTTTCATATGTTCTTCTACTCTAAGTAAATAGAAATTTGGTCACGGGAACAAAGGGTGGTTTCCACTGCTTCCAATTTAGCTGTTTCCGGTACATAATCTAGGAACTTCGAAGGGGGTAGTCATAGAGAACCACGAATGGGGTGATTTTGGTTGACATGTGTGGAGTAGAGTTATACCACCATTCGGCTAGTGGTATCCATAAGGACAATCACCTAGTCTGTCCCCTGTAAAGCAACATAGGTAGTTCTCCTAAGTTTTATTTAAAGCCTCTACTTGGCCATTTGTCTATGGATAGTAAGTAATGCTGAGGGACATCTGAACTCTCTGAAGATTAAAAAGCTCTCTCCAAAATTGGTTGGTGAATGTGTTGTCTCTGTCAAAGACTATAGACTCAAGTAGCCCGTGTAGCTTAAGGTCATTTTTTAGGAAGAGTTCAGCCACATCCTTGGCTTAGTAGGGTTGCTTAAGGGGGCAAAAGTGGCTATACCTTGTTAACACCACCCAAAGACAGCTAAACCCCCTTGAATTAGGTAGGCCCTCTACAAAATCTATTGTTATATGAGTCCATGGATGAGAGGATATGGGAAGTGGTTGCAGTAACATACTTGCGTGACTGTTTGGGGCCTTCACCTCCTAACAGGCTGACATATGTCCCACTCTATAATAAATTTCTTAACATCCCTTTTCTGTCCAAGCCAATAGAAATCCTTCATAATCCTTTATATAGCCTTGTCATACCTTGAATGGCCTCCCTAGAGGTTGTTGTGTGCTAACTACAATAACTTCTATTTGAACTCTTCTTATTGAGGAATAAACAACCGGTTCTTGTACTTAAGTAATCCAGCCTTTAGCACATAATCACTGCTCAATTTATCTGCTTGAAGTCCAGAGATTAGGGTCTATACTTGCTGGTCAGTGGCATAAGTTACCTTTAATTTCTCAACCCAATCCATTGTTGGAAATGTTATTAACATGAGAGTGCATTCTTCTTCTTGCCCTTTCCTTGAGAGAGCATCAACAACCGTATTTTCTACCCATTTCTTGTATCCCACAACAAAATCATATATCATTAGTTTGGAAACCCATTTTTGCTATAGATAGGTTCGAACCTTTTGATCCACCAAGTATTTGAGGCTTTATTGGTCAGTTTTGGCCACAAACCTCTATCCAATAGATAAGGTCTCCATTTAAGAATGGCTAACACTAAGGCAAATAACTTATTTTCATAAGTAGACATCACTATGGCCCTTCCCTTCAATGTTGGGCTATAAAAAGCTAAAAGTTTTCCATATTGCATCAGCACTACTCCCACAGTCAACAATAAAAAGGGTTTAGAAATGGAAATGCTAAAACTGAGGGACATATAACATCTTCCTTTAGTTGCAAACATGCAACCTTGGCCTTATCATTCCATTGGAGCTGGCCCTTTTTAAGCAATACAGTTAGGGGCAGCAAATCCCCAAATCACTTTATAAATCTTCAGTAATACCCTGTCAGTCCCAAAAACCCCCTTAATGCCTTTATGGAGTTTGGTAGAGGCCACTCTTTCATCACAGCCAGCTTGTCTAGGCGGGACTTAACCCATTGGGATGAGATCCAAACCGATATTTAGATTGTTTTGCATACAGCTGGTGTTGCCTCAAGGTCTTAATGGCCACTTAAAGATGCCTCACATGGTCACTTTCCTGTTTGGCTGTAGATTAGAATATCATAAAAAAAAGTATGAGCTTCCTTATTTATGGTCTAAACACCTCATTCATTATGTTTTGGAATGTGGATGTGGCATTAGTTATCCCAAATGTCATAACTAGGAATTCATAGTGCCCCTCATGAGGTCTAAAAACTGTCTTAGGTACATCAGTAGGTTTAACTCGAATTTGATGGTAACCCGACCTCATGAGAATATAACAGTCACATGTAGTTCATCCATTAGTTCATCTACCACAGGACTTGGGTACCTATCCTTAATGGTAACATTGTTGAGTCCCCTTATGGTCAACACATAGCTTCCAAGTCCTATATGCTTTCTTGACCAGCAACATAGGGGAAGAATAAGGGCTTTGCCTTTGTTGGATGACCCCAAATGTCAGTAGTTCCTAGACTATCTTCTATATCTCGTCTTTTTAGTAATATGGATACTTATAGGGCCATATGGATATAGGTTGAGTATTGGGAACCAAAATAATGGCATGGTCATGGGTTCTAGGTGAGGGGAAGGCATTTGGGTTGACTAGATACATCAGAAAAGTGTCCCAGCAGCTTCTGTATTTATGTGGATGGCTCGTTTCTAGCCTGATTTGTTTCCCAAGTCTTACTCTAACACCTGTAAAATCACTCTCTTCCCCTCTAATTTGTTGAACTTGTTGATTGACCTTTCCTTAGTCAGTTTAGATGTTGTCAGCCCTTGTAGCACCACTGCTTGGCCTTGGTAGCAAAACTCCATGGTTAACTTCTGAAAATTTCATAATATCGAACCCAATTCTCTAAGCCAGTGGATTCCAACCATATCACAACCAGCCAGTACTAGTATGTGCACATCCATATTAAAAACAATTCATTGTATTTTAACCCTCACTTCCTTGCACCTACCCTCACTAGGAATTACCTCCCCATTAATTACCTTGACCTTCGCCCTTCAGCACAATATAAGGGCAGCTTTCCCTTTTACACCACAGCTAAGTCTAAGAAATTGTGGGTGGACCCAATATCCACTAAAATAGTCACCAATTGGGCCCCAATTCTTCCTATGACCCTCATAGTTTTAGGGTTATGGGATCCCGTCAAACGGTGGAGGGATATTTCTAGTTCCCTTTGGTTGTCACTTATTTCACCGATCCTCACTGTTCCTTCTTCCTCAAAAAAATTCTCTTCTTGGTCATATTCATCTTCCCTATCCATTAGGAACTCCTTTAATAGATATAATTTAGGATTTGGGCATTTATACCCCGAACTCCACTTAGCATCGCAATAGGAGCAAGCCCATTTCCTGTTATTTCTTTCTTTTGATTATGATTAATGTTCTAGATCTGTAAATTAGTTTTGGAATCATTTTACTTGTCTCACTCACAACTGGATTGGGTCTTTTGAGTATCCTCAGGTCAGAGGAATAAGTGACCCCATAGTCGAGACCTGCTCTTCCTTTTGGCTAAATTAATATTCTCTTCTTGTATTTTAGCCAAGCCGTATGAAGTCGTTAAATTTGTGAGATTAAACATTCAGACAGGCAACTATCTATTATCATAAAGGTCACTTAGGAAACAACTAAGCTTATAAGTGTTGAACAACCCTCTTAGCCTATTAGATAAGGTCTCAAATCTAGCCTTGTAATCTTATACAGTCCCCATTTGCCTTAGCTTGCTTAGCAAGTGCCTCCATAGGATTATCATAGGCACTTGATCAGTTGATCCAAATATGACTAGCAAGGCTTTAATAAAGGCCTCTTAGTCAGTAATTTGTCCCGATGATTGAGTTGCATTATTACATATTTTACACATTTAAAATTAATATAATTTTAATTGTTTTATTATTTTATCATTGGTTTTAGATGGAAAAATGGTTAAAGGGCATAAAGCCAAGTTGTGACTTAAATTAATTAAAAGCATAATTTATGCTTGATTTTAATACTTGTGATATAATTGTGTAATACTTCCTCCATGCACAGCACACCTTTAATATTTTTTTCTTCTTCTAGTTTTATTTTATTTTATTTTTCTTTTGCTTTTATTCATTTGTTTTGTTGTTGTTGTTTGTCTAGTTTTATTTTTATTTTTATTTTTATTCTCTTTTACAACCCCCTCTTAAACGACATGTAGTTTTGTCCATAGACCAAAACTACATGTCGTTTTGGTCATCTTCAACCTCCATGTCCAGCATCACCGCATTGCCCATGCACTATTGCAGCTCACATGCAACCACCATTCCCTTCTTCCACAGTAGTGCGCAGGTCATCTCCATCATGTTAGCACAACCACCTACACACGGCAACATTACAACCGTGAGCCATCCTCAAAACATCCAACAGCCACCGCTGCATCCACCATCCGAAGCCCTAGCAGCACCTCCACCACTACGCACCACAAAGCTTCTCGACCAGCCTCACTCTCGTTCAAAACAAAACACTGGGCTGAAAACGAGAAGAAATAAAAAGGAAGAAGAAGAATGTAAAAAATGAAAACAGAAGGAGACGAAAGAAAGAAATGCATGCACGTGGTGGCCAACTCACAAAGAAATAAAACCATTGCTGGGCACGCACTCATCGACAGAAAAAAAAAAAAACAAATATTGCAGGTGACAATAGCTGGTGGTCAACCAAAGAAAAGAAATAAATAAAAACCGGGATGCCGAAAGGAAATAAACCTTAAACTTACAAACAAATCCAACCAATCTTGCTTTCGGTGATGGACATTTTCGTGGGGACAGAATGCGAGATGAAGAAGATAGCAGGCTGGGAATCACGAACAGAAGAAAATAAAACTCACAGACGCACACATGCACAGATGGAAGAAGAATAAAACAAAGTTGCTTTCTATTGTTTGCCCCCAAGTAGAAAAGAAACAAATAAAAAGGATGTTGGGTTTTGCAAGCATGACAACGCTCACCTAGGACATGGACAGCACGGGCGTATGCAACGCAGAGTCTTTTGAAGCTTATATAGGAGCTTGTAAACGGACGGAGAAATAAGTCAAAGTTAGAGTAGAGTAAATTTTAGTGTTAAGTAGGAGTATAAGTAGAGTAAAGTAGAGAGTGTTTTTATTTTTGAATAAAGGTCGGGTGAAAGAGGGAGTACGATAACACAGTTGAGAGCCTAATGGACCAACTGTTGTTGCCGGGTTTTCCTTCTTCACCTGTAGCATCTATTTTTAGTTTTATTTTTATTTTATTTCAATTTAAAGTTTATGATGAATTATTCCTTGCACTTTTAATTCCCGCTTATTTAAATTTATGTCATTTAATTTTCTGCACTTTTAATTACTGTTCATTTAAATTACTGTCCTTTACTTTTCTTGCACTTTTAATTTCAGCATTTAAATTACTGTCATTTATCTTTCTCGCACCTTTAATTTCTACAATTTAAATTTCAGTTATTTAATTTCTAGCAATTTTAATTTACTGTCTTGTATCTCAAACACTCAAATCCAACAAAATGAATCTGGTTCACGACCAGTAATCTTTTCATTTTCATTGCACTCTTCCATCCATTGTACATCTCACTACTTTTGATTTTTATTTTCTCATTGTAAATATTTCTATCATTTTACACAAGTTTATTTTTAGCATTTTTCATGAGGAGACGATCTAGGAATTTATTCCTAATTATTACACGACACTCTCCTGCACTTGGGATAGCCTTTGTGCTGCTCATTTTTGAGTGAGTCACCCGATTCTTCTAAATCTTGAAACCATCCATAGTAGGGCCTTGCCCTCCATATGAAATGAATCTAAGCTTATTCTATATTGTGGCCGAGTGTTGTGGAATGTAAGAAATTGGTGTACTTTGTAGATCCAGTCGGCTGGGTCCTCACCATGGAAGACTGGAAATTCCAAACATATGGTTTGGATCTGCACTTCACCTCCAAACCTTTGGTTAACTTCATCATCCCTTGGGTGTACGTCATAAGAAGTTTCTCCAAGGTTGACGTTGTGGTTCCTTCTTTGCATCTCCACGATTAAGGCAGAAAGTTGATGGAGAATAGAATCATTATGTCTTTTTAAGGCTACCACCTCAATTTCTATTGTGAATCCATTTGTCTCTTTAGTGCCTGCACTTCAATTTCTAAACCTTGATACTGTGAATCTGTAGCCTTCTTAATGGCATTAAGCCCATCTTGTAACTAAGTTAACTTAGTTCCTTCAGCCATGGAAATGTATGCAACTAAATCACAAAGATCGGTATATCTTTGATACGAACTTGTCACACACCCCAAGTGTTTGACATAATGCAAGAATGAGACTGTTGTCTTCGAGAGGAGATCCTCCTCGTTGGTTGGGGACAAGGAGAATAGAGAGAAGATAGAAAGGAAAAAAGAGAATTCTATTAAGTTCCAGAATGCCTTACAATGCATAGTGCTTGGGCACATATATTCTAAGAGAATCCTACATAATCTGAAAAAGGACATGGGCCCTCAAGTCCACTTAAACAAACAGCATAAAAAGAAAATGCAAGAACCGGCGTACAACTCGGCCTAACCTATATAAATAAAAATAATAAGAATTGAAATCAATAAGAACTAAACATAGTCTCGGATCATATAAGCTCATTACGCCCATGAGCCCAACCCAACTTCAACTCAATCACTTTAGTTAAACTTAGGTATTTGACCGAAAGCCAAGTGAGTTCTCTTCTGGATGTCTCGAAGCATCCTATGTCCCAAACTCATTTCTTCGTGCTTGAAAACCCTAGATCTAGGGTTGTGACAATATGCCAAACTCGAGATCGATTGGAGATTTTCCTTGTAAAAGAGATTCGTTGCAACTAAGGTTGGGTTGCAAAGCTTGATTATCGTGAGATTCTTCACCGCCGTTAAAACGTTAAAAAATCTATTGTTAAGAAAAATGTGTTTGTACAGATGATGTAAACTTGTTAAGACACTGACTTAACAAATTTAGCTATAGACTACACAACTGTTTGAATTAATTCTAGGCAAAAAATATAACTTATTCTGCTTTTTAAGAAAGACATTTTTTTTCTGCGGAAGTTTTTACATTATTTTGTAGAAGATATATAAAGAAAGGATTTATTTATGGAAATTTTACTCATTGTGAGTGTGTACTTGATATAAGTTAAAGATGAATTGAGGTTAGCTTGAGAATTTGAGCATATGGAAAGCATTAATTAATCTTTTTTTTAAAGTAAAAGTTTAAAAAGTAAGTGATTTGCATCCTAAATAATATATCTATATATATTTTGTTTGAGCATTTTTCGTGATGGGGCAGGCACATAGCCTGCCATGCTAGTTGGTCGGGGAGAAATGCAGTGCTCAGGAGGTAAGTGACCAGTATGATTGGTGTTCGGGATGAGCTTCATTGCTTTTTCATGAGCATGGTTATTGTGGGCAAGCAAAATGCTCACAAGCGTTTAGCAGGAACAAGCTTCATTGCTCGTCCACCATGCTAGTTGGTCAGGGAGAAATTTAGTGCTTGGAAAGTAAGTGTCCAACAATCGTTTTGCTCAAGGCGAGTTTCATTGCTCGCTCCACATGCTTGTTCCTTGCTATGAGTTTCATTACTCGCCCGAGGTATTCCCAACACAAATAGGTTGAGTGCCGGTCGTGCTTGTGTTCAAGGGCGAGCTTTGGTTCTTGCCCTTACACGCCATATGCATGGGCATGTAGTGCTTGTGTGTGTAGCGCAAGCCACAATGCTTTTAACAATTAGAGATAAGGATAGTTAGTAGTCCCCACTCAAATAGCTCCACTAGATGGTGAATAACCATAAAGCCTACTTCTTATATAATGGCCATTGAGTCCTATATTTAGGAAATAACCACCCATTCTCAACTATATAACTAATCAAAAGTTGACACATGGCAAGCATTTCTAAACTCTGAAAATCCTATAAAATGCTAATTCGTAAGATGGAAATGGGATGATAAAAAGAGGGAAGAAAATACTCTCTCTCACTCTATCTCAGATTTCATTATAAGAAAGATTGATTAACTTAATCATCAGAGTATCCTCAATCCTTCGGAACTTGGCAGACTTTAGTGACAATTTTCTTATTTTACAGGAGGAGTTCAAATCACTGCAAGAAAGGAGAGGTTCATTCAATCATACTGATGGCATTCTCCTTGGAAAATGAACCAATAGTTTGGTGCCATATGTAGCATCATTTATCGCTTTCCAAATAAAAGGTTGCATCGTCCAATAAAGACTAATTCTTTACAAAGGAGGCGTATAGGAAAATTACAAAAAAACTATGTTATTTAAAGTTTAGAATAGAAAGCATCAGGGTGTTCACTGCACACATAAGCACTGCATGCCCATGCATACGACATGGAAGGGAGAGCACCAAAGCTTGCCCTCGACCACAAGCATGACTGACACTCAACTTGCTTGCGCTTGGAATACCTTGGGCAAGTAATGAAACTCACTATGAGGAACAAGCATGGCGGGCGAAAAGCCTGCAAGCATTTTTCTCTCCGCAATAACCACGCTCACGAGCAAGTAATAAAGCTCGCCCTGAACACCAAGTGTGCCAGGGACTTACCTCTTAAGCACTGCATTTCTCCCCATCAAACCAGCATGGTAGGCGAGCATTGAAACTTGTCCCCGAATACCAAGCATGCTGAGCACTTACCTCATGAGTACTGCATTTCTCCCTGAGCAACTAGCATGATGGACTGTGTGCCCACCCCATCACGGGAAGCAACAGAACTCTCTCTAAGCAACAAGGTACACTCACCGGTGAGCAAAGAAGTTTGCCTCGAACAACAAGCGTGTGGGGCACTTTCCTCTCGAGCACTGCATTTCGCCCAAGCAACTAGTATGGGGGCTATATGCCCTCCCATCATGAAAAGCAACAAAGTTCCTCCCAAGCAACAAGGTATCCCACAGCAAGCAATTAAGCTCACCCAAAACTAGGAGCGTAGTAGGATCAGAACAACGAGCAATAAGACAAAAGCTTCCCTAAGCTTTTCTGCTAAGCAAACTTCCACTTTCGAGCAAAGATATATCTTGTATTCGAGATTTACATGTGTTATGAGTTGAACAACTTGTTTGGTTCATCTATGCAAGCTAATAAAACTCATCAAGTTTTGCCAAGCTTTCACACTGACTTGCCCATCCAAACAACTATCATCACTTTAATGAAAAACAAGATGGTGCAAAAAACTAAAGCAAGGCAAAAAAAGAAAAAGGCATGGTGTGATGAAAAACTTATCAGCTCTCACCAATGTTGGGACATGCATACCAGTTGAGAGCAATGACCGAGCAGTGACAACCTATTATGAGGTTTTCTAATTGGCCTCTAATTCAATGAAGCCCGACAAAGATAATACAAACATTGAAGGGTCAAAATAGAAGAAAGAGAGATTTTCAACAACTAGCAGTAAATAGCTCATCCGTAAACCCTTAACTTTTCCTTTTTATAAAATATCATCTAAAAATTCTATGCATGTGCCCTGATTAACATGTTTGCACAGTACCAAAATTATTATTTAATTAGTATATTGGATTGGCTCAGATCAAGATCCAACAACATTTAAGTTAACCAGTAGTAAAGCCACTATATATCTATGCTTCTTTTGAATATGTGCAAGAAATGAGCTTTTAGTCTATGCACTTAATGACATTGAGAAATGGCCTCATTTGAAATTTGTAAGGTACAAGAATAATCTTTGCTTGGTAATATTGAGTAAGCTTGATCTCTAAGCCCTTACGTAGGGCCATCGAGTAAAGCTAATCTCTATAAGACCACTATGGAGGCACAAAAATGCTCTACGGAGGCGTAAAAAATCCTCTACGGAGGCATAAGAAGACCTCTATTGAGGCATAAAACAAACCTCTATCGAGGCACAAAAAGACCTCTATAAAAGCGCAAAAAAGACCTTTACAGAGACACAAAATGATCTTTATAGAGGCAAAAAAAAAAAGAGCACGATGGAGGCATAAAAAGACTTTTATAGAGGCAACAAGAAAACTTCCACGAAAGCACTAGATAAGACCTCCATGAAGGCAACATAAATACCTCAAATGCTTTAAACAATAGCTCTTTTGAGATCAATAAATGAAGGCAACAAATTAAGATAAAATTGTTTCATATATAGAATAGTTTGAAAAATTACCGAGTCACGAGCTTGGGAGGTTGAGCCCTTGGATATACATTGGACACTTTGACTAAGTAACCAACACATTACTTCTAACATTCAATGGTAGAAATTATCACAATTAAAATTCTATACAAGATTCCCAAGCTTGATCTACTAAGCATGTCAACTATGAAAAGCTCGAGTAAGTGTTAAAGGTAAGGATAGTTAGTGGTCCCCACTCAAATAGCCCACTGCATGGCGTATAACCATAAAACTCACATCTTAGATAATGGCTAGTTAGCCCAATTTTAGGAAGGGTAATGATACCCTTGCGATTGGTTCACTACTCCTTTACTACTTGTCTTACATGGACTATTTTTTCATTTTCTCTATAAAGTTGAATGCTCCTATATCTCTTTTATTCTCTCTCTATGTGTCAGAAGATGTGAAATGGATGATGTGATTTCTGCAAAACCCAGTAGAGAAAAATTTTGCCTCGTGTCCAAAATGAATTGCGTTGCAGCTTACCCCTCCATTTCTTCTCTCCTCTACTCTTTCTCTCTCTCTCAAACCAGATTTGAAAGTTTCTATTTCTCCTGCCCCACCTTTGAACGACGTTGACCACAACCCACTTGCCCATCCTAGCCCACGAGTCCATATGTCGAGCCTGCCAGTTCATGAGCCTAGGCCTTCAACTCAAAGAGAGTGAGCCCATCCAAGCCCAGACGTCAAGCCCACTCTGAGCCCAGACGTCAAACCCACCTCCACTGCGATGAGGATATTTTTGACAGTTGTAATTTATGTCCGTCGTGCCTCCGTGGTGCATTTTTTGTGGTATGAAAAAATGAGTAAATTACTTGAAAATTCTGAAATATAGAATTGAATTTGTAGACACATTCTTGCAAGCATACACATGAATTGAATTTGTATACCATGCACTTCCTGTGTTTAAGCAAAGTTCTTTAATTCAATTTGATATCATCATTCCGTGAATTAAATTTGGATAAATTATCTTCAGAAACTTATTTGTGTCAAGCAAACTTATTTTCAGTAATTAATTTGGATAAATAAGCCTAATTGTTGCAAGCATAACCTATTTTAATTGTTTTACTTTGAAAAGTAAAATTTAATAAAAAAAAAACTATACCTTACATTTGAAATAGTTTTCAAGATAAAGACAATATTTTAACAAATAATGATTTTAAAGGTTAAACTATATGATATTATTCAAATCTTGAGATGTTGAGTCTAATTATTAGACTAATCCTTTATCACTATAATATTGTCATTTTAATTCTCAGAATGAATTAAATTTATAACATAAGAGATGTTTTTTTTTTTTACCCATAAATAACAAAAATACAAATGATAAATTTATAACTGAAAATTTTGTTGCTATGAAGTTCAATGATGATATATAAAAAAATGCATTAGATGTCTTAAGGACTATATAGATGAACCAAATGTTGGTAATAAGGATATTGTTAAAGAGCCAAATGAGATAATATCATTTTTTTTAGTTGAGGAAGTAAGGGCATACTATACGAAGTATGCAAAATAAGTTGGTTTCGAAGTGACAAAGTGAAGTTCCAAAGTCGGAGAGGATGGAAAAATAAGATGTTTTATCCTGGCTTATGTCTGTCAAGGCACGTCTACGAGCACATCATCGAATATTCTTAAACTAAGACCGATGAAACACAATTGATGCAAGGCAAAGATCAATGCGATATTGGATTCTGAAGGTGAATTTTGCTTAACCCATGTTGTCCTTGAGCACACTCATGCTCTCAGTCCTAGAAAAGCAAGATATATTAGATGTCATAAGAGGTTGGATGAACTGATCAAGAGAAGATTAGAAAATAATGATATGGTTGGCATTCAATTGAGTAAGAACTACAATTCTTGCGTCGTTGAGGCAGGAGGGTATGAGAATTTGACGTTTGGAGAAAGAGATGCACGTAATTACATACATGAGGTCAAATTACTTTGGCTTGGGTTAGGAGGAGCCGAAGTATTACAAAACTACTACGCTCATATGCAGGCACAAAATGATAGTTTCGATTATGTCATAAACGTTGACAATGAAACCAGATTGCACAATGTATTTTAGGTGGATGTATGTAGTAGAGCTACATACGAGTCGTTTGGTGATGTTATAACTTTCGATACAACGTACTTGACCAATGCATACAAAATGTCATTTGCTCCTTTTGTGGGTGTTAATCATCATGGTCAATCAATTCTTTTTTTATGTGACCTAATTTCTAGGGAAGACACAGACACGTTTGTATGGTTATTTGAGTCGTGGCTTAAGTGCATGAATTGTTGCGCACCAGAAGCCATTATAACAGACTAAGATAAAGCTATGCAAAATGCAATTGCTAAGGTGTTCCCTAAATCTCGACACCGGCTTTGCTTGTGGCATATAATGAAAAAGGTTTTCAAAAAATTTGGATCATACAGTCAAAATGATGGCATCAAAAGTCAACTACACAAGTATTTGTTTTTCACGATTATTTCTTGAATGCTGTGTTATCTCCTTCAATTATTATGGCAAATAATATTTTTTCTTTGGATTGTGCAGTGTACATATAGGTGTGTTTATGACACATTGACTCGTGATGAATATGAGTATTGTTGGCTACAATTCCTTGATAGTTTTGATTTACATGATAATCCATAGCTTGAATGGCTTTATTTTGAACATGATCTTTGGGTGCCAGCGTACGCGAGGAACGAATTTTAGACATGAATGTCTACTACTCAGAGAAGCGAAAGTATGAATGCGTTCTTTGAAGATATGTAAATTCAAAGACAACACTAAAACAGTTTGTAGATCAGTATGATAATGCACTTAGATGTAAGATTGAGAATAAGCTTGCAACAAACTTCAATTCATTGCATACACAAATTCTGTACATAACTTTTTATGGCATTGAGCGGCAGTTCCAAGCAACGTATACAAATACAAAATTTTAAAAAGTTCAAAATAAGTTAAGAGGGTTGATTTATTATTGTGCATCAATGGTTCAAAGTGAATGAGGAATTTTTACATATCATGTGGCCGACGAGATCCAAGTTATGGATGGATTTAGAAAAAGTACAAAAAATGTTGTTGAGTTTAACGATGATGAATGCGAAGCGAGCTGCACATGTCAGTTGTTTACTTTTAAGGAAATTTTATATAGACATGTCATCCGTGTGTTGACACTCCATAACAAGGAAGAGTTTCCTGCAAAATACTTTCTTGATAGGCGGAGGAATGACTTGAAATGAGATTACACGCTTGTTCGAAGTAGCCAGGATAATCTGAGTCATAGTCCAAATGCACATCGAATTAATAAATTAAACAATGTTTTTAACGAGATTTTTTCAATTGCGAGCACCTTAAATGAAGGGTATGCAAAGTTAATGACTTCAGTTAAGTAAGTTGAAGTTAGAATGGGTTGACGTCTAGCCAGTGTGTAATAATTGTTCAACTGAGTCGTTAAGGGTAACAAATGGGTTTGACAAATTAAAAAGTCATATAGCTGCACGTAGTAAAGGTAGGCCATTCTAAGAGGAAACAATCTATGACTATGAAGGCAGTGAACAAGTTGAAAGCAAAGAAGACTCAATGGGCTAAGGTAAGTCGGGTAGTTTAGGTATTTTGTATTTTTAAATTTAGTTTTATAACCTATTGACATTAACTATACGTCTTGAAATTATGAACAGAAGAATTGACACCTAGATAGAACAGGTGTAGCAGATTTTGGCTCACCTAGCTTGGTGGAGCGTGACTTTCCTATAGCCTCTACTGCTCAATATACTGTGGTATTGTTTACAAGTATTTTTTATATAAGGTGATTCCTTGACAATATGAATTGTGGATTTCTTCTCCATTATTGGTAGGTACAACCGTCTTTTCAACTTTTGGACGATGATACCTCTTGTTATATTCTTACATATCAAGATATAGACATCGATATCCGTACATATTATATTGTAACACATATTTATACTAAATTTAAATTTTATCCAAAATAATACATTCATTGGTTTAACCATATAATTAATACAGGTTTGGGATTGTAAATCAATTCTTTAGCCATATTGGCCAGACTTTAATGTGGTAGAGTAGAAGATACAAGATATATATATTAAGATGTTTGATAGCGTAAATTTGTTGAGTTTGGTTAGAGGACAGTGATGAATTGCACAGTGGTAGTTTTGTGCTCATTTGTTGAATTTTTGAATTTTTGCATTAAAGGGTCTTGAAAGATTGATTAAGGGCTTGCTTTGCATTTTTGCTATCATGATTGGTTTTGCATTCTTTTATTGTGACTTAGAAGAATGATTGTGGTTTTGGTGATTTTTAAAAAATGGGCATTAAATTCATGAACTTTGAAAATAAAATTTGAGGAGCTCTAAAAGCCAGGTGATTGTTGTTGACTTTTTTTTTTCTTTTTTTGTGTTTACTGCAGGATGAGATTCTTGCAATTTTGCAGTTTTGTGGACATGTTTTATGCTAACAGTTAATTGGAAAATGAAAGCAGCAAAAGGAATGGAACTTTGATGATGCAAGGCAGGAGTGTTGATTTTGTGAGTCTGGGACTCCAAATTAGTTTGAGCATTTGTAACAATTTGGTGAAAATTTGAGTATAACCAGTCACTTGAAAAATTAACAATTTTGTAACCATGCTTTTAATATTGATAATGTTATAATAACAATAGTATTTATTATTCCTGATGTTATCTGGATATGATTCCATTGCATGATATACAGCAGTACACATACACACTCAAAAGAAACAAATTATACTGCCCATGAAATAATGTTCCCTTCTTCTCAGCACTTACATTTTCATGTTAAGTGTTGAGCATTGAAACTCTATATATGCAAGTAGTTGGACCCATTAGTATGTACTACATGTGTCCCCACCCTTCGTTATCCTCCCAATGGCTAAATTCATCCATAGTATATAAATCATATTAATCAAAGAGATCAAGCCAAACTAACTTTTGACATTATTCTAATTTCTAAAATGTTCAAACATAATATTGAGATCTCAAATAATGCTAAATTTTCAAGATGATATCACTCAAAGTCATTTGTGACATCATTGTAGACTGTATCAAATATTTTTAGGTGACACAAAAGGAAATGACAAACCATTATAGCTCCCATCATCTAAAATAGGAACATATAAATTCTGTCATTACTGGTTCCTTCATAATACAAATGACATATAGAAGTTTATAATTTCCTTCAAAATACAAATCACGAAATTTACTTTCCTTCAAAATACAAAGGCACATAAAGAAGTTTATTTTCCTCTAGAATATTACTCAGGTTTAGAATTTACTATACATATCCACCAAGTCAAACAAAAGGAATTACTTCTCCCAATCAATAAA
Source organism: Pterocarya stenoptera (assembly GCA_003123785.1). Taxonomy (NCBI): domain Eukaryota; kingdom Viridiplantae; phylum Streptophyta; class Magnoliopsida; order Fagales; family Juglandaceae; genus Pterocarya; species Pterocarya stenoptera. Next base: position 15,578 of record QEOT01005648.1, on the reverse strand, counting down.
AAATTCCACATATAAAATGGTGGCTGCCCACTGGAAGACGATGACTTTTCAGTCCTCATTCCGATCTGTGTTCCATTCACCTCAACCATCTATGCATATATACAAATATGTATCAATATTTTAGAACAATAAAAATGATCTTAGGTTGTATTAGTTCATGCAATTTAACCATAAATGTCAACATACTCCAGATAAATTTCAGCCAATACATGCATAATGAGATGAAATTATCCAAAAGATTGCAATCACATGTCAAATTGTTCGATGCCATTTAGTAGTCTTAGGATTGGTACAGTTTCTGCTATTGTCATTTAGTAGTGTTAAGACTTAAGCTGGAAAATCAAGCTCCAAAACAAGTTTTAAAATTATATTGATGTAGCCCGGAATAGTAGGTCCAAATGAAGACATGAACTACATATTTCTAGACTTCCAGGCTCATTTCCAAAGCCTTAAGCAACATTTATATTTCTTTTTAATGACTGGCTGGCTCAACTCAGTTTATGCATGTGAGCAGACCATACTCTTCAAAATGAACCATATATATATGGCCAGACAATATACCAAAGGATGATTACAACATAAAGACTACATCCACAAATATATGGCTAGAGAGTTTATACTATGTACAATTAACAACTTATATGGTATCTGAAAATTAAGTTCTCAATATAAGGACTACATCCACAAAGAAAGAAAAATAAGATGGAAATAATATATATACAAGTAGCAGCCACAACATATACTTTCAATGGTTTTCAATATGAAATTCACTTGGTCAAACAAATCATATTCCTCAATTGATAACCAATTTGTTAGACAATACTTATCACAGTTACCACAAAATATACAGATTTTCTTTCGGAGGGGTAATGGATGATTTGCTATTGATTATGAACAAAGCATACTCAACACAGTTATCACAAAATATACAAATTTATGAACAATAATGGATGTCCCTAAACTTACAAATTGATTTTTCATAAACTTTATAAAACACAATATACAACAATCCAAGTAATCATTCTAGAAAAAAAAATCGTAGAGAGGGAAATTTTGGGGCTTATCTAGCGGCTCAGGAGGGTGGTCAACTATGTGGGGCGACGGCAGACTTGGTGTGATTTCGCCGAAATCTCCCAAACCTCTAAAACCCTAGACAGATACAAAGACAAAGAGAGTTAGAGAGAGAGAGAGAGAGAGAGAGAGAGAGAGAGGGAGTATGGGAGATTGGTTTTGGGAGTGAGTATGGGGACAAGTATCTCACCTTCGACAACACCTTTCATCACTATCGACAGTTTTAAGAGGAACAAATTCGACGATTATGAGAGGAACGAGTCTTGCTAGTATGAGATATGGAAGTTTTTGAATTTCAAAATGAAAATGAAGATGAAATGTGGAATGGTGATTCAAAAATAGAGAGGGGCACAACTTACGGAACATCACATCATGACAGAAGTTTCAGACTTAATAAGAAAGAAGCATTTAGTTTTAACAAAAAAAAAATAGAAAATAGTCCACATAGGACAAGTAGTAAATGAGTGGTGAACCAACCGCAAGGCTATCATTACCCTTTTAGGAAATAGGAACCCACTCCCATTAACTAATTGTTCTAAAAACCCACTCTCAGTTATTTAATTGTTCTAAAGTTGACACGTGGCAAGCATCTATAGACTTTGAAAATCCTATAAAAGGCAATCTGGAAGATGGAAAGGGAATGGTGAAAAGAAGGAAGAAAATACTCACACTCTCTCTCTTGAGTTTCATTATAAGAAAAGAGTGACTAACTTAATCATCGGAGTGTCCTCAATCCATCAAAAACCGATGAAGACTAATGACAATTTCTTATTTTATAGAAGTTCAAATTATTACAATAAAGGAGATGATCATCTAACCATCTTGTTGGCGACCGGAAAATGCACCAAAACACACATAAATAAAAGATCTTTCCAATTATATTGGTTAGAAATATATATTACTCAACGAAACTCAAATACTAGATGTTATGAGAAACTTGAAATACTAGTTAATTTTATTTGAAGCTCAGTTATAAAATTTTAAAATTATTAAAAAAAGTAATATTTCCATTTCTTTGATCACAATAATATATGAATAAATAAATTATATTTAAAAAACCATATTTATTTAGTTTTACTTGACATATATTTTGTGGATAAAATGTTCATATGCTAAAAGAGAAGAAAAAAAAAGACGTTTATCCATTTGCGACAATTTTAAAAATCAAAACTGCTATGTACAGTCACCTGATACAAATGGCTGCTGATGTGGAAAAAAAGAAAACACACCGTATTAGGCTCCCCGAATCTCCCTCAGTTTCCCTCTCCTCAATTATTTCCCTCTGTGTTTCTTCTCTGGAACAAATAAATTACCGAAATTCTCCACTCAACACTTGAAATCTTTTCAACATTGAACATAAAATTTTCCTCGAAGTTGAAAAAACTAACCAGAAGCACAGAGGACTTTCTTCCTTCACAAACTACTAAAGGCAAAAAGGGTAAAAATTAGGTACAGATGACTTTCTTCCTTCGCAAACTTAATAAATAAACAAATCGATTTACTTCAAGAGTACACTTGCAACCAGTAAAATCCAAAAAGAATTATTCGATACCCATAAAAAATATAGTTAAACAAAAGTTATTGTTAAAAAAAAAAAAAACAATTAGCGAGCATCAAACAAATCCAACAAATTTACAGTAAACTTGTAAACAGAAGGTTCAATTTGAGAGGGAGGGATGAAAATTAACATAACATCCGTCTCACAATTACAGTGCCCCCTCACTCAAGCAAAGCACAGATTCACCCAACTCGGGGAGTTCGCATAGACGAGTCGCCATGGAAAGCCAGGAAGGAACGCAGGAGTTACATCTCGTGCTTGCGCACAAGCTCTTCCTTCTGAGGCGCCCGGACGTCCAGGACATCGAAAAGGTCCGCCTCAAAGAGGAGGTCTTCGCCATCGTTAAAGCCGACGGTAACTATCGATTCTCACCCAGTTTCACAATTTCATTTCTCCGTTTCCTTCTCACAAAACGGTCTTTATCTTTATTTTTTTTTTTTGTCTGCATTGTGCAGATATGGCTCCGTTATTTGAAACCCTTGTTGCCGATTCGGTGTTGGAGAAAGATCAGGGCGTTCTGGACTCGATGCGCGTGAAGATCGACGAGGAGATTAAGAAGCTTGATGAAAAGTGAGCTTGTTTTTAATTTCAGTTCAGTTTATTTTCTAGATACTTGAATTTCCACGGTAACATCTGTTTGGTAGCGGAGAGAATAAAGGATGCTAAAGGTAGACTTGGCGTAGAGAAACTGTTGTTTAGGATTAGTTCCATGTTGGTTTTGTGTGTATTTGATCTGACTCGAATGTAAACTTTGAGATTTAAGTTTCGAGTGGCTCTTACCCATCTTTCTCAGAAACCGAATGCGTGTCACCTATGTATGGAAGTTGAGGGTTTTGGAGTACCCTCATCTTAGCAATTCTAACCGTTTGATTGAGCTTCTTGTGATGCGGGTTTCAACTTTTAGCTAGGATGTTTTTGTGGAATCGCAGCGTGAAAATGTCGAATATGAGAGTCGTTAGTTTTCTTTATGTTATCTGAAAAATCTGGTTATTTGAAAGTCGAATATGAGAGTCGTTAGTTTTCTTTATGTTATTTGAAAGTCGAATGTATAACCATGTCTTCCAGCCCAACTGGTTGGGTTTTGGTCCTAACCTCCTGGATTCAATTATTGGAAAGGAAAAAATTAAAAGAAAAGTTATGGGATTTTCATTAAAAGGACATACTAATGGGTGGGTGGACTAGAGATAGGTACTTGACGATCTAATTTTTCATTGATTTTTTAAATGGGGCACTATACGTGCAAACCTCTAAGGAGATTAGTAGCTATGGAGTTTTGTGCAAACATCTGGTGCTTGATTTTAGCGCTTGCTATTCTTCTTCAGCAACAAGAAAGTAATAAGTTCAGTTTGCATTTTAATTGGGTTAAGTTTATAAAGTTTGAAACTCTGAACCTTAGTAATATGTCCCAGCTTGTCTAAAATACTGATTGTTCTGAGTGTCAACTTTTTATATTTTTCATCTCTCTCTCATTTCTATAAAGCTGAATCCTTGCCTACCATGTCTCTTAGATAATAGATATTTTTATTCACATCAAGCTGGCTGTGGATCTTGTGGATGAATAAAGTGTGTGTGTGTATCTGGAGTTATGTCAAATTATAATCATCTTAGAATACACTCGGTCTATTTGTTTGGTGTAACCATGACTATTTACTGGGATTCAAAGTGTTTACGGAGCACCAGCTAATTGGTCTATTTTCTTCATAATTTTTTCTCTTAAGGAATTGTATATGGTTGCACTTTGTTCAGGATAGCTGATGCTGAAGAAAACTTAGGTGAAAGTGAAGTCCGAGAAGCTCAATTGGCAAAATCCTTATTTTTCATTCGAATTGGTGACAAGGTACATAAGTTTCATTAATTATTGCTCTTGAAAAGTATTATATGCTTATAATGTTGTCACTTATTAAAAAACAATTACACAAAAAAATGGCTTCTAATTTTCACATCTAATTGCTTCCCTTCATAAACCCAGGATAAAGCATTGGAACAACTCAGGGTGACAGAAAACAAAACGGTTGCAGTTGGGCAAAAGATGGACTTGGTGTTCTATACGCTGCAGCTTGGTTTTTTCTATATGGATTTTGATCTAATTTCCAAAAGCATTGATAAAGCAAAGAGGTAACTAACATGAAATTGCCGACAATGCTCCGTATTTCTCTTTTTCTAAAAGTTGGGGTGAAAATTGGAAGCATGAGTCATTGAATTCTAACTGTTTGCTTAATGGTGCCAGCTTGTTTGAAGAGGGTGGAGATTGGGAAAGGAAGAATCGCCTGAAGGTGTATGAAGGCTTGTACTGCATGTCCACTCGAAACTTCAAGAAGGCAGCGACTCTGTTTTTGGATTCTATTTCAACCTTCACCACTTATGAACTTTTTCCATATGACACCTTCATATTCTACACTGTTCTTGCAAGCATCATATTCTTGGATAGAGTTTTATTGAAGCAAATGGTATTTGACTCTCCCCACTGCATCATTATGTTTAATGAAGTAATAACATTTTCTTTTTCTACTTCTGAGCAAGTTGTGTGCTAGTAATTTTACGAATTACCATTGACCTTGTTAGGTAGTGGATGCTCCAGAGATCTTGACAGTGATTGGAAAAATCCCGCATCTTTCAGGGTTTTTGAACTCTTTGTATAATTGTCAATATAAATCATTTTTCGCAGCATTTGGTGAGTGGAGATCTAATTTGTTCTGTGATCTTTTACAAAAATTGAATATGTTAAGAACTAGAAGTTCTTTTGGTTTCTCCGCATGGACTGAGCTCCTTGGCAGTATTTTCCATGATTTTTATCCATTTGGGGTTTGTAAAAATTGTGTGATATGGGATAAGAGCCCCTCCTAGTTGCACCTGTTGATTTGTTCATAAATTCTCTGATTTTCTCAATATCTCAAAACTCACGTTTTGTTTCAGCTGGTCTGGCGGAGCAAATAAAATTGGACCACTATTTGCATCCACACTTCCGGTATTATATGAGGGAGGTCAGAACTGTTGTTTATTCCCAGTTCTTGGAATCCTATAAGAGTGTTACGATTGAAGCAATGGCCAAGGCATTTGGAGTTACAGTGGAGTTTATCGATCTGTGAGTGTTCAAATCTCATTGGTGCTATTATTTTGTAATCTAATTTAAAAAAATTTCAGATTTTCTTTTGAGACACTAGCGTATTTAATTGAGTTACTTAGCCACCCTCGTCTATTATAGGGAGCTCTCGCGATTTATTGCAGCAGGGAAGCTTCATTGCAAGATCGATAAAGTTGTAGGTGTTCTCGAGACCAATCGTCCAGATGCAAAGACTGCTCTTTACCAATCAACTATAAGGCAAGGGGACTTCCTATTAAACCGGATCCAGAAGCTGTCTCGTGTTATTGATCTATGAAGTATTTTCCCTTCCCATGCAATTTGGAAAATGGAGTCAAAATTTGCATGCCTTTTTTAGGAATACAGCCATTTTATACGATGAACCCGACATTTTCACTTAGCTTAGATGCCACAAACAGGTTTATGTCTCTGTGGCCCACTTGAAACCAATGTTAGAACTGCCTACTTATCATTTAATGATTAAAGGAGGTGGTTGCGTTTGTAGGTTTATTTTGTCAAAGACAGTTATTAGGATTGAGGAAGCTTGGTGGTGGTAGTGTCATTGCAGTTAATGTTGACCCATTTCCTTCATTTCATGGAGAATGACAACAGGCATGGAGCTGCTACTCACTATCACGAGACCTACTGTTATGTTTTCATGTGTGATATGTGAGGATGATGAACAGTTCTTTTATCCATGAAAAAAGTTGGGATCAAAGTTAAATACCTGAATTCAGTCCAAGGAAACTAGTCAAAAAAGCCAAATAACATACTGTTGTGTACCTTTTACTCCACTCCACTCCACTCCTAAAAAGAAGGAAAGAAAAAGAAAAAGGAGGAGAGTGTTCCACTGAAACTTAGTATTTTATTATTTATTATTTTATATGTATGGAATCTTAGTATTAATTTACTGTTTTTATTTACAAAGGCATGATAGAATTAACTAACATATTATTTATTAATTCGCCCTTATAATTGGAAAATGGAGAGACAACATTATAAAATTGCAAAATACAATATGGTCTTTTCGAATCACCTAATACTTTGACATCTTGCTTTATTTCAAGGTTAAGCTATCCACTCTAATTTGCCCTTTACAAAATATCTTATAAGAGGAATTTTACATAGAAGCCTTATACCACACATCTTTACCTAATTAACATGTAATTTGTCATTTTTGTTCTTCTATTTTATGCTTTATTATGTCATTAAATAGAATGATATAAATGATAAATTACATGTTAATTAAATAGAAGTGTGTGGTGTAAGGCTTACTTGTAATATTTCTCATTTTCATATAATTGTACACAAAAAGGTAAAGTTATGAGTAGTCACAGTGTAAGGCTTTTTTTAGCTCAATGAAATGTTGTTCTTGGGAAGAAAAGAAGAGAAAAGAAACAATCGAACAGGCAACACACTGTAGAACAAAAGAAAAGGAACAAAGTAAAAAACAGAGGAGGGACGATGGCCCATGGGTCCAGCTTCCCGGCAGGAAACGTTTTAGCAATCCAACAAGCAAAAGACATACGAGGCAAGCAAAACAAACCTCATGCGTTTCACTAACATCTCGCTAGGATATTAGAACAGTCAGTCAGTCAGAGCTTTGGTTTCTCAGCCACAATTAACGAATGTAATGGATAGCACTCCCACCCAAACCATGCACTGATTTGGTACATGCGTGCACAAGCGCACCACAACGAAAACCACTATGCTACCTCCTCTCGATTTCAAGGATATTCAAGAAAAGTTCTCCTCCCATTTCAGACCTTGGCACCGCTCCTTTCAGTTCTGGGTACGAACCGCTGATATCTACACTGGCTACAAGGTCTTACTTTCTCTCTCCCTCTCTATTCATGATGTGGCTTTATGTGTGGATGTTTGACTTTTTAAGAATCCCTGTGGGTTTATTTTCCTTTTTGTTTGGGATTTCTTAGGCGTTTCAGCTTCGAGTGAGTTTCGAGAAGGATGTGCAAAAGCAAGAGGCAATGTGGGAAAGGCAACATGAACTCGCGGCTGAGAAGATATATGCCATGTGCTTCGACCTCGGTGGATTTTTCCTCAAGGTACTTCAAAAGTTTTCCGTTCTCATTTCACATACGTACTTTCTCATGTGCTTCTGAATTTGAATTAAGGCGAAGATCTGACTAATTAAAATGGTTGTGGTCTATTTTCTTTGCCGGGTTCATATTTTCCTGTCTCATTTGTTCTCTCTGTTGTTTGTCAACTTTAATTCTGGATATTACAGCTTAGGATCTTTTTCTCTTGTTAAATACTGCTTAGGATCTTAATCGGTTATCGTCTGGGAAAAATGAGTTGTTATTATCGGCTTTGTGACTTAACCCATGGATTGGGAAGTTGGAAAGCCGTAATTTATATGGGCTATGGTCCACTTGTCTTGCGATTATTCTCTATGGTTTGCCTTCTGCTCCATCTCTGGTTATTATCCAATTGGGTTTCTCGTTTGTGATAGCTTTTATGATATGAATTGTTGTGGATATGACAATTAATTGATAATTTTTGTTTTATAAACGTCTTGGATATGAGCTGCAAATCAGGTTGCTCAAATTGTGGGGAAGCCTGACTTGGCCCCGGTGGCATGGGTGAGAAGGCTTGTGACCCTATGTGATCGGGCTCCTGAAACCCCATTTACCGACATACAACTTGTGCTGGAGAAGGAGTTTGGTCGAAGTATTACTGAAATATTTGAAAGATTTGATGTGAATCCTATTGGTTCGGCTTCAATTGCCCAGGTACCTCTATCCATGTGAAATTTCTTGCTGGCTATCATGTGGAGTGGCATGAGGCACAAAGTGTGGTCATGATATCTGCTGAGAAAATAACCACTTTGCACACACCCATACACAAGCAAACAAACGAACTGACACTCCCACGGAGAAACTTTTTCTAGGTAATTTACACAATTAGTTGTCAAAGTAAATCATTGAAGTGGCCAAGACAACCGACATTTAGAGTGAAGCATGTTGATTTGATAATATTTTCTCGGGCTGAGCCAACTTTCCTACTAATACCATAGATTTTGTGATATTCTGAACCTCAAATAACTATGCAGCAGAACATTGGTGGCACATTTTTATGCTTTTGAGCTGGAGCTTGTAATACCCAACTTTTTATATTGTTTTTAACCTCCAATGTTTGTAGGTCTTTCATAAATTCATTCTTGTTTTTCTTCTTGTTTCAGTTTGTTATGAAGTTTAATTTAATTTGATGTCAAAGTTTAAAAGCTGTTTCAATCTGTGGCTTGTCTAAGTTTCACAGTGCTCCATTGTCACAGTCCATTTTATCATTTTCTTTCACATTTCATTCTCTGTCAGGATGGCTGTTCAGTAGTGGAGTGAATCATATTGGAAGACTCCTAACTTTGCACATGACATGTCTTTTATGCTCAAATTAGGTACACCGAGCAAGATTGAGAGGTGATAAGAGTGATGTTGTTGTTAAGGTGAGGGAAGTTGGACTACTGTATGGCTCCATATTGTCTTCAGTATTAACTTCTTTGGGCATGTGATAGGTGCAACATCCTGGAGTTCAGGATCTGATGATGACAGACATCCATAACTTGCAAGCTTTTGCGTTATATATGCAAAAGACAGACATCAAATTTGATCTGTACTCAGTAACTAAGGAAATGGAGAAACAGGTCCCCAGAATTTCTTTACTGGTTTATTTTTGTAGTTTTCTACTTCTCTCTCTCTCTCTCTGGTTTGGTTTTTGCCCGACATCTGAAGACAATAGTTGCATGAAAAGATGGTGTTCTTTGTTGAGTCTGGTTCTTAGTTGTGGAGGTCTTTGATTCTTAATTGTTGAAGTTATGCTATGCTAAAACTGAATCGCCCCAGGTTATATAAATGTAGTATTTCTTCTTGTGTGACCTTGAATCTGGCCGTCAATTTCTGGATGCTAATTCTTTGTCCTTTATGCCATTCAAGATTGGATATGAATTTGACTTCGCCAGAGAGGCCAATGCTATGGAAAGGATTCGACATTTTCTATATGAGAACAACAAAAAACCTCCTGTTTTGGTTCCACGAGTGATACGGGATATGGTCAGCAGGTATATGCTTCATTTGGTCAGGACTTGCAAACATGGATGATAATTAAGTTATTTGGGGATCTAGTGTTGGCATTGAGAAACATCTTAAATGAAAATAGAACGTATTAAGTTATGGACTAGCCATAAAGACCCCAAAAATTACCATAACTTTGTCCCTATGTTACAGTCCATTACTAACTGAGAGTCCTCTGAGTGATGTTGAACGTGTTTTTTTACCTATAGAAAAATGTCCTTCTATTGCATCTGTTAATTCCACTTGATCAATTTCTGGTATTGCTGGTGGTATAATTTTATTTGATATACCTTTCAGTAATCAATTATTTCTCTGTTTGGTTAGGAGGGCCTTAGTGATGGAATATATTGATGGAATTCCAATCCTGAACCTTGGTGATGAGATAGCGAAAAGAGGGATAGATCCTGGTGGTAAGATTGCAGTGTTGGCAAAGCGGTAAGCATCTAGACTATCCCTGAGAGCATGGGGTCCTTTTTCCATATTAATTTGGTATAAAAGTATCTGTTAAGTGCTTATAAAGTTCTATTTATTNAGCCTTCATGAATTTTAAGTAAACTTGCTCTGTTTCCCTTACAACCAATCACTTATGAACCTTTCTTTTTTCTGGCTCACCTTTCTAATGATGAAGTAGATATAATCTTCTTCGAGGCGATGGAGCAAGAATACTTATATTTTCTGTAACTACAGGAAAATCCTCGAAAGTTTGACACTAGCATACGGTCAAATGATACTGAAGAGTGGTTTCTTCCATGCTGATCCCCATCCGGGAAATATTCTGATCTGTAAAGGTTCAGAGGCAAGTATGCAAGCAATATCAGTTTCCTTTAAATCTTAGTTCTGTTATCTTGATCTACATGCTCCTCATTTTCCTACTTATGGTCTTCTTTAAAATCAGTCGCTTAAAGAAGAAAGAATATTTAAAAAGCTAATAATGAGAAAAGAAAAGAGAATTTATCAAACTGGCTGGTTTGGTTACACCAAACAGCCATCTCACCTCATATAATCATTACAACTTTTCCAAACTCCCACACAAAATATAATAAACAATTCAATTTTTTCAAATCCAAAAAAGAAAAAAAAAATTAAAAATTTATATTATAACAATATTTTATTCAACTTTCAACAAAGCATCTCATCTCATCTTATCTGAATTGTGTAACCAAACGAGGCAAGTAAACCTCAGTTTTCCATTGTTATATTAATTAGCATGACAAACTGGTGTCTTTTTGCCCCCAAGTTAGGTTGGCTTGCTAGACTATGGGCAAGTGAAGGATCTCCCAGAAAATTTGAGGCTTGGTTATGCTAATCTCGTTATCGCCATTGCTGATAGTGATCCTATAAAGGTGTCTGAGAGCTACAGGTAGGTACCAAGGCATTCCCTGTTAATTGTTTACTTTGTTTCCGATGAATTGCGAGTTGGTTTGCCAGGAAGCATACCCCAAACTGTTGTGCTGCAAACTAAAAAGTTTTGAATCTGGTACACATGGAGATTGAAATGGAATAAGAGGAAATGAGAGATTTAACACCCTGATTACAGATTGCTATAATTTAACTGGCAGCTAGATTTGATAAATGAAAGGTTCGAATCCAATTCATGAGATGGCAGCGATCTTTAGCCGAGCATGGCCATAATGCACTATTTTCTTCGGATTCATTAGAAACACCTATAGAAAAGAAATTGGTAAATGTCAGGTTTATGAAACAGTTCCCATTTTGTGAAGTATGGCTCGGTTTGAGATGATGTTCCAGAAAATTTTGAGGTTTTATTGGTTTTGACTGCTATTTTTGTATCTAATTGATTTCTCCTACTTCATAGGGAGTTGGGCATTGATACCTTAAGCAAATGTGCAAATGAACAGTTGGAATTGCTGAAGTTAGCAGAGACGATGTTTGATACAAAGCTACCCCCAGGTGTAGTGATGCTACAACCTTTCTCAGAAGAGTCTTCAATAAAAAAAATTGGTGTTCAGGTATGTGTTAAACTCCGACCTTTCATCAATTATCCATGGTACTTCACTTTTTGGACAATTCTGCTTGAAGGATGTGCGCTTTCTTGCATGCATGCTTAGGGGCACAAATGCCCCCACCCACCTGCCCAACCACACAATTTTTATTTGTGTTACCTACAAGAAGTCTAGTGACATTACTTAAGTTTTTTCAACTTTCTTTTCCCCACGTCAATTAAAATGTTTGGATGTATCAAGAAACCAGACAGAAGTAAAATCATGTTATGCTGCTACATTTTCTTCTGATCTACTACATTGTATCATTATTGGGACTTGGCTATGACAGGCTTTTCCAGAAGAACTGTTTTCTGTACTTCGGACGGTGCATCTCTTGAGAGGACTTAGTGTTGGTCTTGGAATCAACTACTCTTGTGCAGAACAATGGAAACCCATTGCAGAAGAAGCTTTGTGTCGTGCAGGCAGGTTAAAAGGTGACTATTCTGAACTCATGTTTTAATAATGGGCGTACACTGGGACACTGCATGGCAACGATTTTTCTTTTTGCAACGCCATTTTGGTGTTTGAATGCTTAGCTTNTCTCTCTCTCTCTCTCTCTCTCTCTCTCTCTCTCTCTCATAATAAACTAGTGTTTTTCTCCCTTTTTAAAACTCTTGAGACGTTTGCTCAGTAAATCGGATAATAATAACAAGGAGCTTCTATTAGCTCAACTTCAGATTTGTTTATTTTATAAATGAGTTATTCGTGAACATTGATTTTGGTTCAAAAATTAAATATGTCAAATTCATATAAATTTGACTGGGTTGGTTTGAAAACATAATTGTTTTCAAATATTTTCAGAATAAAAAATTCGAAGGCAATCACTTTTGCACACGCATGAAAAAGAGTTGGCATGGCAGCTAGAAAATAAGACACTGCGTAATGGAGAAATGAAAAGGGGCTGGGTTACTTTACGCACGGGAGAGGAAAAACAACTAAAAAATGTGTGGGAACTGAAAGTGCAGTCTGTCCCATTTGAAACGGTGTCTTTCATTTTTTTTTTTCAAAACGCACAGAACATCTCGTCATCTTCTCCATTTCTCCTTCCCCATTCCTCTGTAGTGAAGGACCCCTTCCTTCTCAATTTGTGAACCCTAACCCTCGGCAAAGTGCAATTTGTCCTATTCTTCATCCTCATATGCTCTATTCGAGGGAAATTGGGCTTTCCATGTAAGCAATAACCTGCAACGTGCTTATTTCTCCGTCAATATGAAGATCAGTCATTTGCTTGGTTGAGGGTTCATACAAGATTGGCTGTCGATCATCTGTTTCTAGAAAAAGGACGTCATTCTTCCAAAATTCTAACGGCCTCGAGGATCCTCTAAGAGGACCAACGATGCATAGTTTTGTTCTAGACTCATAATTAACATATTCATGTAACAACCATATATCCGAGAACAAACCAAATCGAAAACTAATAGCCATAGAAATTGATTCATTAAACAGGAAAAGTTTTGGTCGAACAATACTGTCATTATTTTCACGTACAACATCTAGTTGCAAAGAACACCTCATTGCTAATATCATTTCATATCGTTTCGATCAGGCTAGGTGATTACTGATTGCGGTTCAAAATGATAGCATGAAAATGTAGCATCATTTTCATCAATTGCATCAAGAAAACATTCTCAACTCATTCTGACAATTACACAAAAAAGTCGAGCACCAAAGGATCTATAATTCTTACGATGCACACGACTGGACCTGAAATAATGTACTGTTAAATTCACTCAAGTAACGATGAAATGAAGAATAACTACGACAAGGATGTAAAATTGGAAAATTATAAATGATGTGCTGTTGATGGTCCAGAAGCATGGAAATTTAGATGAAAGCTTGCCAAATATAACAGGACAGCGCATCTTGTTGTATTACTCCAAGTTCATTACATTCTCTACGACTTCTTCAGCAATTAAAATGGAGCATCATTTTCTGTTGTTCTTCAATGAACAATTGTTACATACTTTTGGTTTACATGATCTCGGATAACAAAAGAAGCAGAACGCTGTCATTCTCAATAATGATATAAAATACTGACTTTGGGGCTTCTTCATGTAAAATCATAAAGTAAATATAGTCTCAATGTAATGACAAACATCTGCCAATTCTTTTGTGCATTCAAAGAGCTTCAAGCCTGTCAATTTAAATCCCATCTTCTCAAACCTTGAAATAATCTCTCCAACCTGTTATGCATTTTTCCAGCATGGCCGAGCCTTACAATACATTTGAATGGCCTACAATGATGGTTGAGAGTTCGTACGGTGCTGAGATGCTCGTCTATGAAATAAATAAAGTATATAAAATATAAATAACGAGAGAGACATATAGATTTATGTGGTTTGGCATAAAGACCTACATCTACAAGTTGTTTTGGGAGAGAAATCCACTATATTTGATAATTGTACAGTCTCTCATGACCCCTCCTCGCTTTCAATACAATGGAGGAAATAAGATTTTTGGGAGGTTGAAGAGGATGCATTCGTTGTAAAAATTTGGAGAGAGGAGCCAGTAATCTTAGGAGTCACTGTCTATACAGAAGTCTATAGATCTGTAGAGATTCACTCCGTTTATAAAGATCTCTTTTCTT
>QEOT01005647.1:5827-36595 GCA_003123785.1 Pterocarya stenoptera | reverse complement strand
TTGGGCTTAGCGTAGGGCATAGTTTGTTAACAAACCAACAGCAAGCATATTTTATTTTATCATATTTCGTTTGGTGAGTATAAATTTTTCAAATTTTTTTAATATGAATTATAATAAATAATGTAATTTTTTTAAATTTTAAAATAATAATAAAAAATAATATTTTCACAATATATATTTTTTTTAAGTTTCATCTTTTATTTAAAATCATCTCATCTTATTTTTGGATCTAAACCACACATTCTTTTAAAGAGAATCTGAATTATAAAATTGATTTATTGTAAGGTAGTTATATTATAAAATTATTTTTATTATAAATTTAATAAATTAGATAAAATTATATTAATTTATAAAATTACTTTTATGTAATTTTTATAACTATAACATTCCTATATTATTATTAAAAATGAAAATAAAACATATTTATTAGAAATTTAAAAATTCCCCTCTAGGTTGGTGGTGGCCCCGTCTACCTCCAAATCCTCATTTCATCATATGGATCGAAATTATATGACCACGTGGCATATCACTGTCAATACATATAAAAATATTTTGACCTAGCATGCCACATAAACATTAGTGGTTGGCTAAAACTTTAGCAAGACGTTGCAGGGAAAGGAGTCTTCCTCAAAGCAGTACTCTAAGAAATTCCAACATATTTAATGGACATCTTTCTCCTCCCTATTTCGATATAAAAAAGGCTTAGGATAGGTTTGGTAAGTGGAATAAGATACAAAATTTTAATCTCATTATTATAATTTTTTTAAATTATCACATAAAATATAATAAACAATTCAATTTTTTTAAATCTCAAAATAATAATAATATTAAAAATAATATTTTAAAATTTCATCTAAAACTAAAAATTCTTAACTCACTATCTAAATCTATCCTTAATAAGCTAATGAAAAAATTTTGGTGGAGTTATAATGAGGATCACTAAAAAATTTAATGGATGAATTGGGATAAACTGAGCCAAAGAAAGAGTAAAGGTGGATTGGGGTTTAGAGATTTCAAAAGCTTCAGTCTAACTATGCTTGCAAAATAATGTTGGTGTATATTCCAGAATCCATATTCTCTTCCTGCTCAAATCCTTAAAACAAAAATACTTTCCTTATGGGTAGATTTTGGATGCCAAACTGGGCTATAGACGTCCTACACTTGGAGGAGCATCATTAGTGACTTAAACTTACTAAAGGAGGGTTTAATTCGGAGGATTGGAAATGGCAAGAGGGTCAATATCTGAGAGGACAAGTGGATCCCTAATCCTCATACCTTTAGAATTCAGTCAACCAGGGAGGAAAATGCAGAACATGTAATGATATATGATCTTATTGATTCTGATTTAAGGAAATGGAAGGAACCACTCTTGGCAACTACTGAATACTTTTGCAGAGTGGACTGCAGTTCATACCAAGCGGGGAGGAAACAAAGCAACCCACCTCCTAGCACAAAATGCTCTTGTCATTCGTGAGGACTTGTATGAACTTGAAGAAATTCCTTTTTGTGTTCATCATGTAGTAAGCAATGGGATGTTGTACGTTCCATTTTACAATAATAAAATACTTCCAAATTAAAAAAAAAGAGAAGTTAATCGAACAACGTGGCGTGCCAAGTAACATTGTTACGAGACTATATCGTTATGCATTGCATAATTTTTTGTTGTTGTTATTATTATAATTATCTTTCATTCAAGGAATCATTTTCACTATTTTTTATTATAACTTTTTATCTAGGCAGGCGGCACCGCATATATGTATACATATATTCTTGTTGCNCCATTTACTGATACAAGAGCTGATAGTGGGTAGGTTATCAGAAAACACTTCTCAATGAATGAAATAAGAACAATATAGCGTAAAACTATATCTCTTTCAATATGAAAAAGTGTTAAGGTTCAATAGAGGAGAGAAATCGAAAGTTTTGAATGAATATTGTAAAACTTGCAATTGATGTGTATATGCTCTCGTTGTTATTCTTCATTTGAAGATCTCCAATAAACTATTTATAGGCATATGAGACTTTATTTTCAAATTTAAAAAGATTCACATGTAAAAAATGAGCACTACTTATCTTTTCAAAAATTTCAAATAATTTTCGCAATTGTCAAAGATAACATCATTCTCTTTTCAAAATATTCAAATCAAAATTTTACTTCATCATTCACTTTTCAAAATATTCAAATCAAAGTTTCACTTTTCGCAATTTTCAAATACAACATCATTTACTTTTCAAAATCATTTACCTTTTATAAATGTCAAAAAGAGTATCAATCACTTTTGAAAAATTTTAAACAAAACATGCACATATAAAATATGATAATCAATCATCTTTCAAAGTTTTAAAATTCAAAATTTTAATTATGTCATGCACATGTGAAAGATGATAATCAATCATCTTACAAAAATTCAAATTTTAAATTTTTAATATTCAAATATGTCATGCACATGTGAAAAATGCAATTTGATATTTAATGAGAAAATGCTAATTTTGAACCTTAATCTGATTTCGAATTTTATCAAGAGATGTACAAAATTACTCTAAGAGCTTTATTTGTGAGCTTGTTCCCTTTCTTGCTTATGCTTGGTTCATTGATGTGCTTGGCTTCATTATGTAGATAATTTGAGCTTGAGATTCCTTTATACTTGAATTCATTTATTATCATCAAAATCCATATGTAGATAAGTAATTATATAAGGTTTGAAACCTTGGATTCAACAATCTCTCCATTTTTGATGATGACAAATACTTCGTAGAACTTTGAAGCCTCTAGTAATATTTAAGTTCCCTTTGAGAATGTGCATTACTTTTTCAAGTAATAGATAAATATAATTTCAAGCATATATAAACAAGCTTAATAATTCAAGGAATGTTACTTTAAAATAAAGCATTGACAAGAATATCTTAATGTTTTAATCTAAAACTTCTCCCCCTTTTGGTATCATTAAAAGGGAACTGCAGTAAGCAATGCCAATGGACTGATGAAAACCGTGCATTAGTTTTTAACTGAGGAGAGTTGAATAATTGGAGTCATCCGGATTCTGAAAGACGCTACAAAGTCTTGAGCCGCCCCAGGTCCCGACATGAGGGTTTGTATATTTGTCGTAATTAGCCGTTGTAAAAGTGTTAGCCTTTACATGATTTGTTGCACAATTCATGGAAACCTGTTCTGCACAATTCACGGGAAAAAGTCTTGCATAATTCATGGAGGATTGTCTTTTGGTTGTAGTCGTCGGTTCTTCACAAGGTAAGTTTCATTACTTCCTTCTAAATCCTCGAGCTCTACCTAGGTCTCGACAAATTCTGCAAAGCCTCGAGCTCTGCCCGAGTCTCGACAAGTGCTGTAAAGCTCGAGCCGCCTGGGTCTCCGGAGATAGTGCGGGAAGAGATTCAAATCTGCTTGATATTGTTGACAAATGAGATTTTGCAGAGATTTGAATGCACTGAATTTCTATTTAAAAAGATCATTTTCACCATTCGAATACTCACAGAAAAATCTCTTACATTGCTCCTTGACCTAGTTTCTTGTTTATCTAGAATAATAGCATGGTCGAGTAACATTCTTCCAATAATGTTCCAGATTTGAATCAGGAACCATCTACGCCTCAACCACTAATTGTCTCTCATGAGGCTGTCAACAATATGATAGGAGCAGAGATGTATTTTTCTAGTAGGATTGATATTGATGTTGTTGCAGGATTAAGAATGCTCAGTGCAATATGCTGCCTCTATTACGACCATGTCTCGGAGGTTATTGGCAATGGTAAGTGAGGTTGATTTGCTTAATAATAAAATATCTTAGTTGCATCAAAGACTTGCTAATAAAAGTAGAAAGAATAAAAGATTAAAACAGGAAAACAGGAAGTTGAAGAAATTTGTGGACTGGTACGCTCATGATCTGCAACCACGAATAGAGGAGTTGGAACGAGAGATAGTACAAATACAAAATCAACATCAGCAGTTAACAGTAGAGGTTCAGTGTTTACATGAAAAATAGGGACAGTCTGCAGTTAATCTCGCTGGCTTAGTTAAATAAAATATACATCCAGCATATCTTGTAATCTTGACTAAGTAAGTTTTGAAAAACTGATAGCTTGTCTTGTTCTCATCTCTATCTCTATCTTGAGTTTCATCTAATTTGCATCAAATCTTCTTTGCTCTTTGTAATCCATTTGCATTCTCATTCTCTAAGTTTTTTCTTTTTTCTTTAATGGCTCAGCAATCTTCTTCCACCAATCCCCTTATTCAGTACTATATGTGGTATTCTACACCTCAACTACCAGTTATTTCTGCATCTACCATAGGTGCCATGATGCAGCATGAGAAATATCTGACTAACAAGTTAGATGATGACGCAATTTATGAACTTGTGAGTCTCGGTACTCAATACTCATTATCTATTGTCGCATTTTCCTGGCGATTGCAGTCCAAAACTCGTGAGGTTGAAAAGTATAACGAGAAGATTTATGAACTTCAATTTGTTCATGAGTCTAACTAAAAACTAGGAGACTTAAAGCAGAAGAATAAGGATTTAAAATCCTTACATTTCTCTTCATTTCGACTTCCTACTTCTTTAAATAAGGATAACATGTTGATATATAAAGAACAAGAGCACTTGAAAAATGAGGCTAAAAGTCTCAAATTTTTGTAAGTCATTTGAGATAATAAAATAAAAATGTTTTAACAGATATTCATGGCATGCATCATTTCTATTTCTTTTCTAATCATGCATAATCTATCTTCTGGAAGAGGTTTTGTGAAAATGTATGTCAACTGATCTGCTTCTAGTACAATATCGCCCTTCTGCACATGATCTTGAAGAAAATAATATCTAATCTTCATTTAAGTAGCTGATTAGATCGAAAGAAGTGTGTTTAGGATATCATAACCCTAAGTCACTTATACCAACAAGATATCTAAGAATGTGCTTAACTGCAATCAAATGAGATTTTTTTGGAGATGATTGAAAAATGTGCACATAAGCATACACTGAAACATAATATTTGGTCTATTGGCTGTCAAATGTAATAGAATACCAATCATACATTGATATACCTTTGAGTGAATTGGCTTACTGGTTTCATTCTTGTCAAGTTTGGTGGATGAGCTCATTGGTGTTCCAATTTCCTTCGTACTTGATTTGCAATCTGAGTAAGAAGTTAAGTTCTCCCGTCATGCTCTTTTCAAATTCTTCTTGCATACTCTTAGCAAAAACTTGGCACATATTTTCATTAGTAGCACCAAATATTATATCATTTGCATAAATACCTAGTGAAGGTTCTTTTAGAATTTGTTTCACTGGATGATCTTTCCTGATGTCTCCATGTTGGACTTTTTTTATTATGCTCTCTTTGTTGAGATTGAGACTATTCGGTTTATTTATACATTCTGTTGCTTCATCAACAAATTTCTTGGAGAGTAGAAGATTAGATTCATCAAATACAATTTTACCTATTCCCATGATCTTCATTTTCGAGTTGTCTCCAAATGTCATGTATCATTCTTCTTTAGATGTAAGATCAATGAACGTAGCCTTGTCACCTGTCATGTGTCTTGAACATCCACTACCTAAAAACCATTTGCTTTTGCTTATGGATGACTTCATGCATACTTACAAAAACAATTAAAATGGTTTTTCTTGGTACTCAAGTTCTTTGGGTCTTTTATTTATTAGTATCAGAAGAAATAAGATTTTTAGGTATCCATATGGCCCTAATAGTCATTGTATGTTTTCTTCTAATGAGACAAGCATAATAATTATGATAATTTCTATTACAAGAATTGCAAATAACATGTGACATATACGAAGAATTTGAGTAATTGTAATAGTATCTTTCTTTAAAAAAATTTCTTTTATGAAAAGAATTTTGAATACTGAACTTTGACTTAGAAGGATTATCAAAGAATTTTTTATGAGATTTGTATTTTTGTTTTGGCATTTATCCCAAGTTTGCTTTGTCAAAAACACATCTTTGACTACCAAGAAGTTTTTCAAAATTTTTTTTCCTTTCCTAAATTTTTCAAAATTTTTTTCTACATCAGTCACTTTCTTTTTCAACTCATGATTCTCATCTTTCAAAATTATATTTTCTTTTCTTAAAACATCAATTTCGTTTGTTAAAAGAGAATTTTTATTTTTCAAAATAGTATATTTGATACCCAATTTCTCAAATTCCTCATATATCTCTTCTAAGATATCTTGCAATTTCTCATATGAAAAATTTTCAATATTATCAAAACTTGTTACCTCAATGTCGTCTTTAGCCATGAGACAAAGATTTCCAGATTCTTCATTGCTTGTTTCCTTGTCTGAATTGTTTGAATCATCATCCTATGTAGCTTTCGTTGCTTTTGCTTTCACTTTGTCATCACTTTCCTCATCTTCATCACTTTTGCTTTAATGAGGAACAATTTTAAGTGCCAAGCTCTTTTTTGGCTTTCTTTCTTCTTCTCATCTTTTCAATATGTACTCATAGGTGGTAAGTGACCCGATGAGTTCATTTATTTCGAGTTTCTTGAGATTAGGGGTATAATCGGTCTAGTTTTGGATAAAATCTTGGACTGAACCGGTATGACCGGTTTTCTATTTTTCAAAACCGATTACGCACCGGTTACCCTTCTAAACCGGTACTTCCGATTTTACCGGTTTCCGGTTCGGTCCGGTTTTTCGATTTTTTAAAATGTAAATTTGACATTAGTATAATATTAGACTATTAGATAGCTATATATTAGTATATATTAGTATTAGTTATAAACTATATATTAGTATAGCTATAAAATACATGATCAATTACATTTTCATTTTTAAGATTAAAATTTTATTTTATAATAACATTATCTTATATATAATTATATTAATAGCATATGATCAAACAAATTACAAATGTTTAAAATTAACATTTTATGTTATAATTTTTAAATTATAATATGAAATTATTTTATACATGATATATAATTATATTATATATATTTCACGTATAATTATAAATTATATATAAAACTTATATATTAATATATATAACTTATATATAAAATATTAATTTATATATATATTTTATCAACTGGTCTGGAGAATCCAAAACTGGAACCGGATCGGTTCCGGCCGGTTTATGAAATATAATAACCGGTTCCGGACCGGACCGGTTCAAAACCGGTGGTCTAGTTCGGACCGGTTTAAATTTACACCCCTACTTGAGATCTCTAACTTGATCACCGTCACTTTTGATTCTCAACGTTTTGGTAGAGAGTTGAGAATTTTTTTTACTATCTCCACGTTAGAATAGACTTTGTCGAGAGCTGTCAAGCTGTTTATAATGTTAGTAAAACGAATCTACATGCTAGAAATAAATTCATCATCATTCATTTTAAACATTTCATATTCATGAGTAAGAATATGAATTTTGATTCATTGACTTACGAAATTCCTTTATAAGTAACTTTCAAGTTATCCCAAATTTTCTTTGTCATCTTGCAAGTCATTATTTTATTGAACTCATTCCCGTCGAGAGCATTATATAGGAGATTTATAGCCGTTGAGTTCAATGTTGTAATTCTCTCATCTTCACGATCGAACTCTTCTTCTTTATTTTTGACCTTTACTCCATCAACAGCTTTTGTTAGAATATAAGGTCCTTTATAACACATCTTCAAATTTCTCGACTTTAAGATTGAAGGAAAATTCTCATTCTAGTTTTCCAGAATGTGTAATTGTCTCATCAAAATAGTGGAGGTCGACTGCTAGATTGACATTCACCAAATGTAGTTACAATGTTAGTCATAAGATCTTAACTCAAAAGATAGTTAATCTTATAAAAAAGAGTCATCGCTCTAATACCAGATGACTAACACAAGAGGGGGTGAATTGGGTGTATTTAAAAAATCCGTAGTTATAAATTCAATACACAATATAAAATATGAACAAAATACGAAGCAGTAGTAAATATAAAGAGTAAGGATAAAAGGAAGCAAATTCAGTATATTAATGAGATTCAGTCCCACTGCCTACGTCCTCCCTCGCCTCAAGCTACCCCTTGAGAATTTCTAAATTCACTATCTAATCTTTTTCAGGTGGAGATGAAAACCTCTTACACCTTTGAGCAGTACTGTTACAAAGAATTTGTGTAGATCACCCTCTACACTTGCAATAACCTTACATGTGGTGATTCAACGTCTATTCCCTGAGTAGAACACCTTCTACACACATAAGGGTTATACATATCATTTTACTAATAAAACAGTTAATAGTGGGTAAGTTATTAGAAAACATTCCTTAATGAGTGGAATAAGAACAATACAGTGCAAAACTATATATCTTTCAAAATGAACAAGGGTTAAGACTTAATGCTTAGGGGAGAGAGATTAAAAGTTTTGAATGGATGTTGTAAAACTTCCAATTAAAGATATCAAATGAGCTATTTATAGGCATATAAGACTTTATTTTTAAATTTAAAAATATTCACATGTAAAAAATGAGCACCATTTATCTTTTCAAAATTTTCAAATAAAAGTTTCTCTTTTTTATAATTGTCAAAGGAAAAATCATTCACTTTTCAAAATTTTCATGTCAAAGTTTTACTTTTCGCAATTGTCAAAGACAACATCATTTACTTTTCAAAATATTCAAATCAAAGTTTTACTTTTTATAATTGTTAGAGACAACGTCACATTTTTTGAAATATTCAAATTAAAGTTTCATTTTTCGCAATTGTCAAAGACAATATCATTTACTTTTCAAAGTATTCAAATCAAAGTTTCTCCTTTTTGCAATTGTCAAAGACAACATCAATCATTTTTCAAAATTTCAAATCAAAGTTTTACTTTTCGCAATTGTCTAAAACAACATCATTTACTTTTCAAAAATTCAAACAAAATCATTTACCTTTTGCAAATATAAAAAAGTATATCAATCACTTTTGAAAAGTTTCAAACAAAATATGCTCATGTGAAAGATGACAATCAATCATTTTTCAAAGTTTTAAAATTCAAACTTTTAATCATGTGATAAGTGTTATTTTTATGTGATTTTTATTACTCTGTTATTTATGAAAAGTGTCATTTTTCCTTCAATACTATTGATTTTATTTTATTTCTACATATTTTTATTTATTTTCTTGGATTTGAAGGAATGAGAAAATTTAGTACAAAATGAGAGCATTTTAGTACAAAAGAAGAGACTACGGATCTAGACTGATGAGAGGCAGTGAGATCTGAAGAGAACCAATGATATTTGGGATAGGAGCCTTGTCCCGTGGGCAGCAAAGAGATTTCTTTCGCCCAAAGGCGAGAAGACTTACCTCTCGATATGTGAGGAGACTCGCGACCAGAAGGCGTGAAGATTTGGCAACAAGGCTTTATGCGGTTAGATTGGGCGACTAGTCTAAATGATCAACTTAAAAGACCAACCTAAACGACATCGTGGGCAACAAGTAGAAAAGGTGAGAGGATCCTTTCATCCCAGTCAGGAGTCTTTTTCACTTGGTAGGCGAAGGGAGGGTCGTGTGGTCCTTGTGACCTCCACGCCCATTCATTTGTGATCTCTACGCCCGTTCATTTGTGATCTCTATGCCTGTTCAGTTGTTACATCTTTTAACTTGAAGGGTACATTAACTAGCTTGAGGCTGAAGATAACATCAATTCTTTAAAAAAATTGAAAATTATTGGCAAAAGAAGATAACATTATCAAAGGTAAACAGTATACTGCATCAAATGTTGGTGGAAGGTGAGAAATCTTGAACGAAGTATTTAAGGGATCTTTAAATGAGCTCAACTCATCTCAGTTGGGTTCTATTTTAGATCTATTCCAACATCTAAACATACAATTATTAAATTATTAAACATCACTCAATTCAAAACTTTTTTACACGTGGGATCCATAATCTTTTTCAACTCAAAACTTATTTACCACGGAGGACTTACAATCTTTTTCAACTTCCCATAAATACATATAAACTTATCTTAACATCCTAATAAATATAGACTCATCTTAGCTAGGCTTCATAAAACTCCACCATCTCAACTCACTGCTATTCATAAAGAACTCAACGCATCTCAACTCAACTCAACATCCAAACCAATATATATTCTGATCACTGACCGTGAAATATACTCAGAATATAAAATCAAATTCTTGCCAAGATTACTGTGGTTCATTAGAAGTTTGCCTGATCAACTTGTGCAACTTATAAAGCCTTCAATATCCTGCATCCGACTATACTTTTCAACTTTTTTATGATATGTTTAGATATATTTGGATTTTAACTACCATTTAAAATTTAAACCTTTCATTTAGGAAAAAAAAATATAGTTTGGATTTAAATTTAGATAAGATTCAAGCAAAGTTTCAATCACTCAAAACCTTGAATTTCAAATTATAATTATAAAAACAAATTTCAAATAATTAAAGTATATATATTACAATCCAAATAAAGAGTTTTATAATCAATAAATCATCTTGATTTAAAATTCACACAAATTATTTTACCTGAATGCAACTTTATTTTAACACAATTATTGTAATGAAAAATCGTATTCATAAACCAGTGTGGAGTTGTATCCTGTTGATTTGCAAGATTTAATTTATAAGAAAAAATTATAGATTTGAATTTTATAAATTAAGTCATGCCATATCAATAATGTGAATTGTGTGTTCTTCACACCGACTAAAAAATAGAATAACTCTATTACAAATGACGTACTTAATAATTAAGGTGATTATAATCCGAAGATGCGACAAACTATTATTAGTTCAAGATCTATAGCATAAAAATCTAAAGGGTGATAGTTCAATATATGTAGAAGGGATGTTTACATCCCCTATCGGGCTGGACTTAACTTACCCAGAAGGCCCAACGACCAAAGTGTAGTCGACCCACAAGTTAGAGAAAGGGGAAAGAGGCACAGAATCCACGTGGGAAGGAAGTAAACATGGGTACTAGGTAGTGGTAGGGCCAGGCCCTACCACAATGAGACGCCAACATTCCTGACACCGCTCTGCACATGCACGTAGTTGTAAGGCCGCACCGCCTTTAAGGATTGACACGAAACGAGCATAGGGGTCACAAGGAGGCACCCTATCCCTGAGTGTGTTCGTGACACGACCCCTTGTGCCTAACAAAATGCACAAAAGGTGGCTGTACTCACCAACCTACCACAACGATGTGACCCAGAAAGGCAACACCGCATCAAAGGCGACAAGGTGAAGTCTCACAGGAAAGACAGGCATCTCTGATGCTGGATACGGAGGACCACCTCTGCAGGTAGTATAAAAGCCAAGCACCAGGTAACAATTACTCTCTACATTCCCTCATACACTGAAATTCCCTCTAAAGAGCTTAAAGCAGACTTAGGCATCAGAGGTGTTTCATTAACCCCAAGCCCCCACTTTCCTTGTGTTGCAGGTAGTCGAGCTCGATGACCGATGAGCGAAACCTATCATTAACAGTGGTGCTGTATGTGGGATCTTTATAAATTAAGGTGTCCTTTGCATGCTGGCTGCAACATGCTCTCAAATTAGCTGTGATCAGGAAGCAACCTTGAGAAATATGGAGGAAAGATTCGTAGAAATGGAAGCGCGCATGAGGAGAATGGTAGCAAAAATGGAAAACCTCTGACAGGAAAATAAGGCAATAAGGAGAAGGGACGCGGGAACTCACAAAGACTCAACACCGAGCCAAAGCGAGTGTGCTAAGTCGCAAAGTCATGGAAGCGTTGATGCTGGTGAAGAAAAGATATGGAAGATGCACTAGGAGAATGGGAGCGTCGTCATCGGTTGACCAGTTCCTCAATAGTACGGACTTTCCCTACAGCACGGACATGATGACAGCACCCGCCCACCAAAGTTTAGAGCCCCGCAGATAAAGATGTATGATGAGTCCAACGACCCCGTCAAGCATCTGGAGACCTTTAAGATGCACATTACCCTTCATGGGTTCAATGGGGAAGTGGCATGTCGGGCCTTCCCACTGAAACTTAAGGACGCGGCGAGAGTATGGTTCGGGTCTTTGCCGCCTGGTTTGATTGATTGCTTTGGGGAACTCGCTAGCTATTCTTGACACAATTTATGACGAATAGGAGAAGGAGGAGGCTCGAAGTGTATCTCTTCACCGTCAAACAGTAGGATGATGAGTCCTTCAAGGCATACCTAGCACAGTTCAACAAAGAGCATATGATGACCGATGATCATGTTGGCGGCGCTCTTGGGAGGCATTTGGCCTCAAACCCGTTCATGGTCGAGTTGGCTAGAAAAACACCAATGATGTTGCAAGAGTTTATGGACCGAGCGGAAGGTTTCATCAACACGAAATAAACTCTCTAGACCTTAACAGCCTCGAGAAAAGCCAAGTTAGAACAGGTGGAGTAGGAATCCAGTAGGTCGAGCAGCACAAAGGTCATAGAGAAACCTAAAAGAAGGCATCTCAACCAAAGGTGGGAAGAAAGCACATGCAAAAGAGGGCAGGGTGCCCAACGCCCAAATGCTAAAGTGAACATACAAGAGGAGAGTAAACTGACTGCATGTGACACTGACTGCGACCATCAGACGAGATGCAACTTTTGCACTTATCACTAGTTGGAAATTCACAGGACCGAAGACTACTACACTCTCACGAAGAAGATTGAAGAAAAGTAGAGAGCTGGAATGGTTGCTTGCCCAGCACTACGTAGATCGGGGACAGTCTTCCAAACAACAAACAAGATGGCCCCTAGGATAGTGTAGAAGTGGAAGCCCCAGGTGGCACATAATGGACCAAGGAATTGATCGGAACGTGCCCCGCCGAACCCCAGCACGTGACAATAGCCCCTTTGCAGAAATTTGTACCATAGTCGGTGGCGGCCCCACCTCATCGAGCATAAAGGCGTATGCCCGAAAAGCCAGTTATGAGGAAGTGTTCTTCACGTAAAAACACTTGGCAAAGCGGATAAGGCATTCGGCATATCCTACCGTCTGATTAGGAAAGCAAGACTGCAGGGGGTGCTCTACCCCCATGACAACGCGTTGGTAGTGACCATACTCATGGCCAATTACACAACCCTGTGAATCCTGATAGACAGTAGTAACTCTGCTGACATCGTCTTCTGGAATGCCTTCACAAAAATAGAGATTGACCCAAACTTCATACACCCAGCCCCCACGCCTCTTAAGGGGTTCTCGGGAGATGTAGTCTGGCAAGTGGGCATCCTAATATTGTCGGTCTTGGTAGATGAGGCTCCTTGTACCACCACGACCATTACCAACTTCTTGGTGCTGAAGGCTCTGTATTCCTACAATGCCATTTTGGGGTGGCCAACACTGAACAACCTGCGGGTGGTTACTTTGACCTATCACCTGAAGATGAAGTTCTCGACGGAGGTAGGTGTAGGAGAAGTCCGAGGCAAACAAGTATTGATGCGAGAGTGTTACGAACAAGAACTCAAGACTGGAGGGGGAGACATCCAAATGACTGAAGGTCTAGCCAACAATAGGGACCTACGACTGGACTTCATTAGCAATGAAGAATAAATCAGGGACCAGCTTTTAGCAAGTAGAGTCGAATGAGCCGTTGGAGCTATTCGCCATGAACCTGGACCACCCTAAGAACATTGTGGGGCTGGGGACCAAGATGGATCCGAAGATGAGATGGGCAATGAAGCAACACTTGACTAAACACCAGGATTTGTTCCCTTGGAACCACGAATACATGCTCTAGATATATAATGCGGTGATTGAGCATTGCCTTTATGTGGACCCTAAGGCTAAGAAAGTTCAACAAAAGCGCAAAAGTTTTAGCATGGAGAAGTATGTTATGATAGCCAATGAGGTTAACCGCTTGCTAGCAGTGGAGTTCATTCGAGAAGCGCACAACCAAAAATGGCTATCAAACGTAATGTTGGTAAATAAGTCAAACGGGAAGAGGAGAATGTGTGTCAACTTCACCGACCTGAACAAAGTTTGCCTGAAAAACAGTTTCCTGCTACCACGCATTGACTTAATAGTGGACTCCACAATGGGCCACCACCTGTTCTTCATGGATGCCTATTGGGGGTACAACCAGATTCGAATGACTCGGACGATGAAGAAAAAAATGGCGTTCATCATGGACTAAGAGCTTTACTGTTATCGGGCCATGCATTTCAGGCTCAAGAATACATAGGCATCTTACCAGCGGTTGGTCAACCACATGTTCAAAGACCAAATAGGTTTCAACATGGAGGTTTACGTGGATGACTTGATCATCAAAAGCAAATAACCCAAGCACCACTTGGAGGATCTGCGGGAAGCCTTCGCCGTCCTGCATCCATATAAAATGAAGTTAAACCCAGAAAAGTGCACCTTTAGATTGGAGTAGGATAAATTCCTAAGTTTCAATGTCTTAGAGATAGGAATAGAAGCTAACCCGAAGAAGATCAAAGCCATAATGGACATGTCACTGAGCCGCAGCATAGACAATGTATAAAAGCTGACTGGATGAATTGTAACCCTTAGTTGGGTTGTCTCTCGGTAGATGGAAAAATGCATATTGTTCTTCACAGTGTTATAGAATGCACAAACTTGGAATGATGAATGCGACTGTATGTTCGAGAAGCCTAAGGAGTATTTGGCCAACCCGCCACTCCTTAGCCAAGCAGAGTTGGGAGAAGCCTTGAATGGGTACCTGTTAGTTTCCCCGCACACTGTCCTGATAGCTTTGGTCTAGGAATGAAGGGTTTTCGATATATTACACAATCTAGGCATTCAGGGGAGAGGAGGTGAGATACCGGATGGATATGTTGGCCTTCGCTCTAGGGATGACAGGCCAGCGTTTGAGGCCTATGTCCAAGCCCACTTTATCAAGGTACTGATGGAAGCACCTCTAAAGAAGGTCTTATAGTGACCAAATACCTCAGGCTGCTTGATGAATTGGGAAATCCAACCGAGTGAGTTTGACGTCAACTACCCTCCCTAAAATGCTATAAAGGGATAAGTACTGGTCGACTTCATAGTCGAGTTCATTGACTTCCCTGAGGAAATCCAAGTTGCACTTGCAGGAAAGTCCTGGTAGGTCTTTATCGATGAATCATCTTGCCATGCTGGAGGGGGAGTCGGGGTGCACATCACCATGAACTCTAGAGAAGAGCACAACTATTTGGTGAAGCTCTCTTTCAAAACTACAAATAACGAGGCAAAGTACGAATGCAGAGCACCTATGGAAGTATTTTGCTTGAAATTTGACATTGTAAACGTTGAAAGACATGAATAAAGTCATCATTTTCTCCAAGCTTTATGTCTCTTCTTACAGGATGCCAAGAACAGGCAGATAAGTCCCTAGACTGCCCGACCCTCGCGTACAAGCCAGGTCCCTAGACTCAACATGGGATGAGCAAGTCCCTTGATTGCCTGACCCTTGTGTACAAGTTGGGTCCCTAGACTCGTCGCAGGCACTGGCGAAGCAAGTCCCTTGACTGCTTGACCCTCCCGTAAAGGCTGAGTCACTGGACTTGTCAAGACCAACGGGCAGTGAAAATCACTTGACTGCTCGACCTCTGCGCATACAAAAGACAAATCACTGGACTCGACGCGACCCAACAGGTGGAGACAGTCACTTGACCGCCCAACCTTCGCGCACACAAAAACAAAAGAGAAAAGTAACGAGAAGAAGAGAAACAAATAAGACAAGCAAAAACATCTTTATACATTAAGGAAAACTATCTTTCATTTACAAAAAGTGAAATAAAAATATAAATTCAAGAGACATTTTCTACATTTACATTAAAAAAAAAAAAACAACAAAACAAATATATACATGTACATTCAAGAGCATGGGGTTATGTCCGAGAAGGCATTGGGCATTAGGTCCTTGCCTAGAGAGTTGGTGAATTGTAGCACCTTGCAGTCCGACTAGAGTGGCATCAAGTCAAGCGTCCTCAGGTTGGTTTGAGGGTTCTCTAACAAGTGGTCCCTCGGCCTGTCCAGACCCTTTTTGTAGCCGCAACCCTAAGTCCAGTTGCGAACGCTCTTTGCTGTTGACATCTGTGTTGAGAGACGGGTGACGACCCCGTGGGCTTCAAATAACTCAAATGTTAGGGCTTTGGCCTCTAGGTCCCGGGAGACTAACTCTTCTTGGGAGGCGGCTAACTTGGACTCCAAAGCCTCGACCTACAGGTCTCGTGACTGAAGCTCGCCTCTGATAAAGGTCAGTTCTAACTCCAAGGTCTAATGTGCTTAACCCGAGAATCGAGGAAGGTTGACTTGCACTTCCAAGACTTGGTGAGGTCCAAGTAGGTCTTCTGTATTCTACCTCACATCCAAGTTGTGCTGCTCAATCAGCTAGTCCTTCTCGCCTTGGAGATCGTCACATGATTTCCTGAGCTACTCAACCTCCTCTTCCCGGTGGTCCAACGAGGCATGTAGGTTGTCCCTCTTCTCCTCCATTAGCTTGAGTTCGAGAAGGCGTTGGCCATACTCCTTTTGAGACTTAGCCAAATCTTCTTGGAAGAAGGTCTTTTCAGGATGGAGTTGGGCTATCTTCTTCTTCTTCTTGGCTGGAGTACAACTGGATGAAGGCCTCCTCAACTTCCTCCTTCTCTTTGTTTGCCTTGCAGATCTCCTTGCGGGCTAGGATGACAAGGGACTGCAGTGCCTAGATGTCCTCTTCATGCTCTCCCACTTTCATCTATGATAAGGGCAGCCAGTTGGTTTACTCCAAGGAGAAGAAATTCTTGAGCTTGTTAGCGTCCTGACTAATGGCCTCAGTCCAAGCTCGATCAAATCCCAAGTTGGTCCTAGGAGCCCCATTCCTGCCAGCTCTAGAAGTTAGCTTTGTGCACCCCGATCGCTAAAGGGGCAAAGGTGGGACTTCAATGCCACCTACGCCACTATTTCTCGACACTTGTCGGGATGTCCCTGTGGTGTCTTTGTCGCCTACGAACACCAATTCGGGCGACCCCTCAACATCATAGCTAGTGGTGGCCTCGTGCTCGTGTGTCTCTCGACCTCATGGCCTGTCATGCTCTCTGGCTTGGGCATTACGGCTTCATGAACCCCTAGGGTGCCTACGTCAGCCATCGGCCTCGACTTAGGCATCGCCTCGACATCTCTGTCTACAGAAACCCCATGTTAGGGCACCACAGGTGGCACCTGCTCAGTGCTCACCTAGATGTCCTCACCAGCTGGCAACTCCAGCTCTGCACCTCTCAGGGAGCGCCCATCGACGTTCGACACCTATTGCTTGCCCAGCATGTCTACATAGACCAAGGAGGGGATCACCTTGACAAGCTCCTCTAAGCCCCCTAAGAGGTGATCTCAGGCTCAGGAGATGCGTTGAAGGGAGATTCGGGGATGCATTCCCTATCCTCATTAATGTCTACAACCAGGTGGTGGCTTGGTAATGACCCTGTGGACCGATAAGGGTGTGGAGAGTGGGCATCCTCGCCTTCACCCAAAGATGCCAACACCTCGGCATTGATAGCTGTCTTGAAGTTTGCCACGTGTGCGTCAACATCGGTACTAGGGGAGGGAGCCATCTCCAGGGTATCTTTGAATGGTGGGCCAAAGAAATGGGATTCTCTTGGAGCAAGATTGAGAAAGGCCAAGATGAAGACCATCTCAAGTTCCTCCTCCCCCTTGGCTAAGTACCTCTGTCAACCCTATGATGCTTGGAAAGGTAAACGAAGGGAACACTGGTAGTGACTAAGTGGGAAGTTGGATTGCCTGGGACCCGCCTGCACGCCCCAAATTAGGCTACTGATCCTGAGCTAGCTCTGAAACCCTCGATGATGGAAAGGCCCTGGATGATTGACCCGAGGGAGGCATTCTAGTGGGTTCGAAGTTGCTACAGGATCCCGAAATCTCTTGATCCTCCTTAACCTTAGTGCGAGACTTCTTCCTATTCCTTCCCAATGAGGAACTGGAAAGCCTTTTTTGGCCTCGAGAAGAGGATTCCCCCCCAAAATGCGTCGACCACCGAAATGGGACTGATCCGGAGACATCAAGAACTGGTCTATGTTGGTTTTGGTTAGCAAGGCGTTATTATGAACTTCTTCCTGATGCACCTCCACCTAAGCATAAATTGTCATCAAGTGGGCTTTCTCATGCTCGGTCAAGTATAAGCAAATCTATTTGTCGTCCGGCACAACTTCCCAAACGGCGCGGATGGGAAACTCGCGGCGGGTGGCCTCTTCAACAAAAAATGCACAACCATGGCCCAGCACGAAGAAGAACCACTTGAACTAGTGCTTCACATAGGAAAAGTGAGTCTTTAGGTGGGCAACCCTGTATCCCGGTCGAGAATGGAAGTTGCATAGGTTGTCGTTCAGTCGTCGCACCCCGTGTGTAAAAAGAAACTCTCTGGCTGTGAGGTACAAGTAATCCTTGCCCGTGGTCCCCAACACCATGCACCAGACAACGCAACAAGACATCAAAATCCTCCACGCATGGGGGTTTTGTTGCGATGGAGCTAGCCAAAGGTAGTCCAAGACTTCACAGACTAGGCGGCAGAAGGAAATCTGTAGTCCATTGGAGAACATTGAAGGTTACAACGCCACCTTCTCAGCGAAGCCTTTCGAATCGACAACCCCTTGATGAGTGTTGGGGCCTCCAGATTCGTGGAGTCGGGCACCCTAAAGAAGACTTCATTGACCTTAGGTCGGCTGAGGAAACGACGGAGGCCCAATGGTACCCCTCAAAGAACTGGGAGTCACCACAGACCTTGAGGGGATCTAGGTTGCCAAGAATCCTGGAAGGTAGGGGTGTAAGGAGCTTGGTTCAGACTGGAAAAATCGATTGGATCGAATGGTTCAGTTTGGTCTGGTCTGGATTGAAGTTGAGATCGGTGGGTCTCGGTCCCACAAATTGTGGACCAAGAAATTTGGTCTGGTCTTGGGGTCTATAAATTTTGGACTGGATCGGACCGAACTCCTATATATAATTTAAAAATATTTTTAATAATTTATATATTATTTTTATATAGTAATTATATAATTTAATGATGTAATTTTTATCTAATTTATTATCATTGATCATATAAAATATAAAATAATATATTCTATCAATTAATAATAAATCATAAATCATGTGATAATTTATGTCATTATATGTAAATAGTTAATATATCATATATTCATACATACTCTACTATTTACACTTAATTAAAATAATTAGGTAATATCTTTTTAAATACCTAAGTTGAAAGCAAACATGAATAATCTATGTACAATGAAATTATTTGATATTCATTAACCATATATAAAATATATGACATTATTAATAATTATGCATACTAAAGAGTAAAGTCTAAGTTAATAAGTAGTAACTATCAATATCATAAATATAATTATAGTAAAATATTTTTTTAATGAGTTAGTTACATAATTCAGAGGGAATGAAAATCAGAGACGATCGAAGGAAGATGGAAATAAGAAAGCATGAAAGCGAGAGAGTCTATGAAATGTGATTGGAACGAGGGAATTGCAAAGAAAGGAAGGAGAAAATAAGAGGGGCGTGGGTTTAAATAGGCGACTGTGGCGACTAGACTGCCCACATGGGATAGTGACACGTGTCACCAGAAGCGAAGCAACGGGGGATCATCTCACATTTCCCATTGCACGAGGGAGTGTGGGATCAAGCCATCAGAAGCAACCCTAGACGTGGGAAAATGGACAGGCGCACACAACAAGTAACTCGTCTGTTAGGCATTACAAACCGCCGAGACATCACGGGCAAATATATATAATAAATTTAATAGAAAAAGAATAGAAAGAAAAATCCCCACCATGCATGTATAATAGGAGTTTGTTGTGTAATTGGAATGGATGTTTACATCCCCTACTGGGTTGGGTCTAACTTACCGATCGAGGAGGCCTAACGACCAAAGTGTAGTCTGCCCACAAGTGGGGAAAAAGGCCTAGGGCCCATGCAGGAAGGAATTAGACGTGGAACGATGAGACACTGACATTCTTAACGCCACCCTGCACACGCATGTAGTGGTAGGGCCACGCCACCCTTAAGGACTGACATGAAACAAGGACAAGCATCACGGTGAAGCACCCTGTCCTTGACAGTGTGTGTGACATGACCCCTTGTCCCTCATAGAATGCGTAGAAGGTGGCCGCACTCACCAACTTGATGCGGGATACGAATGACCTCCTCAGCAGGCAGTATAAAAGCTAAGCACTAGGTCAGAATTACTTTCTACATTCCCTCATACACTGAAATTCCTTCTAAAGGACTAAAAGTGCTGACTTAGACATCGGAGGTGTTTCATCTACCTTGAGCCCCCACTTTCGTTGCAGATGGTCGAGCTCGATGACCGGTATGCGAAACACGTCGTTAACATGAATATGTGCATGGTAAAGGTGACATGAGGAATTCGTAAAGATTCAAACATCTTAGAATGTAACTACTTACATTTTGGATATAGGTACTATGAAAAAATATACGCGAAAAAACGAACTATTACATGAGAATCAAAGAATGAGGTTTTCCTTTTTATAAACTATTATAACAAAAATACATGAATATTCATGGAGGAAATATGTATATATTTTTTGGCAGCTAGCTAGCTATATACGAACTCACATAATCGGAAAATAATGCTCGATCCACTCCTCCTAAATAATCTCACTTTCTTTACCTTTATTATTAATTAATTACTTCCGATCGAGCTCCATCCGATGC
Organism: Pterocarya stenoptera; assembly: GCA_003123785.1. Taxonomy (NCBI): domain Eukaryota; kingdom Viridiplantae; phylum Streptophyta; class Magnoliopsida; order Fagales; family Juglandaceae; genus Pterocarya; species Pterocarya stenoptera. The sequence goes on along the minus strand of QEOT01005647.1, from coordinate 15,969 downwards.
GACTGTTTGAAGATCATGATCAATTGTTGCTGCCCCACTGAAAAATTGAAGGCTCCAAAGTATGATTCTAGAGCAGTCCTCTGGTGGAATTCCTTTTAATTTGGTCTCGTCTTCAAGAACCACTTGTTTTACGAATCTCATTGAATTCTAGTAAGATTATAATAATAAAACAAGATCAAATTAACTAATATGAAACGTATCATGAGACACCATATATATAATTACAAACAATTAATTAAAGATATCTATATGCACGCACAATTAAAAAGGTTGTCTTTTTTAATGGCACGTGATAAAGTGGGAATTTAGATTCTCTCCAAATATTTTCTCATCATAATGGTTGCAGGTTCGATATATGGAATTAAGAGTACGGTCTGAAAATCTCATACAAATAATATTAAATATTGTAAAACTCAAATAATCATGTGTTTATCTCTCTTTTTTTTTTTTTTTTAAATCTCCAATTCGATCATGAGACAATTGATGAGTTTGCTTATTACATAATTAATGCTTATAATAAATCTGTTTTTCTATAAAGATCATAACTTGAGTCACAAGTAATTGAACAAATCGTTAGTTATGATCAATATCTCTTTTAACGACTGCCGACACTAGATCAGGTGGATGGCCAATTATATACTAAAATAGCCAATACGTATGTATGCATGGTACGTAAATGTATACGTATATCTACTAAAATAGCTATATATATACGTATATGCATGTTATATATAGGTCATGAGAGAGATCAGCACACTATAAGGTAGGTAGCAGCTACCGTCGTGGCCCCCAGCACTGCTAGATCGATACACCAATCATGTCGGCAATGATCATTAATTAGGTTAAAAATGATTTTCGTTGAACATAAGTTAAGTTTGTGTGATCATCATGATGTGTACGTGATCATGGGAAGGTGAAGAGTCTCAATCTCACATGCAAGGGAATATATATTAAGAATATGTATGTATGTATGTATGTATGTATGTATGCAGTATGAATGTGATAGTTATAGTACTAAGTATAAGGTTGTTGGTACGTACCTGGGAGTATTTTTGAAGAGCAGAAGGGCGACCCCACCTCTCGGGGTCCCAGAGAATGGAGCTGTTGAAGCCAAAACTGGAGATATGAATATTAATAGAGGGTCTTGTCTTCTCAGACTCATTGTTCATTTGCCTTAGATGCCATCCTATTACCTGTGAAGAATCGCATACTGGTCCTTCTATTTTCACTTTCTTCTCATTTGCTGAGAGCAAAGCTATCGGCCATGTCCCAAACACCCTGCATGCATGCATGCGCCCATATATTAATATAATTTATTATTAAATCAGGTCCCTAGCTAAAAAATTATCAATATTAATTTATTAGTCTACATAATTATATAACATATATATAGAACTTCTAATTAGGATAATTATTTTTCATACTTTTTGACAATTTTCAATATCCTCGACTACAATTTGATCGTCAAATAATTGTCTCATATTCTACTTATAATCAATCTGATCAACATTCAGATCTAAATTATTGAGGATGCATGCATATTTTCGAAAAGCGATAGGTTAGAGTACTACTTATGTAAATTGATAGTTTTGATTGTTTAGGGTACTGCAAATTGAAACATAAATTACAGTTATAAATTAGAGATATAATGAGATTCATGAAAAAGAAAAATATTTGGGATAAAAACTTCAAAAAATATTAATTTTCATCCCTCCTACCTACCATCTAAGGGCAGCTCATTTGGATTCAGAGAGTGTTTCATCTCATTTCATCATTACAACTTTTTCAAATTCTCACATAAAATATAATAAACAATTCAACTTTTTCAAATCCCCAATCAGTAATAATATTAAAAAATAATATACTAACAACATGTTATTCAACTTTCATATAAAACCATCTCATCTCATCTCATTATCTAAACCGTACCTTCTTCTTAATTTTAATTAAGTACTAAACCCACTAGGCTATGAAAGTTAGGTAGTTGCTTGCAAAAAACTCCTCTCCTCAACTCGTTTTCAAATTATCATTAACTAATTCCAAACTTCCTCCAACTAATCAATACTACTTTTTTGTACGTGTCACTTCTACGGCCAGAATTAACTTCTATTTTCAACAGTAAGTAAATTAAGAACAGAAAAGGAAGAAGAATTCCATACTCGATTTCTCTTAGTTGTTGGAAGAAGTCAAGATCATAAACATTGGAAAGCCCCGCAAAATGTACGATCCCACTGAGCTTATGGTGGTCGATGTGCTTCAGCGCCAGGTTTCTCTGGTGATCCATTTCAGCTTCAGTGTCCGTGAAATTCTCCCTGAAAACCAAATGCCTATACATAATGCCCGTTTTTCTTAATATTTCCGACACTTCTTCTGAATCCGTCTGCGCTTCAACCACAATCCACAGCAATGGCGGAGGAACCAGCCTTATGGTGTTTGCCAGCCTTCTTAAAAGAACACCTCGAAACTGATCTTTTGTGCTGGTTGGAGAGACAATAATCACGAGTCCTCTGGTCGTCAACTTAGGTTCTTTTGCTGCTTCTTTCTCCGAAGACACTTCTGTGCGTTCAAACTCCCTAGCCGACCGGCTCATGGGAATGGTCGCAGGAGCGTCAGCTATCAAACTTCTATTAATAGGGTTTGGAGCTGTTGGGTGCAGCATTTCAACGGGCTGTGGCGTTGTAGATTCTGAAATGTTCGATGCAGCAACACGGTCGGAAAAAAATGATGCTTTTCCGGTTGGAGTGAAGCCGGTGAAGAACCCCGTAACAAAGCACAGAGAGAAATGGACAACTGCTTTCTTCCATAATTGAACCTTTTTCTTTGATCTTTCCAAGGACCCCATAATTTCTCTACACCAGCTTGCAGGAACGAGGAGATTAAGGAAGAATCAAAATTCTTGGGTGGAAATATAAGTGAGATATATGATCAGGGTGGATGATTTTGCTTTAGGCCAGGAATGAGAAAAATTGCAGAAGACTGTGATATATAATAAGGTGGCAAAGTTGGGTTTGAATGTTGATCGATGAGATGGTCATACGTAGAGAGTTGTAGTAATGTTTAGTATTGGAATTAGGAGGCAAAGCGTCTATGATAGGAACAGGAAAACTAATGATTAATTGCTTTTATTTGGAGTTGTTTCATTGGTGAAGGTGTTTCTTTTCTTCATTAGTTGTGCCTTGAAGTAAAAGGAAGATACAGAGGATGTTGCTGTCTGCACCGAATGGTTGTTGGGATCGATGCAACCCATCAACTAAAACGTACAATATTTCTCAATACACATATATACACACATATATATGTGTGTATATATGTGTATTGAGAAATATTGTACGTTTTAGTATATATATATATATATATTTAAAGGATTCATTTTGTCACAAGGAGTTGCCCAAAATAATCATATAAAAATTATTAGGTTAAAGCCATGAGTTGGATTGGAAAAAAGTATTCCCTCAATATTTGCTAATAAAAGTCATGCCACATGGAATACCCAAAATCCACGATCGAAGGAAATACATCGACCGTGATATGTGCTTTAATTAAGTGTTGGGATATATATGAATATAGGATTGGTACGGAAAAAGATATCAATTCCATCCAATATACAAAAGTAAAGAGAAATATTATTTACAGTTATACGATTAATACTACGCATTTCTTTTAAAAAACTTGAGTGAACATGCATGAAAATCATATGAAAAATTAATTTCTTAATAATAAATTTCACTCTAGTTCTTGCATTACTCATTTGAACGGTAATTATAATCTGCTGGTCTTACCAAGAAAAAGTGTCTTATCACATCAAGTGTAAAAACCAAGTTTGCCAAGTTTTCTTGTAATTATATATATATATATATATATATATATATATGTGGAAAAGTTATTTTCAATTATATAAGTAATACTAGATATAGTTTTAGAATGTATAAGTCCTGTACACTTTCTTTAAAAAAAAAAAGTGAAGTTCACTAAAAAAAATTAATTTTTGTTTTTGGATTCTAGATTAATAAATAAGTGCACGGGAAATAATTTCAAAAAAGAAAAGTGCAAGACTTGCACATGCGCGCACTCTGAGACTATATAATTAAATAATTTCCCGGCCTTTCAATAATATTTCTTACGTTTTGAACGATTCGATCTCTTCTTCCTGCATGAGATCAGTACTGATGCAAAGATAATGAGATGAGATATTATTGTTGGCATGAATGGCAGGCAATAATATCGTTGCATCGCATGATTTTTATTTGTTTGTAAGAATTAGTGTATTAATTAACTTAGGGATGGGAAAGTATTCACGCTATTCAATTGAGAGCCGATGGGTATATATATACATTTGTTTGTGATCTTAATGTTTATCGTTGGGAAAGCTAGCTCACTTTATAATTAATAGTTGTCAAAATGGGAAGAGTCAAGGAATCCATTTGTCAAGTACCACTAGATATATATATATATATATATATTTTAAATTTTCACCAACACAGCAATTAACACTGACAAAAATCAAAAGTTGTGGACAAGTTTAATTAATTTATAGACCTAGATGATCATGAGGCATATCGATCTTATAGCATAGACACAAATAAAATGTCTCATTCTTAGATGAGGAATAATCATCATATCGATAGCAATAGTTGTTTTTCCAGTTAATTTGTTGATCTTCGATATGAAAAATTAGTTTGTTTTGGTTCTTTGTTGATTGTTCTTTGAATTTGATTAATCAATCAATCTTAAAGTATTTGATTGGATGAGAAAATCTATTTATAAGCCTTATTTTTTACACATCTAACACATCGATGATGCAAAGCTTAGCTATACTAGATAATGATTGGTATTTTAATTTTTTTTTAAATTATAATGAGTCCAACTTTAAGTGGTGTATTAACAAACTGACTTATATGTAGCAAAAGTCGGCAGGATGAATAGATACTTCTCATCCGGAAGAAACATCTAGGTCTTCCCCAATATATATCTCTCTCTTTCTCTCACACACACTTATCATCAATGAAGACTCGAGCTACGACTAGAGCTACCCATCATTGACTACCAACGTCATTTCTTATATTTTGCTTTCTGTATTTGGATGCCTAGAAAGTGAAGGAAAAGGAAATATAATGACGCCTGAGTACTCCTTCATACCTTTCACCTTTCTAATTGTGTATGGAAATCAAACTCGTATATGGTATCATTCTTTTTATATATATATTTGCTTTTTCTTTTTCTTTCTTGATTCCAATGATGTTTATTTTGATTTGCAATTTGGAAACCCGAACTTTTCAGGTCCATGGCCAGGTTTAGCTTATAAAGACCAAGACCAAGACTAGATCGTTTATGAGAGAGTTACTTTGAAATGTTATAACGATTAGGGTTTTTTATTGATGAAGGTTCATAATTTTTTACTTGTTTATATTAGTGTTATCAAATCTTAAAGCAATACACATTTATCTTAAAAAAAAAAAAAAAAAAAAAAAAAAAAAAAAAAAAANATCTATCTATCTATCTATATATATATATAAATGTATATATATATATATATTTATAAGTGTTAAATGAACCTCAATAGATAGTAGCAAATGGTGCACACAAGGTATTCGATAAAATCCATCAATAGAATTCATCAAAAAACAGAGTATACACGGAAAACTCATTCCAGACCTTTACAAGCATATTTCATTACATATTAGCTCAGAGTACTATTCAGTATTTATAAAGCATAAAACCAGTATCAGAATATGCTAGAGAAATCCTATTGGTTAAAAAAGATGCTTGCATTCCGTTGGGAATTTGTTCTGGAAGGTTCTGAGTTGTTATCCTCTGTGGCAAGTGCACTGGCTCTAATAACCCCCCGCGATTCCCGCGATTCAAGTGGCACAGGGAGAAAAGTGAGGCTTGAACATAAGAGAGCAAAACGTGCTGAAAAGAGTGGCTTGGTGAGAATATCTGCAATCTGTTCTTTACTTGGAACAAAGGAGACAATGAGAGTTTTGTTAGCTACACGATCTCGTACAAAATGATAATCAAGATCCACATGCTTAGTTCTTGAGTGTAAGACGGGATTAACCGAAAGGTAAGTCGCACCAATATTATCACATAACAGATTTGGGGCATCAGAAATAAAAATCCCTAATTCTTTTAACAAAGATTGTATCCACAACAGTTCACAAGCAATGTTGGCAACAGATTTATATTTAGCTTTAGTGGAGGATCGGGCTATAGTTGGTTGTTTCTTGGAACCCCATGACACTAAATGAGACCCAAAATAAGCACAAAACACACCAGTCGACTTCCGATTATTTGGACAACCAGCCCAATCAGCATCTGAAAAGGCAGTGAGTTTAAAGGTAGAAGTAGATGAAAAAAGAGGCCAAAGGAGGTGGTGAGATGAAGGTAACGCAGAATGCATTTTATAGCTTGCCAATGAGAATTACGGGGTGAGTGCATGTATTGACAGACTTTATTAACAGCAAATAAAATGTCAGGATGGGTGAAAGATAAGTATTGTAAACTACCAACAATACTTCTATAAAGTTGAGGATCTTCAAAAGATGATCCTTCAAGTGCAAAAAGTTTAGACGAGGATGACATTGGTGTGGACACTGGTTTTGACTCATGCATATTAGTCGAGTGAGAAGATCATAAATGTACCTAGATTGAGAGAGAAAAAGACTCGTAGCTGTTCGACTGACATGAATACCCAGAAAAAAAAATGAAGAAAGCCAAGATCCTTTACAGGGAAAAACATGGACAGTGAGGAAATAAATTCAGAGATAAGAGATGAATCGGAGGCAGTAACAATAATATCATCTACGTAGATTAACACATAAATGGAAGTAGTAGCAGTGGTAAATATGAATAGAGAAGAATCAGAAAGTGAAGGATGAAAACCAACATCTGTGAGTTTCGAACTAAGCTTTGAAAACCAAGCCCTAGGGGTTTGTTTCAAACCATAGATAGATTTTTTCAATTTACAAACGTAATGAGGGAAATCAGAATTAACAAACCCATTTGGTTGTTGCATGTAGACATCTTCCTCCAAGTCCCCGTGCAAGAAAGCATTCTGTATGTCTAGCTGATGAAGAGGCCACCGTCTAGTCACTACAATGGAGATCAATAGACGCATGGTAACCGGCTTGACTACAGGGCTGAATGTCTCCGAGTAGTCAAGCCCAGCTTGTTGATGAAACCCTTTGGCGACAAGGCGAGCCTTACATCGCTTAATGGTTCCATCGGCAAGCCGTTTGGTCTTAAGGACCCACTTAGAACCTAGGAGGTTTTGGTTCGGATGAGAGGGGACAAGAGTCCAAGTTTGATTTCTGAGGAGAGCTTCAAATTCACTAGCCATGGCAGCACGCCAGACAATGTATTTGGAAGCCTCCGTGTACGAGCTTGGCTCATCAGGGATGGGAGAGGTTTCGGTGAGAGCAGCAGAGTGCCTAGATGAGGGCCAATGAATGGTCCCATCGTGGCACTGGTGGGGTCGAGTAACCTGGGCTTTGGATCGAGTTATCATGTGATGATTATTGGAGGAAGAAGGAGGGAGAGGTATTGAGAGGGCATCGTGAAGGGGGGAGGTTATAGAAGACGATGGTGACGGCGCAGAAGATAAGTTGGGAGAAGAATGATCGGGAGAGATAGGGTTAGAAGGAAGAGACTCATGGGCTTGAGTTTGTGAGGGAGTGGATTCGTCTGTGTTGGACAGTGAGGTTAATGTGTGGGCTGGACTGGGTCGCGGACTGTGGTAAGGGATCAGGAGTGGCCCATAGAGAAGAAGAGGAAGATAAGTCCGGTTTATGATGAGGAATCGAAAGAGAGGAGGCCGGAAGAGTGTAGGCAGCGGAAGAAGCAAAGGGAAAAAAATTTTCATCAAAGCGTACATCACGCGAAATATAAATTTTGCCAGAGGGAATATGCAAACAATTATATCCTTTGTGATTGGAGGTGTATCCTAAAAAGACACAAAGCTGAGATCGTATATCTAATTTGTGACGATTAAAAGGACGAAGATTAGGCCAACAAGTTGAACCAAAAACACGTAAAAAATGATAATCAGGAAGAGAATTAAAAAGAGCTTGAAAAGGAGAGATGTGCTTAAGAATAGGAGTTGGCATGCGATTAATAAGAAAAACTGCAGTTTGAAAAGTATCAACCCAATATTTGGTGGGTATTGAAGACTGAGTTAGGAGAGAAAGCCCAGTTTCAACAATATGGCGATGACGTCTTTCAATACTGCCATTTTGTGCATGAGAATAAGGACAAGTGATTCTATGAGAAATTCCAAGATTTTGCAAGATGGCATGAAAGGGGTGGAACTCGCCAACCCAATCTGATTGTATATTAATAATATTTTTTGAAAAGGTATTTTTCACATATTTAACAAAAGATAAAAAAAAAATTGTAGAGACATCTGATTTTGCATGTGATGGAAAAAGCCAAATGTATTTAGTAAAGTCATCAACAATAGAAAGATAAAAGCAAAAACCACTAGAGGATAGCACAGGCGCAGGTCCCCAAACATCTAAAAATAATAACTAGAAAGGAAATGTAGAACGAGAGGATGAGGGTGAATGAGGAAGAGCATGTGATTTAGCTTGAAGGCATGCCGAGCATGGAGACTGTGTAGAGGTGGAAGTGACTGGAAGGTTGTAATGCCGTATAGTAAAAGAGGTGATACGTGAGGATGGATGACCAAGTCGAGAATGCCAAATATGTGGTGAAGTTCGTTCTCCAATGAAAGCTTGCTAAGAAGGATGCGAGATGGCTTGATCATCTAGAAGAACATACAGACCATTCTTAACAAGGCCCTAAAGAAGTACCTCCTAGGAATGTAAATCCTTCACAAAGAAACCAGATGAGTTAAATTCAAAGAAGACAGAATTGTCTAAACAAAACTGACGAACTGATAAGAAATTTCTAGAAATTAAAGGAACATGAAGTAATTGTTTAAGGAGAAAATTGCCAGATGGTATTGGGAGTAAGCCAGATCCCGAGTTCTAGATAGCGAGAGAAGAGCCATCACCGATGGTTACTTGATCAGGTCCCTGGTAGGGAAAAGAATCCAAGTTGAGTTTGGAGAAATCAGACGTAAAGTGAGTGGAGGCAGCAGTATCTGGAAACCAACTATTAGAAGAAGACGAGGGATTCGAAAAGTTTGTAAAATTAGCAATGAAAGATGAGGGAGGTGGGGATTGATATGCATGATCAAAACGGTGATAACATGAGACGACAGTGTGACAAACACGGTGACAAAGCTGACATGTAGGACGATTAGTCTGTTGAGGAGGAAAGAAATTAGGAGAGCGACCATCCCTACCTCACCGAAAGCCACGACCACGACCTCGGGTAGGTGGAGTAAAAGAATTTTGATTTGTTGGACGCGTAGTGGCTGCATTAGCAGAGAAGGAAGTAGCGGAGAGGAGAGACTGTGTTTGATGTGTGAGGCGCGACTCATGGTTTACAAGGAAACTGAAAACCTGAGAATTAGAAAGAGGTTCTGGTCGAGTGGTAATAGAGGATACCACCGACTCAAAATCTGTCCCTAAACCAGTCAAAAGATAGATGAGAAATTCGGATTCGGGAAGAGGATGGCCTGAGGCATTAAGAGAAGCCGACAGAGCCTTAGCCTTGTGAAAATAAACAGAAATGGAGTCGGATCCTTTTTTTAATGTTGCCAGCTGAAATTTTGTATGCATAAGGTGAGCTATGGACTGTGCAGAATAAAGACCATGGAGAGTTTGCCATATTTGACGGGAAGTAGAGCAATCCAAGACATGAGAGAGCACTGTATCGATGAGAGAAGAGAAAATAGCTGACATGATTAAGTGATCTTGAAAGTTCCAAAAAGTATATTCTGGGTTGGGGTCGTCATTGATAGTGGTGGGAGGTTTGGTTATGATTCCATCGACATACCCGAAAAACTAATTTCCTTTAAGGAAAGTAGTAATTTCAGCATGCCAAAGGAGATAGTTGTCAGTGGACAGTTTAATGGTGATAAGTTGAGCTGCGGAATTAGTGATGGAGGGATTAGGAGAATTGTTTTTGGCTGGTGCCATGATGAATTGAAGAAGAAAGGTGGACGTAGGTCCTATCGGGCTGCTGATACCATGTTAAATGAACCTCAACAGATAGCAGCAAATGGTGCACACAAG
>QEOT01005642.1:0-26340 GCA_003123785.1 Pterocarya stenoptera | reverse complement strand
TAATAACAAGTTGTTCTGTCTTGTTTCTATCCTTTGTGATGGTTTTGGGTTCATAGCCAGCCGCAAGCTTGAAACTGATCAACCCAAACATGGCACACGCTTCGGTTGTTCCTTCTGGATACCTGCAAGGCCCTCCTGCTGCACCTGTATGGCTGAACAAGGGCGACAATGCATGGCAGATGATATCTGCTACACTCGTGGGCATGCAAGGCATGCCAGGGCTAGTCATCCTTTATGCAGGTCTTGTCAAGAAGAAATGGGCACTCAACTCAGCATTCATGGCACTGTTTGCCTTTGCAGCCGTCATGCCTTGCTGGGTGCTATGGGCTTACAAAATGTCTTTTGGTCATAAGCTTCTTCCATTCTGGGGGAAGGCTGGCCTTGCCGTTTCCCAGGACTTCTTGATCCCCCAAGCCGTTCTCCCCTCCACAAGTTACAAAAATGGAACTCCAGCTACACTGTTATACCCCACAGCTACCATGGTCTTCTTCCAGTTTGCCTTTGCAGCTGTGACTGTGATACTGCTTGCCGGGTCGGTTCTGGGTCGGATGAGCATCAAAGCTTGGATGCTCTTTGTACCACTTTGGATCACTTTCTCCTACAGTGTTGGAGCCTACAGCGTTTGGGGTGGTGGCTTCCTCTTCCAGTGGGGTGTGATGGATTATTCGGGTGGTTATGTTGTTCATTTAGCTTCTGGTGCAGCAGGATTCACAGCAGCTTTCTGGGTAAGTATACCCATTTTTCCCGATATCCCACCTATGGTGATGATGATTTCAGCAATCTCCAATATGTTTTGACTTGTTTAATTGGTCTTCTCTGTAGGTTGGTCCAAGATTGAGAGAAGACCGGGATGAATTCCCCCCTAACAATCTCTTACTAGCACTTGCTGGGGCTGGAATTCTTTGGATGGGTTGGAGTGGTTTCAATGGTGGGGATCCTTTTTCAGCTAATGTGGATTCATCCATGGCTGTCCTCAACACTCATATCTGTGCGGCCACTAGTCTCCTGGTATGGACATGCTGGGATGTTCTCTTCTTCAAGAAGCCCTCTGTGATTGGAGCCATCCAGGGAATGATAACTGGGTTGGTCTGTATCACTCCTGGTGCAGGTCAGAACATTTCTAATTAAGCATGCCTCCTTGTATATTGACAGACCTCATATTCAATTTCTCCCCATTCTCAACCTTTCCCATATCTACAGGTCTCGTTCAGGGATGGGCTGCCTTGGTAATGGGCATAGTTTCTGGGACAATTCCCTGGTACACCATGATGGTTTTGAGCAGGAAGCTGCCGTTGCTGCAGGCTGTTGATGACACCCTTGGTGTGTTGCATACTCATGCTGTTGCCGGAATCTTGGGTGGTGCTCTTACTGGACTCTTCGCTCATCCAAACCTCTCAAGCTTGTTCCTACCCGACACCCATTCAAAAGGTGGCTCCTTCTATGGCGGTGAACGTGGAGTTCAATTTTGGAAGCAGTTGGTTGGAGCATGTTTTATAATTGGTTGGAATGTACTGGCTACATCCATCATTCTCTTGGTCATTAAACTTTTAACACCTCTTCGAATGACTGAGGAAGAGCTCAAGATTGGGGACGATGCAGCTCATGGAGAGGAAGCCTATGCTCTTATTGGGCAAGGACAAAGAGAACAACGATATACACAAGATCGTAACAATGGTGACATCCAGCTTGAAGAGCAGCACGCAGTCTGATGTTGGATAAACTCCTTGAACAAGCATTCATTGGAAATCACACCAACCATGTAAGAGAAACTCATTTATAATAAATAAATAGTGCTCCCAAGCAGCTAAATACATTCTTGTTTACCGATTAACAAGAAACTCGATAAAATATCTCCTATCATTCCTCTGATTGGAGCATTGGCTATAGATAAATTTTGTACGCATTACGGCATCGCCTTAGTAAGCTGACTCAGAAACAGAATGTTGGAGATAAGCAGCTAAATCGAAAAAAAAAAAAAAAAAATTGCAAATGGACTGAGGAGAAATTCCTACTTTTCTTTGAGATTGTTCTGTTTAAATGCATGAGTTCCATAACACAATGCAAAAAGGTCAATCTTGAATGAAGCTCCAATAGAATATTTTGGATGCTATTAAATTTATGTTGAATATCTAATTCAATAGACGACTGTCATAAAGCAAATACCTAAGCAAATTCCTCAAATCCGGAGTAATTTTTGTTAAAGAAGACGAGGGTAGGGCACTCAGGCTTCACACTGAGTGTCCAAGGTCTACAATTTGTTTTTTTTTTTTTTTTTTCTCTATAAAAGAAAGGCCTACAATTTGGTTGTTACTGAGACAGAATTACTACCGTTGCTATATGGATTAGAGTTTCTAGCCTTCAGGTTGTCGAGTTTCTCCACAAAGTTCTGAACACGGCGTACCTGTTCAAGCAAGTTATTAGCTCATGCAGTAGCCTTCAGATAATTCAATGCAAGGCTATTAATGCGCGCACAGTTTCATGATAACATCAAACATAGACACAACAGCTTTATATTTCAGTCTACCACTGGTAGCCAAAAAAAAAAAAAAGGGACAAAGTGGAAGATAATGCAAACCTAGGGCAAACATACAGACTCTTTGGCACACAACTCACTCCTTTCAAAGAAAAAAAATTCTGCTACAAGAGGGTAGCAAATATAACATGATAATCAAGTGAGCTGTTTTATTTTAATGGCGTGGAACCTCACCAAGGCAGGGCCCTGTGGACCCACCCTTGGGCAATAAAAACCTGTATACACGACCCCACCCACTAGAAGAATGTCATAATCCAAGGAAACTCCTAGTGCAAAATTGAGAGATCTATCATAGTTATGAAAAGTTGAAATAAGACATGGACAGTAACCACACCAGAACATGAAGACATAACTACAAATGTCTCATCTAGTTTCTTGGGAGACCGTTATGATGCAAAAGGGCGAAAGTAAAAATGCAAACAAAGTATATGCTTTACAAGTAGCATACATATAATATTAAAAGGCATGCATATAGTTTAGCTTAAGTGTATGAAGTGAGAGATATAGAGAGAGGGAAGAAGATTGGAAGTAATATAATTCCTGGCAGCCCAATTTACAATTACATGGAATACACCAAAACATTAGATTGGTGCAGGTCTCTCTTTGGTCTTCATTGTTGTGAACGAAAAATAGACATCAAGAACATCTCCAGACACATGGCACAACATAATATAGGATATGGAACGAAAAACAACTTAGTAACCAGCATAATCGTGCATAAGGCATCATGTTATATGCTGCCACAATAAATTGAGCAATATATCATCTCAATAAAAGCTTTTGGATCCATGAGTGAAAAATTACAATTTGAAACCAGAGAGCAGATACAACATCCAGCTTGCAAGATTGATGGCTTAGAATACTAACCTCAGCCTTCCGCTGCAGTTTCGCTTCTCCTTCAGCCTCGATGCTATCCAACTTCAGTAACTGTTTCATGAGCAACTCTATTGATACTAAAAATTCCTTCTCTTCAACTTTGGTCCCACCATCCACAGCCACCTCAAAGGCAGCCACCTACACAAATGAGCAGCTCTGTTGATACTTGATATAAGTCTCCATTGGATGCATCCTTCACAGAGAGGTGTTTTAGAGGAGATAAGTTTACCCTTTCTGAGATCTTATCAACCTCTGCTCTGACTTCTGCAACTGCTTCAGATGCTTTTGCTATCTGATCGCTTTTTCTCATCTCCTCAAGCTTCCTCACTTTGCTTGCAGTGTCCTCCAAAAGCAAAATCTTTGACCTATCCTTTACACCTGCCATGTGCAGGTGCTCCTCGTCCTCTTTCTCTTTTCCTCTGAACATAAGTCTTTGGTCTTTAGGCTCCAAACCAGTTTTCTGTGCTAGAGCATTCTTTATATCCCCTGTCATTAATAAACCACTTAAAGAAAACATATATAAACTTCAATCAGAATATATATTTGTTCATACTGGTAGCCTAGAAGGTTCAAGTAATGGCTGTACACAAACACACAAGTACCATATCAAAGAAAACTCCTCCGGTTAAAACACAACTGATGTGATAAAAATCAACCATACAACAATACAAATCAGCAATCAATAGTTAGGACAACCAAAGCATTCATTGTCGATCAAAAACTCTCTTAGAAGATATACTCGTAATGGTGGAAGAGTACATCAGAACCATTGATTGGAGAATGATCATTAACATAGATGTTGAAGTTTCAAAGAATGTATGAATGCTACATACAATCACTGGTGCATGAACAAAAACACCTCAACATTCCTGCAACATGAAAGCAATACTAAGAGAGTGCAATAACACCATCTAATGCTGACCATGTGAGCGTGAAGGAGCTCGTCACCCCAAAACATACTACCTGGAATTGGTAAGAGTTGGTCATTCAAATGATAAGATTCAAGAGAATTAAAATTCCATTGACATTCCAAGTCACATGAAAAATGGGGAATTCCAACTCCCACTTCTAAAGCTAGAAATGCAATTGTCACCCTTCTTAACTTCACAAGAGTACCATTAATGATGCTATCAGAAACATTTTATTAGATCTTCAAAATTACCAGTACATGTAAACCACAATACAAAGGCTTTCTTCTAATTTTTTTTTAATATTCAATAAAATAAACTTAGTATGATCAAAATAGTATATATGATCATTTTGACTGTAAAGATGAAGATTTTGTTGTGCTGATTAAAATTATATGATCATACTAAGTTTATTTTATTGAATATTAAAAAAAAAGATCAAATCCAATCTTGAGTACATCAGATCATAAACGATGCCAAATGTGAACAATTGTAATTCTTATGAGGGTTACTAGTGCAAGGGAATTCAGGTCTGATGATGCAAATTTGACAAATTCTACGTTAACAGCGCTGGACTACCTCGAGAAGACAGATCAGTGCAAATATGGCAAGAAACAGTGAAGATTCCTCAGAAAGTTCTTTTTGGCGCACACGTCGTGGTCACCACTCTACACGTTTAGACCCTAAAATCAGCCGCTTTCCCATTCAAATCGTTGATTTAAGTTACTTTTTTACCTTTTATGGAAATATTTCACTTTCCTTTTTAGATATGACTCTGATTCCAATTTGGGCCAGATTTTTGTCAAGATTCTTATTTTATTACATACTTTATTTTTTGCAATAATTGGGATTTTGTCTTCTTGGTCAAGATTCTCATAATCTTGAACTTCCAAAGCCATTTGAGCTCGGCTGGTGGGCTTCAGAACTTGATGATGAGTTTTATCAATATACTTTACTCTCAGAGTTGTCTCTCTATTTTACATCTTTTCTCAATCTCAATCTCTAGTTTTTATTGATTAAATAGCCGTCATAATAATTCTAATTATGTCCGGCATCAGTTATAGAGCAGGCCGAGCTATGAGGAGTAGAAGATTTACCAAAAGTAGATTGGGCAGGGACATGGACCTCATGACGGGTAGGGCCGTGGAGGTAGGAGACCATGAGTTTGATCATTGGCCCTTGAGTAGTGGCAGAGCTGTCATTGCCGACATCATCATCTTGCTTCTGGATGAGCATGCTGTCGGGCTTCACCTCCCACTTGATCTCATTGTTATTCTCATCCAGAACTGAATCAGGAACGTGCTGATCAGAGTTCTTGTTCATCACACCAAAACTGAGACAAAAATCAAAACAAAAAGGGAAATCTTAAGAACGGGAAACTGGAAGTCCTATTCTACAAATCTTGGAATGTGTCAGTGATATTGCGAAACCCATTTTATAACGATCCATCATTTGGTCCACCCCAGTTCAAATGCGATGACTAAACTCCCAATCTATCCAGCTGGTTGCATCAGGACCCAAAACCAGAAAAATCATCAAAACATAATGAAGCAGCAGTTCCCAAAACTGATTTAACCACCCACACCCATGAATTTGAAAACAAGAAAAGAAAAAGATTAACAGTTCTAGCATTTGTTTTATGTCACTTGCATTCAACCAGTTTATTTTTATTTATTTTTTATTCGCACGGGGTGTCCGGGAACAGCGTTCCGACTAATCTTGGGGGTGCACAGGCCCTCAGCAAGGAGTTTCCCGCAAGTGCACCTTAGGTAATTCAAGAAAAAAATCCCCCAATCCAATGGTTCTTAGAGATTGTTTGCACCCCTAAGAGTATTGACATTGGCTTCATCAAAGCCATCTCCAAAATTTGACAAAAAGTACATGTTTTCCATAAGTCCAAAACCTCCTGAGCCATAACCCAGCCATTGGATTCATCAAAATAATAATATAATATTATTTTTTAATAATAATATTTTTAATTTATTTTTTTCATATTTTGCAATTACACTAATCATATTTTACAATTATACTAATAATATATTAATTAATAATTTTTAATTATCTTCAAGCTCATCCCCCAGTGAAGACTACAGTCATGTAGTCAACAATTCTGCTGCCAAACAATGTGCAAGCTACAAATTGCAGCTTCCTCTTCTTGAAAGCAACGTATCAAGATTTCAATGACCAGACAAAAAAGTCCGTAGCCCGGGAGTTATTCTTCCGCATTTTGGAATAAAAAATTCCTTTGGCCTGTGAACAGTATCACTTCAAATTTGAAGAATGAATTGGATTCACTATAGCTCAAATCTTGAGATGAGCAGTTATAGCTACTCCAATGTAGATGCTTTCAACGATATATATGCAAAATTTGCATTTAGCTGAGCTTTTGATGAAGCCAATGCCAGTGCACTAAGGGGATTTGAACCTTAGACCTGGGGGGAGCATACCCCCAAGTCCAAGGTCTTTACCACTTAATCCAACCCCTAAGGGTTTGCATTCAACCAGTATATTATATGAATTAGAAGAAAAAGAGTTGGCTCCCTCCAAGTCTAAGGCTTGAATCTTCTTTGGTCAATTTCTAGGGGTCATCAGACTACTACGGGAACTTTCTTTGAATTACTCGATATGTACTTTTAAGAAACTCCTTGTCAAGGGCATGTGCCCTCCTGGGATTAGTCAGGACTTTGTTCTTGATACCCGGTGCCAAATTTTAAAAAAAAAAAATCAGGAAAAAAATTGGCCCGATGTCAATTTTTATTTCGTGTAAAACCATTTGGGCAGAAGTAACGAATTAGCGGCAACCATAGAACCTCATTCGTCATCTTACTTGAACTATAACACTGCCACTTGCATACATAAACCCAAAATCCTCATAAACAGGAAAGTCCAACTGAGCTACCGAGAATATTTTGACCGATATTTGGACAAATAAATAAAAATTAGACAACAAGGCAACCGATTGTGCAGCAGCAAACCTACAGCAAGAAAAATACATCGCAAAAAAAAACCCAAACCCAAAAAAAGAAAAAGAAAAACAGAGACAGAGTTATAGAGATTGAGTCGACGGCATACCGACTGGACGGCGGTGGCAGGGCTAGCCGGAGCAACGACAAGCGGAGACGGGAGCTGCAGAGAGAGGGGAATCAATTCTTACGGCAGATGAATTATTGGGACAAGAAAAATTATATTTCGGCATGGCTGACTTGGGGAAAATATGATAATATTAAATAATGCAATGTTTTTTATATTTATTCGTAATTATAGATGAGAAATAGTATTATTTTTTAAAAATTTCTGACTTGGAATGAGTCATGACAACCGATGAATGCGAAGACAACGTGGGCCTGTGTCAATTTGAGAGCTTTTAATTATGAAAAATATTATTCATTTTTTTTAAATATATATTTATTCAGAATAATTGATAAATTAATAAAAATTTCTATTTCTATTTTATGTTTTAATTATTTAAATGTCACATCAAATAAAAATAATAAATAATAAAAAGTTATTACTCTCACGTGTCTTCTTTGACCTAAAATTTATATCCCAGTTCATGATCATCTTTCTTCTCAGAGAAAAATCCAATATATAATAGATGAAAACAAATTTTTATCAATTATTATTTACTATTTCACACTTCTCATTTTATAAAAAAGATTCTCAAATATAAAGTATAAAAATAAATAATGAATGATATATAACATTGTTCATGATAGATGGAGCAATGATACTTTCATCACCTCCCCTAACAACCGAGGCACAACCTTTCATCCCTTAAAAATTCAATAAGTTTGGAAAAACTCACAAACACCTTTGAAAACTTTAGTTCAAAAATACATAGATATTTTTATTTGAAAAAATCTAGTTGTAAGTGATTCTGCGTACTGATACGCGCATCCATTCAATGTGATTGGTTAAAAAGTAAATTTTATTGAAAACAGTGCTAATTTGAATTTAGAATATGAAGACAATATGATTAGTACACAGATTGATATGCAAACTTGTTTGTACATAGCAAAACTATATTTATTTAAAAAACTGAAGGCTCAAGAGTTTAGCAATCTTTAATAAAACTTTGACCTTTCTAATCCAATAATTTGACCCCAAAAAAGTTTCTAAAAGCCAAAATATGAGTTTTTCTAAAATCATCGACCAACATATAATTTTTTTTTTTCTATTATCTCTCATTCCCTTGATCATGTTTTTTGCTTTTCTATATATACCATCTGTCATCATAATCTCGAATGAAAAATTTGAGTTTATTGTTGAAAATAGAAAGTCATAGTTTATAATTCATCATCCATGACAAATATTATGTGTCTTCAGTTTCTTCGCATTGATGAATATGTTGATATATTTTCATATAAAAATTTTACTCAGCAGTTGTACACCACACACCCGTTAAGAAAAAAAATAAAAGATAAAAATCTCACATCAATAGGTGTGTAGTGTAGAACTAATTAATAGAAAAACTCATTTTCACATTTTTAGTTAAATTGTGCCCCCTAAGTACAAGAGTTAAGGCCTTGGTTAGGGCTGTAATCGAGTCGAGTCGAGCTAGTCTTTGACTTTTCGAGCTTGACTTGACTCAAAAGACTCAAGTTTGAGATTTTTATTTAATTGTTCAAGTTCTGCTTGGTAAGCTAAACTCCCAACTCGAACGAGCTCATCCCAAAAAGGAGCTCGAGGTTGACTCGAGTTGTTTACTTTTTTATTTTTTGAATAAGATTTAATAATTAATAAATTAGATAAATAATAAATAATAAATCTTTTATGTAACCAAATAATTTGAGACAATCGGTGTAACACCTCACTCCCCACAGTTAAGAAAAAAGTCTTTTTTTTTAGAAAATCACAAGAGCCGGAGTTTAAGAACTACAAATCTATGA
This sequence comes from Pterocarya stenoptera, assembly GCA_003123785.1. Taxonomy (NCBI): domain Eukaryota; kingdom Viridiplantae; phylum Streptophyta; class Magnoliopsida; order Fagales; family Juglandaceae; genus Pterocarya; species Pterocarya stenoptera. The sequence continues at coordinate 17,134 of QEOT01005642.1, read as the reverse complement.
CTTTAAGAATGACCCAAGACCTAGAAAGACGAAAAGATACAGATTGAAGTGTCGTCTTGCCATATCTCTTCTTCTCATCCTCTTCATCTTCTTCATTTTTATCAACTCAAAAGGGAGGGAGTATACAATAAACGTTCGATAGTTAATATCTTTAGTTTGAACATTCAACTATATACATTCGAACATTATATAACGTTCGAACTTAAATTGTGACATTCGAACGGAATCTCGTTCGAATTACCAAACTTAATCAATCAAGTAAATAATCCAATCCGTTCGATCCTTATGCTTGTTCAAATGTGTAAATTTGACCGTTCGAAATCCTTTCTGGGATGAAATAAAATTGTCCCAAAAAAAATTTGTTCAAACAGTATCAAACAATTTTCTCTAATTTTGTCCTAAAAATCCTTCTAGGACAGTGATATTAAAACAAACTTGAAACCTATTTTTGTTCATTACAAAAACTGCTTTGGTATGAAATAGTAATTTTTTTTTTGACGAAAATTTTCGTCTCAAAAGAGTCAAAATGTTGCAGTGGGTTATGTAAAAAGTTATAAAAAAAAAAAAAAAATGTGTATATCATTTTTCTTCCCATCGCATACCAAATTTTTTTATTTAATTAAGCAGAGCATGCACACAGTTTCATGATCAATTCACACCATCTCATATTCATTACACATGTACATGGTTTTCATTCCAAGTACATTATTCATGTACTAAATTATGGTTATGCTCTTCGAAATTATGAACAGGTTATATCTTCGTGCTAATTGATAGACATATATATCATCTAAACGAATTTTATGACATCTAGTATTATGCATATTTCGTATTAAATCATCCAAATAGAGATATTAATCTTAGTTCTATTTTTCTTGATCGACATTAATCTCTGGTACTTGTTGGAGAAATCTCTTAATTAAGACAGTCCAATTCGATACCAAAAAAACAAACAGCTCGGTACTTATATTTTCCCTTATAAGCATCCTATGGATGTTAGAAATTGGCCTCGTTTATTTTCATAAATGAGATGAGATGAGATTATATTAAAGTTAAAAGTTAAATAAAATATTGCTAGAATATATTTTTAATATTGTTTTTATTTTAAGATTTGAAAAAATTAACTTGTTTATTTTATTTTATGTGAAAATCTGAAAAAACTGTAATGATTATATGAGATTAAAAGAATTATGAAGACAAACGAGGTCTAAAACGAGTCATGATTTTCAACAAGCATATCTCGAAATCCATTAATTGAGGATAGAGAGACACAAAGAGGAAGAGTCATCAAGATAGAGATTCTTTCTTGGAGAAAGTTTCACAAGTGTAATTGGGCTACATATCTTTCAAAACGTTTTTGTCAGTCAATAACTGCTAAAAACATAAATAAATAAAACAATCACCATTGTATATATCCACCTAAAATACTAGGGTTGAACATGTCTATCTTAAGCTTCTATATATGAACATACATACATGCATATATATATATATATTTATATATATACACACACACACACACACATGCACACTGTACACAGGAAGTTCCTCTAAATTAATTACACCCATGCATATAGATTCAACGTTTGACATGGTATATATATACCCATGTTCCCACACTTAGAACAACCACATATGTCTGGACTTTGTTTGGCAATTGAATTGTTTTCATATTATTTCACTATTATTTATAAATAATTTATTATTATTTATAAATAACTTATTATTATTATTTTAATAGTATTTATAAACTATTTCATTACTGCTCACAGATGTGAGACATTTTTAACAAACTTAATAGCCTTAGCTACTGTTCTATGTCTGGGTTCTAGTGTTTTGTTTTCTTGAAACTTTGAGGGAAATCGGAAAGCGTAATCCAATATGAGAGGTGCTACGTACAGTCCCATTCTGAGACTCATTTGCAATCCTATGTACGTGCGCACATGTGTTTCATTCAAATGACCAAATTGTCCCTAGTTCCTACTGAAAACTATATCGAGACATCAAAATTACTGAAAATCGAGAGCTGAAATTTTTTTCCCTCTCGTCAATCTGTGTCCACTACCCATTGACAACCTCCTCCACCATCGATGGAGTTGCATACTCCACTGCCCATCGTCGGCCTTCTCCACCATCGACGGATTCACAATGCTCTTCTCCTCCACTGCCCATCGCCGACCTCCTCCACCATCCACAGAGTCGCAGTGCTCTTCTCCTCCACTGCCCATCGCCGACATCCTCCACCATCGACAGAGGAGGTAAGGAGTTTCTAACGTGAGTTTGTTTCTCTTGGAAAATCCGATGTTTCTATACATTTGTTAATGGAAAGTGGCTTACTTTACATTTGTTAATGGAAAGTAAATGAGGTTTTGTGTCTAAAATCAGGATATCAACTTGAACAATTACAGCTACATTTAACTGATCTCACCTTCCCCACACACACCCACTTCTAGCACTATGGTTCCTTTCTTCATTGAGTGAATGACTCTGCAGCAGTTTCTCTGTGAATAGCAACAAAATTGAAGTATACTTGAAACACATATAAATTTGACCTTTTAATACTAAAATGAAAAGTCCAAGACCTTAATCAAAAACTAAGTTAAACATAGAGGTTGCAAAAAAAATTAACCATTCGAGGGTGGCTGTCTTTAACCAAAGAAATCAAATAGAGAATGGAAAATAAATGGTACTGAAAAACTAAGTGAAACTTGGTATCATAGGGATACGACATGCCCAAAAACTCAAAGCAAAGCAAAACTACATTCTGAGTCTTCCAATGTGTATTCATGTTGGAATACTTTTGTACATAAATGAAAATATTACTGAGAATACATTTGTGCATGAAATCTACATTAGTGACAATACTCATGTTGTGCTTAAATGTTCATCAAGTTATCTTTTCCATACCAAAGTTTTATACTTATTTAATTTTTTTTAATTTCATGTTGTGCTTAAATATATCAAGATTGTTCTTGATTAGTTATTACTCTATATAGGTATTCTTGGTATACAACTCAATGAAGAAAGGAGAAAAAAACATATCTACTAGGTGATCATTGTTTTCTTCAATAGATATGTTTTCTTCTGAAAACAGTACTTATCCGAATACTCCAAATGTGAGAAATGTTGAGGAAGTAACTAATGGGGTTTTAGAGCCAACTCCAAGGAATGATGTTGATGATGGGATTTTAGAACCAAAGCCTAGGAATGATGATCATTGGATTTTAGAGCCAACGCCGAGAAATGATGATGATGGAGTTTCAGAGCCAACGCCAGGGATGTTTTTTAAAATTGAGTAAAAACTCATTGACTATTATAAGCAATATGGGAAAAAGACTGAATTTAGCATAATGATCCAAAAGAGTAAAATGGAAGATGATAGGAGTGTTCGATATGTAATACTTGGTTGTGCTCATGGTGGTAAGGTAAGGAATTGTATAACCAACCTTTCTAAACCATGACTGACAACGAAAACCGATTGTAAGGTGAAGATTAATGCAGAATTGGTTGGTGGTGTCCTACGCATAACTACTGTTCAAAATGCACACAACCCATGGGCTAAGTTTACGAAATACAAGATTTTTTAGATGTAATTGAGCTATTGATGATTCCATAAAGAGGCAACTAGATATTAATGACAAGGCAGACATAGGTATGGCCAACAATTTTAATGCATTGGTTGTCAAGGTTGGTGGATTCGAGAAACTTCTATTTATTGAGAAAGATGCACGGAATTATATTAAAAAAGTTCGACACCTTAAACTTGGCAAATGAGGTGTTGATGCACTTCGTAGTTATTTTGAGAGAATGCAGTATAAGAATGATGGGTTTTACTCATTGATGGATTTGGATGATGATGGAAAATTACAAAATATTTTTTGGGCTGATGCACGTAGCAGATATCTATATATGGCATGTCATTCACCCCTTTTGTTGGTGTTAACCACCATGAACAGTCAATACTTTTGGAAGCAAGATTGATATCAAGTAAAAGTACTGAAACATTTGTTTGGTTATTTGAGATTTGGTTGAAATGTATGGATGAGAGAGTGTCAAAAACTATCATCACGGATCAAAACAGTGCCATAAAAAATTCTATTATAAGAGTTTTTTCAAACACCCGTCACAGATACTGTTTGTTGCACATAATGCAAGAATTGCTAGAAAAGTTGGGTTCACAGGTTGAATATAATTGTGAATTGAAGAGTGCATTGCATAAATAAGTTTATGATTCTCAAACTTCTACGAGTTTGAAAAGTATTGAGAGATATTTCTTGACACTTACAATTTGCACGAGAATGCATGGCTTCAAAGTCTCTATAATGAGCAAATGTATTGGGTTCATGTATACATGAAAGATACATTTTGGGCTGGGATGAGCACAAGTCAGAGGAGTGTGAGTATGAATGTCTTTTTTGATGGATTTGTACATTTAGAGACTACGTTAAAAGAATTCGTTGATCAATTTAATAATGACTGAGGAAGAAAGTAGAGAATAAGATGGCAGCGGACTTTCACTTATTCAATTGCAGAATCCCATGTATATCCCATTTACCCGTGGAGAAGAAATTTCAGAAAGTATACACGAATTCTAAGTTTAAGGAAGTAAATATAGAAGTAATGAGGATTATCTATTCTCATTGTGTTCTCATAAAAACAGAAGGAGCAATTACAACATATCAAGTTTATGACCAGAGACAAGTTGAAGACTGCATCAAACGGTCAACTTTGCAGGCATACTTCAATGAAAATGAGTGCGAGGTGAAGTGCATGTGCGGACTATTGGAGATGAGAGGAATTATATGTAGGCGCATTCTTAAAATTTTTCGTCTCAAGGGATGTCTGAATGTCACCAAAAAAGTACATTATAGATAGGTGGATGAAGGACATTAAACGTAGATATGCTCTCATTCGAAGCAGTTACGATGACTTGAGCGGTAAACCAGCTGCTGGTAGGTACTCTTGTTTGATAAAAATGTGTTAAGAAGTAGCTACAAATGTAGTAGAAAGCGAAGATAATTTCCTGAACATGACACAGAAGTTACAGGCAATGAATTTGATTTACACTAAGACAAAACCCCAGTCCACAGTTGCAAATACTCATACTTTCATTGAAGTCGAAACTGGAAGTTCAAAGAAAGTGTTAAGTCCTCACATTGTTAAAGGTAAAGGGAGGACCCATCGAAGAGGAGACAACCTACAATAGAGAAGTTACAAAACAAAAACAAAAAGGCCGGTGGCAAGTGACAGGAAAATTGTGAGGAAGACTTAAATAATGAGATTTTGATATATGCAAACATTTATTTTTAAGTTATTTAATTTATTTATGTATTCAAATGTAGGCAACAGTACGTTCGGAAGATGTATTAAACCCAACAGATTTGGTAATATTGTCTGGCACATAACAATGTGTTGTTTCGCAAGTGCTTGGTATACAACAAAGCGTTGTTTCTCAGGTAAATGTTGTTACTTTTCCCTTTTGTTTCTATGCTGAACAAGTAATGAGATTTTTTTTATGATTTTTACACAAATTTTCAAACTACTTGCATGTAGACTTCCAATATCATGGCCCTCTCAAGGACTAATGAGAAGATTGTGTAAACTACTGCATTTTGACTATGTTAAAAAGAATTGGTTCATGTATTTCATAACTTCATCGGTGTAACTCTATTTTGGCATGATGTGACATTCAGTGTATTATTGTAACTCGATGTATTGTTGATGACGTTGGATATTTTAACCATTTTATGAGTATGAATTTCTATAGATTTTGGTGGACATGAGATTTGCATCGTATTTTCAAACTATTATAGGATTGGTCATGTTAATGAGATTGGTAGACATGAGATTGGTCATTATAATTTTCTAACTCCTAGTAGTATATGCTGCCATCATTTTCTAACTTCTGAATATTGAAAATATAGCAATCCAAACTGTCTGAAAATATGACAACACTTATAATATATTAAATAAATTTCATATGTTTTAAGAGTTTCATACACAATTGCTAGGTTTGAATATTACAATATTGACAAAAAGTTATAAACCTATTACAACCTTAACAAAATTACACAGTTTGGTATGCATTTACTTAATTTGAAATTGTTCTTGATCCTATCCAATAACATGATATTAGAATTGAAAGTCTCCAATATACGCAGAGTAGCATGCATGCATGGCTAATATCTTTCATTTCACCTTGAAACTCATCCCGATCATTAAGAAGTCCTAACGTAAAATTTTGGATGTCCTCCTCCCTTTTTTGAATCTCTTCCCTTGCACGTTGGAGTTCTTAATCCCTCTTTTGGTGTTCTTCCTCCCACTTTTATAATTCTTCCTCTCTTTTGGATGTGACGTTTTCTTTTTCAGATAACTTTTCCTTCATTTCCTATTCAATATCTTCCCATAAAAAGTACTCGTAGGTATGACCTTCCTTGCAACAAACAGCTTGTACAAGTCATTGTGAGAACTTATGATTAATACAACAATGTAGGAAAATAAAAGTACACAAACAAGAGTAATTAGTGTTGACCTCCTTATTGTAATTTGAACAGGAATAAAAAGGTCGCCTTGGATTTCTTGCAGTGTTCGAGAATTTTAGACGTGCGATCTCTACGCATAAACATCTTGGAGTATGATTCAAAGAACGATTAACCAAAGAAGATGAAGAATGCGATGGAAGATATTACATTATAAAAAACAGGAACACCCTTGGAACAAACACAGATGCTGCTGCAACATAACAAAGATTTCATGGATTATATAATATATGAAAAAAAAAATATTGACAACCAAGTATTACAACTGTATTACTATTTTGATATTATATATATATGTGTGTGTGTGTGTGTGTGTGTGTGTGTTTCGAGAGTAGGTAGGTGGCAATGCTAACACTGTTGCATTAAAACTTTGTTGCAAAACTGCTATTGGACATGTGTCTAACCATTTTATTAGCAGCTTTTCAAAAGTTTCTATTGATAAGGAATTATTTTCTTGGTCAAATATGGACTTCTCATTAAAGTAGAAAGCATGACCTTCTATGTTGGCTTATTTACAATCATAAGTGGGCCAAAATGAAAAGCAATAATAGTTTAGAACATTCCAACCAAAATATTTTAGGTTCATTATATGGACTTGGCCAAGATTGAACAACTTTGTTCACTAACAGGCTAAAGACTAACTAAAATGTATTGGAAGAAAGAAAATCAGTCATGAGTATAGCAGACATGGTATGAATGCTTGCTCTTAATAAGATAAGCAGACTAAAACATAGGCACGTCAATATCTTTGTTGCCAAGTATTTTAGATATGTCACATTTTTTACTCGTATACTACACATGTCAATGACTTTGCTGTAAAGTATACTAGATATGTCAATGACTGATGTGTCACACAAAGCAATTGACCAGAGTAACCAATTCCATAGCTTACAGTATTTGTGATATTGACAATTGACGAAATAACTAGATATGTAGTTACATAAGAGGTTTTGGAGACTAGCTTTATGTATTTGTTAATAATACTCAAAACTTATCAAAACTGAAGACTTCTAACCCAATAAAAAACAAAGCCATTTAAGTGAGGAAAAAAAAAGGTAAGGAAAGAGTAAACAAAGTGGGGAAGTTGGGAAAGAGCGGGAAGAACCTCTGGTTTATGAGATCTCTCAAGTGCAGGCATTATTTCTAACTGCTCTGTTTAACTATCACATTGACATAGAAATCATCACTTCCTTTTTTGTTTTTATTAGTTTTTAATTTGGTTTCAATAACAACAAAAAAACAAAAAAAAAAAAAAACAAAACCCTTTGGATGCATGTGTTTTATTTAATTTTCATTGATTTCTATTTTTTATTGAATGGTTTTAAGCATAATCAACAATAGCCTCAAAGCCATCGAGATCCTTGATAAATTATTGTCACATGTTCATTCCACTGTATCTCAATGACATGTAAAATTCATCCCACATCTGCTTATTTGATTCGGCAAGTAAGAGATGACAAGATAAACTAGAAAAAAAAATCGATATAAACTTAAAGCAGCATAAATCAAGCTCATAGGCAATAACAAACAAGCTCAGCATCTAACAAGAATTCATACCATAAAACAAGAATGTGAAAGCTCATAGCAGGAATTGTTTTACTTTGTTGAGGGCATACTCTAGCTGACGAAGGAGACAACGACGACGACAACTAAGGAAGGGGAAAGGGACAAACGACGGTTCTGAGTAGGGGGAAGGGGACAACGGTTCTGAAAGGGCGACGACTGTAGACGGGGAAGGCGACGATGAAGGAGAATGGGATTTTTTAGATTGCTTTTGGGCTTAGGGCCTAGAGAGTAGTTTTTTCCTTCCCCACGTACTAGATCTTTTAGACAAATTTTTCACTAAAAAATGAAATGATTCGTTTGGTTTAAGTACGGCCTGGATACGCATTCCCAAATAAGACTGCAATTTCTCAATCTGATATACTACTTGATAAAGCAGTATCGAACCATCAGGTCCCCATTTTTCTCATAAGTCCATTTTAGGATCCAATGAACCTTGTACCTTTTGCAGAAATGGAGGGAGTAAGGAAATTTTGCACCATGTCGATCCAATTTTGAAACAACTGCATTAGCAAAACATTTAATAGATTTTTGAAGTTGTTCAAGGAAAACTTTAGAAATGGGGCCAAACTAGTTCCACCATTTTAAGAATCAAAAGGGAAGTTTGCCTTTGAATTTTTTATCAAAATTAAAAAATCAGGAGTGACTCATGTCTGCAGTTTGAAACAACATGAATTTGATTCAGACATCAATGTAATCATAATAATAATAAACAATTTCAGAATTGGAAAGTTTTTTTACGTAAATGGGTGAGTATCGAACCAACAAAAGAAGATCTAGATCTAGCGAAAGAATTTCTATATACGTTGGGTCCTAGAGGTTGATCAAAACTTATTTTAACAGTACCATCCAAATATTGCTGAATATGATCAAGATCGAGCTCATCTGCAAATGCTCTAGCAGGAGGAACTTCAGGTTCCAAAGTCCATTCATTGGAAAGAGAAATATATTTCCAACAAATCATTTTTGGAACTTGAATGTTCGCGTCAGGGGTATAACTTTGAATTAACAAAGTTTTACTTCCTGAAGTTTTTAAAATAGCTTTATGATTTAAATTAGTTTTCAAAAGTCGATAATAAATTCGGTAGACAATGAAAAGAGATTTGCTACATTCTTTCATCTCATAACCAGAAGTTAAAATATTGTCAAAGCTTTCAAAATACAAGTATATATCATCTAAAGAAATAGTTAAATCAAGGAAACAGTCAAAGTGGACAGGTCCACTGAATAGAGAAGATTGAATTATATAAAGATACTAGTTTTAAATTTTTTGAATCTAGCATCACGCAAACAAATTAGAAATGCAGAAGCATTAATGCATTTTCTCATTAGAGATTTGACAACAACTTAAACAGAATCAATATACAGTAATTTGTACTGAATATTTTTTGGGGTAAATAAGTAATATTTATATGAGCGGTGCTACTCCCACCGCTAGGAGCCACCGCTCCCTCTATCGTTAGTATAAATTGAAGTGTTTATTTTTTCTTTTATTTTTTTACATCTATTTTTTTAATACATTTAAATATTTTTTTAAAAATAAAAAAATTTATAATATTATTAAAAAATACTTACTTAATCATTAAGTAAAAAAAATAATTAAAAAAATTTTAAAAATCAAAATAGTAAAAACTAACGGTACGACCCAACGGTAAGATTAGCATTTTTCTATTTATATATATATATATATATTTACGAACTCCTGCGAGTCGTGTCGACCCAGTAGCACTGCTGCCGACCTGTTCGATCTGTGTTTTTTTGTTTTTTGTATCTTCTTTTGATATGTTTTGTTAAATAGTCTTGTCAAAAAGCCCTAATGGAAGAGATCTTTTATTCATTGTAAAAGTCTTCTATCATTGCCATCATATGCACTTGAAAATGCTTGCGACTGATGTCATTATATATATATATATTTGGTTAATGTTTTGATTTTTGTTTTTTGACCAGAGACTGATGTGGTTGATGAAGCTGGATTTGAGAAGACAGGGAAAGCAGGTGATTTTCAGCTGAAACAAGTAAAAATAATTAAGCTTCTACCCACTCCCAACGTGAAAACCGGAGCTGCATGTGCTCCTTGCTTGCACTTGTCTCTCCGTCTTTTCCGATCCCTATCTTAAGTAGTACTCCTGTTTTTTTTTTATACCAGCTTTCACTCTTTCTTTCCAGGAAATTTCTATTTCATCATTTACGTTGCTGAATTAAATTAAAGAATGTGGAAATATAAAGTTTGTATTGGAACGAACCACAATCTCCCTGTTCACGACATGTTTCATGCTATTCATACCTGTCCCCTCAATCAACAAGGATTATAATATTTTGGCTTCCAGTTAAATCAATTTTCTCCACCTGCCAAACTATATATGCATGTATTTGCCAATTTCCTTCAAATTTGTTGAAAGGAGTCAAATCCATGAATTTTTGTACGTTTTGGTTCACAACTGAATGCGCCACTCTACCAAAACTTTTGGCCTTTCTCCTGCTTGTATGGCTATATATAGCGCACGGCCATCATCATCTTCAGCACCTCCTTCATGAATACCCTGCCTGAGCTCCGTCTTGTATTGTTCATATCATGGTTCCTTTGAGGTTTGATTCGAGATTTATGAATTTTAATTAAAAGGCTTATAATATTTATTAATTATATTGCAGATTCAAAAGTACTGTTTAAAATATCTATGCCAGTAATAATAAAATATTATAGACTTCATTTTACGTGTCTTATATATATATATATATATAACTATTGTAGACAAAAGCTTAAAATTATTTTTGAGCGGAAAAGAGATAAAAATTTTGATTTCCATTCACTGCGGATGCGAGGATGACACGTACCCTCGTGATTCAGCAGCCGGCCCTTAACACAGAACATTTTAGTAGTAGTATTGGTTCCTAGCTATTTCAGCCGACGAAAGCATGGGATTGCAACTGTTAAGTACTCCCGTTTTTCGATTCTTTTTCCGCTGTGTTTTTATTCTCCGACAAAAAGACAAAGCATACCTTTGGTTTCTTTAAAGAGTGGGGTTTTTCAGCAATACTTTGTAGTGGATCTAGCTTGAATTTAGCAACAGTGGAATTAAGCAACTTTGATCCAAAAATCCCTTTAAAAGAAGAGCTGGGGGAGACATATTAATAAGCTCTTTAATTTCTTTTCCACTTAACGAGATGCAACCCAAGGAAACACAAATACTCATTGATCGAATCGATCTCTTTCAGCAAACAGTGTAACCCGAGGTTAAAAAAAAGCAGCTTGAAACCGTACATGACACTTAAAAAGACCCGCAACGACTTGGTCTTTTGATTTAGGCACACTTGTTATAATAATGATATATCCGCTTCGATTTCAGAGGAAGGACCCCCTCTTGATCCTCCCCCCACCCTTCTTCTTTCACTGCTCTGACCCACATAAAGAACAAATTGAATCCAACCTTAAAACAACACTGATTCCAGTCGTAGGGGTCCTATTTGGTCACAAATTTTTGTAGAAGATCGCAGTCCACTAAAGCTAAGCAAACATGCCTTTATGGCTTTAACAAGCCAAAGCAAAAACCTTTGCGTATGCTAAAGATCGAGGCCCCTGCTGAGCTAGGCCCCTACGGTTGGACACCCGTATCCTGGCCAAAGATTAGCTGACTCACATGACGAAATCTCATCCGCTCATTCAACACATCAAATCAACATTCCCTTGCGTTGTGATGTGCTCTCCCTATAAATATGTCCCATGGAAAACCTCCACTTCTCAAGTCACAACTTACAAAAAGTCCGGAACTAAACATTGTGAGAGTTGGATAAGAGTGTTCTTCCTTCTTATTCCTTCTTATATATGGACTACTTTTCCACTGCCAACGCTAGCTCCTCTGAGTTTTCTTCAGTGGCAAACAGCAGCAAGGAGAAGAAGATCAAAGGTGGGAAGAGAAGCAAGGGAGTTAAGCTCTCGACTGACCCTCAAAGCGTGGCTGCTAGAGAGAGAAGGCACCGGATCAGTGACCGGTTCAAGATCCTACAGAGCTTAGTTCCTGGTGGGAGTAAGATGGACACAGTGTCGATGTTGGAAGAAGCCATTCACTACGTGAAGTTCCTAAAGACACAGATTTGGCTTCACCAAACCATGATCAACTTTGTGGACGAGGACCCATCTTGCTTCCTTGCAGCTTCTTTTCCTTCCCATGATCAGCAGAACTTTTATGCAGAAAACAGTTTAGTAGACCAAGTTCAGCCGTCATCACCACCGTTACCATTGCCGAATTCTTACTTCCAGACTGAGGAAACCATTTCTTTGGACCCTTACGTGAAATACTAGATTTGGTCTGGTTTCTCTGTCTGTGTCCCTGTCTTTCTTGTCTCTGTGGCTGGGTGGGTGGGTGGGTACTGCGTGTTAGCTGTGGTGTAAGAAATCCATCTGCTGTTTTGCAGAAAATGATTCGCTGCATGCTATTATGTTATATGGGCCGGGCTAGCTGTTGAGAGTATTACTTTCGAGGGATGTATCATAATATTGTAGTAATATTTTGCAGTTCATATATATTGTATTCCTGGTGGTTATATGCATGGAAACCTAATGATCAGTCCGCGTTTTTAAAATCTCTCCTTGGATTGTGACTTATGAATATAAGAAAGTGCAAAATTTATAACAAATTTTGGTATGAATAATTTTTTAAATTTGGTATAAATGGTGAAACATGACATAATTTTGACTTAAAAGATAAATTTTAAAATTTAAATTGTATAATTAAGGTTTCGTTTGGTTATTAGTTCAAATGATCGAGATGATATGTTTTGTTGAAAGTTGAATAAAATATTATTATAATATTATTTTTTAATATTATTTTTATTTTAAGATTTAAAAAAATTAAATTATTTATTATATTTTATATAAGATTTTAAAAAAATTATAATGATTATATGAGATAAAATAAAATGAGATAGTTTGATTTTTTATAACCAAACCAACTCTAAATTTTACTATTTAAATAAAGTAAATGATATACTTATACACCGATTTGAGAATTAATAACTCTTAATATTATTACTTGATTAGTTTACGAAGCCTTGTTAGTAAAACTCATTCCACTTATATTTCTCTTCAATAAAACCACACAAATTTATTTACAATCATATATTTTCATCAATTGCCTTTTTTTTAAATATTTTTTAAACTCCCTTAAATAAAAATTACAAATTTATTAAAAAAATACTTCTTTAATAATTAAAAAAACAATTAACACAAATTTTCGGTAGGATTTATCGGTCTAATTATCATTTCCCTTTAATTTTAATATAAGTCTTGTTTGGATGCAGAAATCGTTTCATTTCATCTCATCTCATGATAATTACAACTTTTTTAAATTTTCATACAAAATATAATAAACAATTCAACACTTTCATATCTTAAAAAAATAATAATATTAAAAAATAATATTTTAATAATATTTTATTCAATTTACAACTTTTATTTAAAACTATTTCATCTTATTTCACTATCCACACGGATCATAATCCTCAATGCCCGTTTTGACTGTGAATGAACTACTTGGAACATTTGATTGAATGCCGCTGATAATAGTGACAGTACTCTTTTCTCATCACTAAGGCCTAACATTCAGTTTACACGCTAACTTCTAAATAAATGTTTTAGTTTACGATTGGGACTTTGGTTTCTTTCTATTAACTTCGAAGAACTGAAAATTTCAAATCAGTTTGACCTCTTTTTTACTCTCTTTTTTAGGCTTAAGTCACGGTCGGTACTTCTCGATCCCTTTCTAATTTCTTCTCTTTTTTCTCTATTTCTTTTTCTCCTTTTTCCTTATGTGCTTGTTCTTCCTCATTCCAATTTCTCAATAGCAATAATTGGACAAAACCCATCAAGAGATCATCTAGCTAAAGATTTTCAGAGTGAATGTTGGAATCGATTCAGTTTTTTCAATACTATTACTTAAAGTTAAAGACTTTCACAAAAGTAATATGTTTGGCCTGTTAATAAATAGATTTATAAATAAGATTCTTGATTCAGTCCAAAATGACAAATAAAGACTTTGAAAAAGGTGTAGAAATAGACATCAACGTATCTATTCAATTCAAATTTTCTTTATTATTTTTAATATAAATGCCCAACTTATTTTCACCCATCACGTCAAAAGTAGTTCATGCTTTGGTCTTTTGCAAAATTTTTGCGTAAAAAATAAGGTCATGAGTCATGGCAACACTTTCAAACACGACAAATTAATGGTATACCCAAAGACTTGTACTAGCCCATAACGATAGGCCAACTGAACTCGAGAGATGTCAATATATGTCTACCTTTCTTTTCGGGTGGGGAAGTGGGTGTTCCCACATGGGGTCTCAATGTCATGAATTACATCTTTTTTTGACCTTTAAAAGAATCTAAACATCCATTTCACACTGACCCAAGAGCAAGGAAGAGTTTAGACCCCAAAAAAAAAAAAAAAAATTCTATTAAATTTAATCAAATTCTCAGTTTTAATTATTATTTTCTGAAGAATATTATGCCCGTAAAAAGAAAAGAAATACTACTATTCTTTGCCTTAGATCTTACCATTTTTAATTGTGTATATTATAAGTGATTACTGTTTAAGTTGTTGACATTAGAAGCAAATCTATCACCAAATGTGATGGAAATAATAAGATTTATGATAAAAATTGAGTTCTACTATACAGAAGCCAATGTGTTAGCACACCACTTATAGTGAAATCTATTATAACTTTTCACATCAATAATGAGTTGGGTATGTTAAAATTAAATAAGACGTATTTTCTCAAAAACTAATAGTACATTAAAAAAATTTACAAACTTTTTGTATGTTAGTTCTAATTTATATTTATAATATGAGTAATGCCAGATATAAGTCTTAAATAGATAAGTTTCATACAAATTTTTTGTAAAAAAGTGGGTACCAATAATAAAGAATAGTTTTTTTTACACTCTTTTAAGGTGTGGTCTATTTTTTACAAGGACTTGCATGAAACTTGTCTATTTGGAACTCGTACAAATCATTTCTCATATAATATATATAATGGTAAGAAATTCACATTATAACTATACAAAATATTAAATATAATTTATATATATAATTTTCTCTATATTCCTAGCAATTCTATTTGTATATATGTGTTTAAATTTTTAATATATTCAAAATCTTGCTGCTCTCCTTGAGAGTTCGCTGTGCTAGAGGGTCTGCCTATGCAATGCAACTTATGGAGAACGGTATAGAGGGCTGGCGCCATTGTTGTGGAGAAGGTAATGGATGGACTCCCAGTTTAACGTGCATGGTTTGAGTGCTATTGTGGAATTTGAGGCGATTGACAGTTAGCATGTCTCGTGTTCATATAGATATTGCATTTGCTTGATTTCATTTTCTCTTTAAAAGTTCTCGATCGGGTATTCATCGAGAAGCTCAATGAGTTTATTACCTGTTCGGTAAGATTCCTGAATGAATATCCACACACAGCTCTGCCATGCTTTCTTTCCTTGTAATACAGAGCAGATACACCCAATTTGATATTACGTAAAAAGCAGATTATTTCTAAACCAGAAGGGCCACTCAATTACATGTACGTTCAAATATTATGTTTTCATCCCCCCCTCTCTGGGGTTGATGATTCTGTATCTATATACAAAAAGGGCGGTCCACATGGTATATACAAAACCAAAACAAAAGAAGGGAAGAAAGTGGTGGAAATATTTTCAAAATAAAATATATTATATTTATTATTAATAATATTGTGGGGATTTATTTTTGGAAGTTATTATTATTTTGAAAAGAAAGAAGTTATAGAAAGTTTATAAGCATTATACTATTTTGGGTCCATATGTATAACATAAGCCATGCCATTCATTGGCTTAGTGGTATTGATGAGTTTGGTAAACCGGACAAGGGTTTGAACTACATTTTATACAAGAAATGAGTTTTAGGGCAGGTTTGGGGGGTGAGATGAGACACAAAATTTTTATCTCTCTTATCTCATTTCATCATTACACATTTTTTAAATTCCCATACAAAATATAATAAACATGAATTCAACTTTTTCAAATCTCAAAACAATAATAATATTTTAAATTTTCATCTAAAATAAAAAATTCTCATCCCACCTCCCAAACCTACCCTTAATCCTTTATTGAGAGGATGAACCCTCCCCATGGGCCTGGGCGAACAGCAGCCCCATAGGGCGTGCGGCCCACGAGCCCAAGTGCCCCAGTAAAGTGATGTAAAAAATAATTACCGAATAGGCAAGAAGTGTGGTGACTATTGGACTAAGTCCAATATTTGTGTCACTTGGTAACAGGTACAAATAATATACATGTTCGCATCAAATTACAGAAAAATAAAAAATTACAACTTTTCATTCACATCCTTTGGCCCTCTATAAATAGACCTATTGGCCTACGAATTTAAGTATGATAAAAGGAAAGAAGACAATTTCGAAATTCTCTCTTCTAAAAGTTTTAATTTCTTCAAAACTTATCATTAAGATCTGTTTATTCTGCAGAGAATATATTTTTAATCTCTTGGTTGAATAGTAAAATCTAAGGGTATTCGAGGTCTAATTTCGTGTGTGCATAACGTAGTTAGACAAACAGACTTGTTCTAAGCTTCATTGTATCTTGGAGGCAAATTCGCTTATAACTCGTGTGCATACCATTATTAGTGGGAGCAAATATTATCTTAAGGAAAGCGACATCTATTACGCGCCTTGAAGCAAACTTTTCTCTCACTATTTTTTGGTTTTGCAGCCCTTTTTGAATCAACAAAAAGATGAGGATGTAGAGGAAATGAAGAGATGGTTGGTGAGTTATGGCATATACACTGGCAGCCATGAATGGCCCTCTTCCTACCGATGTTGAGTTTAGAACAAAATGCACAATACTGACCTTGAAAATTTTCATCTTCCGTATCATCTTCTATGTTGTCACCTTCACTCACTACAAGAAATTTTACTTTTAGGGACG
Source organism: Pterocarya stenoptera (assembly GCA_003123785.1). Lineage (NCBI taxonomy): Eukaryota > Viridiplantae > Streptophyta > Magnoliopsida > Fagales > Juglandaceae > Pterocarya > Pterocarya stenoptera. The sequence goes on along the minus strand of QEOT01005642.1, from coordinate 70 downwards.
AAATTAGTTAGGGACGAACTAAATTTCGTCCCTAAAAGTCATTTTTGGAGACGAATTTTTCATTTCGTCT
>QEOT01005639.1:94591-144365 GCA_003123785.1 Pterocarya stenoptera | reverse complement strand
AAAATTCAATTCTAAGAAAACATTTGTAAAATCAAATGATTAGTTATTTTAAGAACAAAATTAGCGTGTTTGGGTACCACCAAACATTTTCAAAAATTTTCATAACTTTTTATTTAATTATTACATAATCATTATTCAAACACAAAAATTATTCAAACATTAATTATTATGTTCAAATAACCTTTGTTTGTTCACTTTTACAAACTCTAATACAATAATTATTTTTTTAAAAAAATTATTCAATATATTCTCTCTCTATTTTCAAAACCTAATAAAATTATAAAAGGTGATGCTACATCCTCTACTGGGGGCTCCCGTTGAGGTGTAGCACATAATTTTTTTATGTGTTTTTTAACTTTTTTTTTTATATAATTTTCTAAACACTTTTAAATATTTAGAACATTATTAAGAAACACTTTCTTAATTAGAAAGTAAAAAAAATATTAAAAAATACTTTCTTAATCACTAAATAAAATAAAAAGTATTTTTTTATAATTTTTTATTTACTTCATGGTTAAGAAAGTATTTTTTTAATAATATTGTAAACTTTTTTATATTTTTAAAATATTAAAAATTATTAAAAAATTATATATATATTAAAAAAAAACTTAACAAAACACATAAAAAATATATATATGTGCTAGACCCCCAACGGGACTCCCTGCGAGACTCTCAGCAGGGAATCTAGCATTTTTCAATTATAAAATATATTTACTCAAACTATTTTTTTATTATTCATAAAATTTTAAAATATTTTAAGCATCCAACCACGCCTTTATTCTTCCAAAAATTAATTCTTAATGTCAAACGAACCAGAAATAGTGACTTGAGTAAATTCAATCAAGTTATTATATTTTTAAATAGGTGTATAGAGTCACCATTTACATTATTAAAATAATAAGATTTAATCTATAAAATTTAAAATTTAAAATTTATGTTTTAAATCAAATTACGTTACATAAATACTTTATTAAATGCTCATAAAAGTAGTTACGAAGGAGAGCCATTGCTCACGAAGTAACCGTTGTCCCATCTTTAGACTAGCAAAATCCTTGCAAATTTGCAATGAGCCGCGCATGGGAAAATCTCCTCTTTGCAAAGTTTTCGTCCAGACATTTTCATATCTATTTATAAAAGTAGATTTGTTATTTATTATCCACATATCATATTTATTTTTATTATTTTATAATTTTATTCTTTCTAAATTAATTAAATTATTCTATTCATTATCCATACAATATACATTTGATAAAAGAAAAAAATGAAAAATTAAAGAATTTTGTTATACATCAGCCCACACCTTATAGTTTGTTTTTCATAAACTGTTAGGTATGGGGTTGTAAATAATAACTTATAGGTAGATTAATTCATTTATCAAAGATGTGACAGGCACATCTATTTTTAAAAGCTAATTTAAAAATTATTGAGGATGTGAGAAGTACTTGTTCATTAAAAAAAAAAAAAATGTTTCTCATGTGTTTAAGGGACATTTGAAAAATTTATAAATAGATTAAAATTCTCTTCCAATTTAGTGCTTGTTTGGAAAACTCATCTCATCNTTAAGGGACATTTGAAAAATTTATAAATAGATTAAAATTCTCTTCCAATTTAGTGCTTGTTTGGAAAACTCATCTCATATCAAGATTTTTCATAATTTTTTTTCCAAACATCACTTAAATACAAACACTTTTTAATTTCAATTCTTTAACTATTTCACCTAATTATTACTTAATCATTACAACTTTCATAAACTTTCATATAAAACACAAAAAATAATGTTATTTTTTAAATTTTAAAATAAAAATTGTATTTAAAAATTATATTATAATAATATTTTAATTTTATAATATTCTTATTCAACTTTTTCTTTCTCATTTTTCAAGATCCAATAAGATATCTTAACTCAAACTATGTTACTATTATTCACAAAATTATAATCTCATCTCCTCTTCCATTAATCCAATTTGAAGGAAAACTCAATCCATGTAAATAGGATCCGGTAACTTTAAATTAAAAGTTGTTATATTTATTTTCAAATTAAATGTTCAAAAATTAGGATCTTAACTTCTCACTTTTTAAAATTAGAATCTCAAAATATAAAAGTTTCAAACAGAAGGAGGTATACGACATATTTTCATCTTTTTAAAAAAAAGAAAAGAAGCAGGAGAAAGAGATAATCCAAACATGATCTCCAATCTCACATCTTCTACCATTCATTATAAAAAGCTATTTTGTGACGCTGCTCGTGCTTTTCTTCATTAACTTATGGTGCCAAGTTGGTCTTAAATAATTAAAACCCATTAGATTAGCATATTAATTATTCCCAAATAATACTTATTAATAAATGTTTAAGACATGAAAATTCAAATTCAAAATTCAATTACTGATTTGTTTATAACATCGATTAGAAAAATTAATTGAAAACAATGAAAGAAAAAGATAAAATAATAGTAAGATTATCTGAAACGAGCGGCTACAAAATCGCTACCTGGTTTCTTATCTTTTTCCATATGCCACATCCAAATGCTGTACGCTTAGATTTCAAAGGTCAATATCTTATTAAATCTTGGATGGGTCCTGCGCCATTAACATAAAATGCAAAGATTTAGTAGTAAATGCATGTGACAAAACTAATAATAATTCAATATTCATCACACAGAATGCATACAGCAGCACACATAAAACAATACATTACATATTATATTGTCTAATGTTGTGTACATTACACCACAAGACACAATAAAACATTATATTAGTATACAAATTTCTGTTTTTTTTTTAAATTTTTGAAGGCAATAAACATCACAAGGTTTGCACTTCCTTCTCTTAGCAGTAGCATCAGGAGCAATACTAGAATTAGTAGCTACAACAATTACAGTGTTAAGGAAGTGTTTCGCACCCTGCCAGTCTCCATGTCTGACCTGTATCAAAGAAGTATGGTGGACCGGAATGCCAGAAAACACCTATGATGCCTAAGTTAGTTTTTCCTTTAGAGAGAGTTTGTATTCAGTGGGTTCATTGTTCTCTTTGTGCCTGGGGTGTCTGTCCCCTTACCTTGTGTTGCATGTCGTCGCATTTAATGCTGCAGCTTTTGCCAGGGATGTAGATCTCTCGACAGGATCTCCTGACAATGGCCAACATTGGGGCATTTAATGTGATATGGATGGACTTGTGTCTAGGTGGATGTTGTCCCATCTTTCTCGTACTGGTCTGAGACTTCTTCTCACCATCCACTAGACCCTTAACATCTTGATTTTTTCCCTTGGTGAAATGGGCCGAGCCCAACTTGGTGAGGGACGAATATGTCCTTCTAGTTACCCCACAAAATTCATGTCATGCAGGTGTGGCAGGGATTTTTATTACCCATGGCCATTTTGTCCTCATCCTCATAAATTTCCTCCACATTGCACATTCTCATATCTTGGAGCAGGGCACAACGGTTCTGCACCCATGTCTTATCACGTCATGTGGATTGCGGGAATCATCAATTAAGTTTCTGTTCCATGTACACCTATCAACTCCCTCCATTGGGGATAATCGACCATCGCCTATCCCTTATTTAAACCCCCTTTCTGTTTTCTGAACATCCTTTACCCCTCTTTGGGTTTTAATTTCGTCTTATGCTTGTTCTCCAGATAAACCCTACTTCCCTTCTTCTTCTCATTGCCTCTTCATCTCGTCTTCAATGACTCTCAAAAATGCTTCTCGGTTCTCTTCATAGGGCTCGCATTCCCCTTGCCGAGGCCCAAATCTTTGTCTCGGTGTGACCCTCCTTACTACGAAGTATACGATTGATCCTCCACCACCAATTCGGTGGACCTCAGGGTGCTGAGGGATACATATGAGGTCTAAGACTTAGTTATCTTGGAGGTCCCTGTTCCTGTAGTGGGACCTTGACTCAGAGGGCTTGCTCTGCATACCAGTGTCTTTTTACACGAGCTGAGACTCTCCTTTTGTCCATCTGCTTGCGACATTCTAGATTTCTTAGGGATGGCCCCTGCCTAGCTGAACCCCAAGGCGTGGAAGATCCTGATGTCGTGTTGCATCGTATGGAGCATAGTCATGGAACCTACTAGCGAGGAATATCCAGTTTTGACCTCTTGAGACTTTGTATTTACTCACGAGGTCCAATCCTTGGAGGGCAACATCTACAGCTTCCGTTCTTGGTCCAAATACCAAGTCACCCGATTTGAAAACCATTACTCCAATGCAGAAAACTAGTATTGTAAATTCTTCTTTATGTTTGCCTAAGGATGGAAATTCTCAGGTAGTGAATACGCTAAGCAAGAGTTTCTCATTCGGGCTGTGTGGGGGATCATCCCCACGATAAGATGATTACTGTGGTTCTTTCTGTGTGAGAGAAAGTTTGCATGTAAATGATTTATTTCTGGGTCAAGCAACACCGAGAGGAGGTTTGGACCGACGCCTCTTGACTAGGGAAAGCATTGATAGGTTTTTGGTCATGCCGGATTGATCCCTTGTGGTTGATCGTCGCTTTTTGAGGGGCCTCTATTGTTTCTCAAGGCAAGAACAGGTCTTCTGACACCTCGTTGGTAGGGAAAAAGGAGAACTCGGTGTGAGGGTAAGGAGGCTCGAAGACCGACGAAAGCTCGTGGCTTCTCAGAGCCTGATCAGGGGACTTCTTGCCCATCAGTTGGAAGATCACGACAAGTTCCACCACTGCCAATCGTCCGAGCCCCTGTCAGGGGGAGTTCTCCCAACTTGGATGATTTTGAAGCTATTATGGAGCAAGCCAGCGTAGATTTGGCAACGACATTGGACTTCGAGCTTCTAGTGCCGGATGCTCAACCTATGCCTCCACCATCTCTAGATCTTCCTTCTACAGTTGGCGACCGAAGGCCGACGAGGGTTTTAACCAAGACCAGGCATATTTAGAGATGGCTTTTTTGAGGCCTACTAAATTCTATTCTTGGCACTTCCAAGGGTCCAATTCCCTCAGAGCATTTTGAGTAGGCTGCTAGCACCCCTATTGCTTTGGGCAATATCACCCAATCAGTCGTGTCAACTTTCAAAGCATCTTCACATCAGGTAGAGAATGCTTGTCGGGACGGCACTAAGGGCCACGTACATACTCCAGGTTTGAGTCCTTCCATGGAATTTGGTAGCGAGGCGCCTGCCATGCTCATTGATTGCAAGGGTCTTTATGGTAATGACCCTGTGGCCCTTAGTGAAGATAGGGTTTCAATTCCTTCTTCGCCTTTCAGCGCATCTATTGGGAAAATGGCCTCCTTGCTCGTTGCTTTCAAGGAGGTATCTTCTTTGGTCCCTCCATAAGGTGAGGAGGAGCAGACGAACAAGTTGGGTCCTATCGACCCCGCAATTGCTAGGCATTCATCGCCTCTACCGCCTCTCTCTCCTCGACCACTTTCCCTCAGGTCATTTCGTGGCTCGGGGTAGGCTCCTCAAGGCAAGGAGTGTACTTCCTTAGTGCGCTCCGACCCCTCCAGACCTTCTCACTCTTGGTCTAGTTCCAACAAAGCTAGGGCCGAGTCTGTACCGAGATGGCCACCCAACTCAAGGATTTTCTTTCTTTGGTAAATTTTCTTACTATCTCTCATCAGGTTCGTCTACTCTTTACTATTGCTAATTGGTTGGCTTTGTTTGGTAGGGGTTGATGATCTGGCAGCCTAATAGTGGACTATCAGGCCGAGTTGAAGGATGAGGCCCGCATGCTTCTGATCTATTCTGAGTATGCCTATTGGGAGATCGTCAAGATCAAGGTCGAAAGAAACCATGCCGAGCGGGCTTTTGCTATGGCCAATAATTAAAACCAATCTTTGGAGGGAGACGTTGCTTTCCTTTGTGAAGAAGTGCTTGCCCTTTGGAAGGACTTGGGCCAATCGAGGGAAGAAGTGTCCCGGAAGCGTTTTGAGGTTGAAGCCCTGACAGAGGAGCAAAATCTAGAGTGGATTCGAGCATCCTATTTAGAAAAAGAGCTAGAAGAAACCCAACAGCGTTATCTCGACTATGTGTCTTCCTTATCGAAAGCTAAGGATGCTCGACTAGACACAGGCTTGAGCTCGACTACCTCAAGGATGGAAAAGAGGAGCTCAAAGTGTGGCATGCAGTGCTCATGAGGAACAAGGCCATTGTCGATAACAAGTACTCCCTAGCTAAGAAAAAGATGAGGTCCCGAAAGAGCAGGTAAAGGAACTCGAGTCGAGCTCTCATCCACCGATGAGGAACTTGTTAGGTTCTCTCCTCAGATCATGGTAGCCAAAAGCGTTCGTAACCAAGCCTAGGGTTATGGGTACACTCTGGGCTTGGAGAAAATGCGAGAGTACTCATTGGTGAACCCCCAAGCTGACTTGACGACCCTGGACTTATGTATATTCAAATCTGATCAAGAGGCTCGCGAGTCCCTCGACTACTTGGGTAGGGACCTCATGCCCGATGCCTTCCTTCACTCTACTACCCAAAATTTTCTGTTTTGAGTGATATTCATCTTTTATGGTTTAGACTTTTGGGTGTCTATAAATATGTGCAATTCCTTTTTTTTTTTTCTTTTTTTTTTTCTTTCTTGTCCACTTGCCATGTGAGCCCTTTATTTTGTGTGCCTAGGAGTCATGTCCTTTGACCCGAATAGAAAGGTCATTGACCGTCACCTAAGCGTGAAAATATTTAGGCTTGGGTAAATAGGTGCGAGATAGAATCAATTACGCTAGGTGGTGATGGCAAATGGGACACTTAAGAGAGATGTTCCCTTCTTTGTTCGTTGGTGCGAGTGCGAAGCATTGACTTAGACAATCATGCAGAAGGTGGACTCGACCGCGCTGGGTGGTGATGAGAGATGGGACACTTAAGAGATGTGCTCCCTCCTTTGTTTGTCGGTGTGAGACACAAACAAATGGCGAGAAGAGATAGGACTCGACCACCCTCAATGGCGAGAAGAGATAGGACACTTAGGAGATGTGTTCCCTTCTTTATTCGCCAGTGCGAGTGCAGAGCATTAGCTTAAATAACCAAAAGGGAGATGGACTTGATCGCACTAGTGGTGAGGAGAGATGAGATACTTAGGAGAGGTGTTTCCTCTTTTATTCGCCGATGCGAACATGGAGCATCGGCTTCAATAATCTGGGGGAAATGAACTTGACCTCACTTGATGGCGAGGAGAGATGGGAGAGACTTATGAGAGGGGTTCCCTCGTTTATTTGCCGGTGCAAAAGCAGATCATCGATTTAGATAATCAAGCGGGAGGTGGACTCGACCGCATTGAGTGGCTCCCACAATTTTTGTGCAGTGGCAAACATTTGAGGATTAGAAATGAAACACAAGGGAGTACAATGAAATCTAAGCAATTTTATTGAGTTTACGAGATGTTCTTACACAATAGTCATCTTTCTAGAGGGGCTACAATTTCTTCCATACAGCATCTTTTAGGAAATTTTGTCCTCGGAAGGTACTATGTCCTTTTATGCTGGCGCAATCCTCTCACCTGGGGTACGAGCACTTTACCTCCTACGGTGCTTGCCTAGGATACAAGCACGTTGCCTCCTGCAGTACTTACTTGGGATATGAGCATTTTTCATTCCTTGGTGGCTTGCTGAGATATTGAGTTTCATGCTTCTTAATCGTGCTTATAATACCCAGAAGATTAATCACCCATTTATAGTTGAAGTAGTATTTCAAAAATTAGAAACTCTCTTGTAGTTGCCAACCCACCCTCACTTTGACATTCTTAAATATTTCTCTTCTTGAAATTCCAATCAATCACAGAATCCAAGTTAATATAATGTATTTTTTAACACTCAAATTATTTTAATTCATCTATCTTCTTGGAATGTGTTTTTGCTAAAAACCAATATTGAGGTTTTATCTCTATTTGCTTTTTTGCTTGATGTTGCCTCATAAATAGAAGCTTCCTTTGAATATACATATTCCTCTTTATTAGCCTTGTAAACAATGATACAATTACGGCAAAAAATCATTAGCTAATTTAGAGCTCCATGACAAATGCCAATTTCTAGCTGGACCAATATCAGACGGTTGTTCCCAACTCCACCCTCGACTTTGATTATATATCCAAAAGGTCAAGAATTGCATGCACTAATATACAATATTTAACTTAAAAAATTATCATAGAAGGGTCTGTGTAAATGCAACATCTGAGTTTTTTTTTTTTTTTAAAAAAGGGGAAAAAATTCCAAACCCATCACGCAACACCCATAAGACATGCCAAAAAAGCAACTGAAAGAGTTCCCTAACATCATGCAAGGGGTTTGTAATAAGGTACATCTTGGCATGACCGACAAAAAGGTACGTACATTGTGACATATGCCTACACAGAAATAAAAACTAAAAGAGAAAATTATGTAAAAGAACTTCTAATCCTGCAATTGGCAACTCACAAAAACGCAATTGAAGTGGTCCTGGGTGCCACAATAGAACATGCATGCAATTTGTATGTTATTGGCGGTGGATGGACGGAAGCATGCTCACATCCAAGACCTCATAACACTTTTTTTTTTTGTTTCTTGGCTACCTCACAACACAGTTGCTCCAATTGGGGGGTTTCTTTTGCTCAACTTTTCTTTATTTTCCTATAATTGTGATATTGTAGACTAAACTTATAACGCCCATCTTTGGGATAGACCTTTTTAAAAAATATTTTAGAATACAACGGGAATTACCGTCTGATTTAAAAATCTTTTACAGTCCTTTTCAGAGTGCAAGACTCTACGTTATAAAACGAAAAGTACTTTTATAATAAAAGATGTCTAGAGTGGGAAATAAAATTCTTTAAAATAAAGAGACATTTTTGTACGTTTAAAACCTTCATGCCTAGACTTCCATGCTCTTTCCCTTTGACTGTGTCCCTCCTGGACATACTGCCCATTTAGCTTCCTGTGGGGGGAGGGACACACATAAAAACTAAAATGAGTCGAATACTCAGTAAGCATTACTTCATACCGTTAAAATATAGCAACATAGGTTTTCATTCACGCATTCATTATTCCATACATACTATACATACATGCATACATGCTTTCATTTGGAAACATCATTGACGGGGTTTTTCCTTCTTTAAAAATGGTTTTCTTTTCTTAAAACGTTTCTCCCGTCAGTGCCTTCATTTCTTGAAGAATGCGTGCATTCATACATACATTTACTTTTCTTTTCACTTTCATAGGCTGGTGCACGTTGTTACACCCCGCGTGCTGGGGTTAGCGGCCTTTTGGGCCGATGGATTCGCTCATGGCCACGGGTTGGAATCCCTTTCCATTAGAGTGCAGCACTGGGTGCACTATCAGATACTACTGCCCGGCATTACAATCTGCCTGTTCATTCATTGGGTACCTTTCCATTCATTTTATGTGGTCATTACGTAGTTTCATACATTTATTTAATGCCACATACCATTCTTTCTTTCATTCATTCATGTCAGCTCTAAAGAACTGAGGCTTTCATTCATTTCATTTGCATGGACATGAACATTCATTCTTTTCTTTTCTTTTCATTTCATGCTTTCATGGAAAAATATATTTTTCATGAGAAAACGTATCTTTTCATGGAAAACGTAGTTTAAAAGAATGTCTTAAACGTTATCTTTCGTGGCATCAGTAAAATATCAGTTCGTAAAGAAGTTTTAACATCAGTTCTTAAGGACCAGTTTTAAAACACTTTTTTTGCGTCACTTAAAGCATTGGTTTGAAACTCGGAGCACGGGCCTCGAAGCTTCCTTTCTTTTCTTTAGAAAATAGGTACAATGGATACATCGTATATTCATCCATTCACATGTATACAATTAATACTTTTGGGTGCGTAAAAAGGGGCTGCCGAAGAGGGTCCGTACATACGTATACTTTTTAATACTTAGCATGCTTTCGTTAAAAACATTTTTCGTGTCATTTCTTAAAGCATCTTTCATAGGAAAAACGTTTCTCTTTTTTTTTTCTTACATACTTTTAGAAAACTCTAGAAGAGCATGAACATAACACTTACCTGGACTCCACGCTACTTTCATACCATCCAGTCCATTCATGAGCGTGTCAGATGGTACCTACATGCATACATAACCTTAACGTTATTCTCTATCTAGTGCATAAATAGCTGAACTAGAAATAGAGCTATGCTTTACTTAGAACATTTTCCTTCTATCCCGTACTCTTTCATGTCCCTTACTACGATAAAACCCTTAGAGACCCATTACGGTCTCTACTTCCTTCAACCTTGACGTTCTACTTCGAGTGCTTACTCACTAAGGTGAACTCATGATTCACCTTAGAATTAAGACACTAGGACCTTTGTCCCGTTCTTCTTATTAACCACATTTCGATGCATGACTTAGATTGACTAAGTCACGCATCCCATTCTTAGACAGTACCTTCGCCATTACCCTCATGTATCTCAGCTCACTCTACTTTTCATAACTATCCATACTCATCACACGGCTCCAAGCCACTCTGAGGCTTGAACACCGTGTAACCATACTTAGGACAGATTACCCATTATATATGGTGAATCCGTCTAGCACGTGTGTCTAGTTAGATTACACACGTACCTTACTCCTTTATCCCTTAAGACTATTATTTAATACATTGGTCACAGGCTCGTATGGCAAACGCCATACTCTGTTACCAACCTTCTCATAACTCGGCTAGCACGACTCTTCATGCTAGCCGTACCTCATGACAGTTCATCCCAACACTTGACACGATGGGACTCTGTTCATAACTACACTTTACATTACGCCATATAGCCCGAGACTGAATCTCAAGCTATACAGTGACCCTGCTACGTCACCTCACATACATCTTAGGTCATTACAGCATAGTTTCATGATTGACTACGTCACTTCATGATGTTGCTCAATCATGCTTCCGTTGCACTGTTATGATACTTCTTGGCCACTTAGCATATACTCCTGCCCATAAGTCGACTACATGGCGACATTCGTCGCCTTGGACTACAGCCATAACACTACTACGGCATATACCACAATACCTTACGTCATGCCAAATAGCTCGAGACCATTCCCGAGTTACACCGTGACCTTGTCATATCACCTAACATTCCGTTACGTCACCTATACGTCAACTTCCCACTCATCACGAGTACGGTTCCTCATGTACTCCCATCACATTGTGACACCTCGTCACATTCCCGCTACATCACTCTTAGCTAACTCTTCACCCATCGCAAGCACGACCTCTTAATCGACTACGTCACTTAGTGACGTTGCCCAGTCATACTTCCGCTGCGCTACTCCGATACTTTCCAGCCACTTCGCACTTACTCCCAGCCATAAACCAATCACATGGGGACACCCATCGCTTTGGACTACAGGCCATATTTCACACCCTTCGGGACACTATTCCACAGTTCCCGACACCATATATCAAGCTCTTCACCTATCAACTACACAATTGCCATTATCTCCACAACACGCCATAAGGTGTATCGCTGCACCTCATGGAGTACACTCCTTATGTACTCCCTTCATATACTACGTCACATCACCACTATGGCACACGCCATATGGTGTATCACTCTACCACAATAGAGTACACTCCACGTGTACTCTCTTCACAGGACTACGCCACATCACTACTATGACATACACGCCATATTGTGTGTCACTCCACTACAATGGAGTACACTCCACGTGTACTCCCTTTACGGTACTACGTCACGTCACTGCTATAGTATATACGCCATACGGTATATCGTCCCTCCACATGGAGTATGTGCCTCGCGTACTCCATTCACGGCACTACACCACGTCACCGCTATGGCACACACGTCATACGGTGCATCATCTCTCCGCATGGAGTACACTCCTCGCGTACTCCATTCACGGCACTATGCCACGTCACTATTATGGCATACACGTCATACGATGCATCGTCTCACTACACGGAGTACACTCTACGCGTACTCCATTCACAACGCTCCGCCATATCACTAATACAGCACACATGCCGTACTATGCATCGTTTTCCAACATGGAGTACACGCCACGAGTACTCCATTCACGATACTACGCCATATCACCGCTATGGCATACACGCCATACGGTGCGTCATTCCACTACATGAAGTACACTCCACGTGTACTCTTTTCACGACGCTCCGCCACATCACCAATACGGCACACATGCTGTACGGTGCATCACTTCCCAACATGGAGTACACTCCTCGTGTACTCCATACATGGCACTACGCCACATCACCGCTATGGCACACACGCCATACGGTGTCTCGTCTCACTACACGGAGTACACTCCACGTGTACTCCTTACGCGGCATTAGGCCACGTTACTACTACTACACATACACTACCACCACACTTCACAGTACAATCCACAACACTACACAACACACTTCCCAACTACGCCTAACACATCACATTACAACCCATCACATCACCATATCACACAATGAACCCTATAATACTAGCAGCACAGTCCACAACCTAGTCAACTAGCATGCATTTAACATCTAATATAAATAGTGAGGGATAGAGAGTTATACCATCGACAGGATAACCTGTGCATTGCTCGCTAGCCGTCACAGCGATAACGTCAAAAGGAACGTACGGGGTGGTTACACCGCTTACAGTGGCTGTTTAAGCGTTTAAATAGTTAGGTGTGGTCTTGGAAGGGCCTAAGGTGGCCTTAATGATGCTATAAAGGGAGCGTATTGAGACGGATCTCGTCGTGTATAGTGGTGGTCGGTCACGCGCAGTGACTGTCCATCACGTGCATTGATTACCCATCACGTAAAGTGGTGGTTTGGGCCTGGCTAAGGAAAACTGCTGGAGGAGCCGTGGAGGCTCAATGGTGGTCGTGCAGTGGTCTGTGGTGGTGGAAGAGGGGATGCCGTGCACTGTGAGGGGGATAGGTGCCGTGGGAGAATGAGAGAGAGTGTGGGGCCGTGGGTGGCAGATCGAGGCTGTGGGTAGTCCGGTTGGCTTCGGGTGGCCTAAGGATGCCAGAGAGGGTGGTCACACGTCGTGGGTGGTGACGTACCACAGCGGGGGAGGCTAAACCCGTACGGCGTCCGTGGGAACACCGGGAGGTGGAGGAGAGGCCTACTGGCCATGGGTTCATGGGAGGAGGAAGGGGGAGACCTAAGGAGTCTCGTGGTGGTGTCCGTTGGCCGAGATGGCCACGCACAGCTGTGCTAGGGGCTGCACAGTGAACCCGTGCATGGGTTTGTTGTGCTCGTGCATGGTGGAGGGAGGTGGCTGTATGGGAGGGGCTGAGGCCGTTGGAGGGGACTGGTCGGTGGCAGGGGAGGCTGTCGTGGGAGTGGTGGCTCCGGAGAATGGCGCACGGCGGCTCGTGGAGCACTAAGCCCATTCGGGCTTGCACCACCGAGGAAGGAGGAGGAGAGAGCGTGGGGAGGAGCTACTGGCATGGGTGAGCTCGCCGGAGGGAGAGGGGGCCGGTGGTGGTGGCCGTGTGGCACGACGGCGCACGGCGGTGCCGGGCTGGGTTGAGGAGCAGCTCGGGTGTAGGTGAGGGGCTGCGTACTGCGTATGCCAAAGGAGAGGGAAGAGAGAGAGATAGAGCTGGGAGAAAGTGAGGGAGAAAGAGAGAGGGGCTGGGGTTTTATACTAAAATCCGACTTCTGGGGATCTATAAAATGGTCTATGACCCTTAAACACTGATTTGAAAATATGTAGACGTTTATTTAATTAAAAGTATCGAGAGGAATAAAAATAGAATATCATTTAAAATAATATTCCCTCATCATTTATAAAATGATGAAGTCTTACTTAAAATATTTAAAAGAATAAAACTATTAAATTAATTAAAGATTCCATCATTATTTAGATTACATAATATTTTAAATAACTGGAATCATTTATATAAAATGATTCTCACGATTATAATATTTTTGGAGCTCTTCAAAGATATTATAATTATGTTATTTAAAATATTCTTTAGTTAAATAATAATAGGAATATTCCATTTAAAGTACACATAACTTTAAAACATAAAGATAACTTGAGAAATCACGTAGTATCTTTGAAAACAAGCCAGATAGGTCTGGCAAGTGTAACGTGGCTCTTAGACACTAGAGGGGAGGAGTGGGCTGGCTATCAGACGTAATTGCTTACGTCAGAAGAAGGAAAGAAGGAGCAGGGAGTTACAAAACTGATTCTTTTGCAGCTAATTCTCATCACTAAAATATTCTCTGTTTTTTGTGTATTTTTTTAAAAGTTATTTATAAAGAAAGTATGATACAAACTGCAAGACAACACACGATGGTTGTTAGGATATGAGGTGTGGTTGCACATGGCAATGATGAGAGAGGAAATAAAAATGGAAAAATCCAAGTTTTTCAAAGAGAAATGTTATATAATATTTCACTTTCACCTCACTTTATAAATGTGACACTTTTCACTATCTTTGGATCATCTTTTTTTAAAGAAAGAAAATAATAAGTTCAAAAGTTGATGAGCAATTATTTTTATCATAGTGAGATGACAGTGTAGTATATAGAATTTTCATTTTTGGCTGTGAAAAGTTTAGACATTCTTTGGGATATGATTTTTGGGTTGAACAACGAGGGAGAATCGAGGGACGGCCGCATGGTGGGCTACGGGATAGGTAGGTGGGAGAAGGCGATAGGGTGAGTTAGGGACCTAGGGTTTTTTCTAAAAGAATATAAGAGTGAGAAGGAAGTTGAGGGTGAGGTTGCAAGAGGTGTTGAGTAGAAAGGTAGATAATGTAGTTAAAACGGCGCCATTTTATTGGCAGTAGAAACATAGAAGCCGTAGTAAAAACAACGCCCTTCTTGGAAGAAAACCAACACCGTTTTGATTATTAGTAAATACTTATTCACTAGTGTTTAATTATATGTTGTCATACCATAGTTTTTATCATACTATAGTGTCTAATTATATGTTTTTATTCTATTTATGATTTTTATAATTTTTTTATCACTCAATTTAATTGTTAGTATTGATTATTAACAATTACTATTTAAATCGACTTGTACTATATTGTTTAAATAGAATTTATTATATTAGTGTTATTATACATGGTATACATTATTATACATAGACTTGTACTACAGGGATTAAATACAATTGTTAGTATTTATACTTGTACTATAGTATTAATTATTGACAATTAATATTACTTGTACTATAATATTACATGTTATTAACTTAATATACTTGTACTATCCTAATGTCTAACTTATTCCTATTATAGACTTGTATGATATTATTTAATTACATGTTATTATACTATAGTATTAAATGTTATTATAATATTGTCCAACATATTTCTAACTTAATTATATACTAGACTTAATATTATATGTTATACAGTAGTATTATCATACATTACATGGTAGTAATACTATGATGTTCATTGTTTACATATAGTAAACTATTATCAGTCAATTTATATTATAATATAAGTATATTATTTTATAATAATTAGTTCATACTAGTTTACAGGCAAGCCTGCTCATTCTGATCCTATTTTGGAATTGAGTGGTGAGAAAAAAAAGGTTCTGAAATCTAATACTTTCATTACTGATATTCCCCAAAGTGATAAAAAAACAAAAAACAAGTGTGGAGACTTGTGATGCTGAATTGGTAGAGGCTGCTTGGTAGCCCCACCACCCTTTATAAATTGCCTAAGTTGGAACTGTCGAGGGCTTGGGAACCCTCGAACAGTTCGGGAATTGCACCATTTGGTGCATTCTAAGTGCTCAAACTTTGTTTTTCTTATGGAAACAAAGTGTAATAGACAACAGGTGGAGATTGTTCATAATAGACTTGGTATTCAACGTAGTTTTGTAATTGATAGTAGGGGTTAAGTGGTGGTATTTGTTTCTTATGGAAGGACCAAGTGGATGTGAAATTAATGACCTATACTCACCATCATATCTCTCTTAAGGTGACCTTATTTGAGGGAGAACAAAGAACCTTTTTGTTGGCAGGTTTCTACCGGTTTCCTGAAGCTACGAGAAGGGCAGCAAGTTGGGATCTTCTTAGAGCCATCAAGCCTAATGACAATTTGGCATGGCTTTGCATAGGAGATTTTAATGAAGTCTTGCATTGCTATGAAAAATATGGTGCTATTGAGAGACCTTTTAGAATGATGGAAGCTTTTAGAATTGCCATGGAGGATTGTGCAGTGAGAGAGATCCCTTTCCAGGGAGATTTCTTCACATGGAGCAATAGAAGGGAAGGGAATGCCTTTACTAATGAAAAACTGGACAGGGCATTGGGCAATTAGTGTTCGTTTGATGGCTTCCCATATTGCTTTGTGATGACTCTAGCTGCTCAAAGTTCTGATCATGCCCCAATTTTTCTCTCTATGAGCAATGATGCTTCTTTAAGAGGATGTGGCTCAAGACCTTTTAGATATGAGGCCAACTGGTTTACAAGGGATGGCTATGAGGATGTTGTTAAAAGGGCATGGGGGAATACTCTTCTCCTACCTACAAGCATCAAAGAATCTACTCAAGGGCTCCAAAGATGTTGAAAGGAGCTTTCTGCATGGAGTAAGGCTTATATTCAAAACCATAAGAAAGTGATCAATGAGGAGAGAAATCAGATTAAGCACTTGCAAAATGTTAATCAGGGGGACAGAAACTTTGATATTTTTGCTCTTAAGAGGGAAGTTGACTCATTATTAGAGGAAGAGGACTTGAGATGAAAACAACGGGCAAAACAACAATGGTTAAAAGAGAGTGACAGAAACACCAAGTTCTTTCATAGATATGCTTCTCAAAGAAGGAAGGTCAATGCAATTAAGAAAATCACAAATGATGATGGGCATGTGGTTGATAACCCAGAAGAGGTGAGCTCCTTATTTCAATCTTTCTTCCAGCATCTCTTTACTTCTACTAATCTTGCCAATATAGAAGTGTGCCTTCAGAATATGCAGCATGTGATTACCTCTGAAATGAATGTTGTTCTAATCCAAGGGATTTCTAATGAAGAGGTTGAGCGAGCTATTTTTCATATGAATGCATTGGGGTCACCTAGGCCTGATGGTTTCCTAGCTATCTTTTATCAAAACCACTAGAAGATAGTCGGAGCAAACATATGTGCAGCAGTCAAAAATGCTTTCTTGTCAACTGAATGAGCACAAGAATTCAATGCAATACATATTGCTCTTATTCCTAAAGTGAGAAATCCTTCAAGAGTAACTGAATTCAGGCCCATAAGTTTCTGTAATGTCATCTATAAGATCTTAGCAAAGGTCTTGGCCAATAGATTAAAATTGTTCTTACCTCAATTGATCTCAACCACTTAGAGTGCATTTGTTCCTGATAGGCTAATTAAAGATAATGTTGTGGTGGCTTTTGAAGCCATGCATTCCATGCAAACTTAGATAAAAGGAAGAGAGGGTTTTATGGCTCTAAAGCTTGATATGAGTAAGACATATGATAGGATTGAATGACCCTTTCTCAAAGCTATTATCGTAAAGATGGGGTTTGATTGTAAATGGATTGAGGTGATTCTAAGGTGTGTCTCTACTGTTTCTTATTCAGTACTCATGGCATCCCACAAAACTCTTTTATACCTTCAAGAGGAATTAGGCAAGGAGATCCTTTATCTCCTTACCTTTCATTTTATGTGCTAAATCTTTAAACAACTTGATCCAATGTGCTGGAGCCATTATAGGTGTTCCTTTGGGTGGACAGCATTTAAGGATTAGTCATCTATTTTTTGCAGATCACTGCCTTCTTTTATGTAAAGCTAACCCTTTGGAATGGTCTAGGTTATCATATCTATTGGACACTTATGAGCAGGCCAGTGGACAAAGGCTCAACAAGGACAAAACCTCAATTCTGTTCAGCAAGAATACAAGGGCTAAATCTTGAGCTCTCATCACCCAAATTGCAGGCATCCAGTCCTCAAAGCCTTATGCCAAATCTATAGGACTACCAGTGGTGGTTGGGAGATCTAAAACTAAAGCTTTCAGAAGTATCATTGACAAAGTAAGAGGGAGGATCAGCAACTGGAAAATGAAGTACCTATCTCAGGCTGGAAAAGAAGTTTTACTCAAATCAATCATCCAAGCCATTCCTACCAATAGTATGGGTGTCTTCAAGGTCCCTATGTCCCTTTTGATGGAAATGAGTCATTTGGTTCAACAATTCTGGTGGGGTCAGAAATCTAAGGAGAAGAAGATTCATTGGTATCTATGGGATAAAATGTGCAAGGCTAAAGCACTTGGTGGTTTAGGCTTTAGAGATCTTGAGCAATTTAATCTTGCTATGCTTGCCAAACAAGGGTAGAGGCTACTTCAGTGTCCTGAGTCCCTTGCTACAAAAGTTCTTTCTGCTAAATATTTCCCTAATGGCCAATTTCTCAATGCTACACTCACAAGGAATCCTTCTCTCATATAGAGAAGTATCATGGCTGCAAAACCATTACTAGAGGAAGGCTTGTTTTGGCGTGTAGGAAATGGTGCAAATACTAAAATTTGGCATCACAAATGGTTGCCTGTTCCCACCTCCTTCAAAGTTCAAAGCTCTATAGAGGTCCTGGATCTAGAGGAAATAGTTTCAGCTTTGATTGATCATGAAGCCAAGGCTTGGAGAACATATGTGATTGACCACATTTTTCTTCAACCAGAAGCATAGATTATTTGACAGATTCCTATTAGCCTTTGTAACAGCCCAGATAAAATGAAGGGGTAACTCTAATGAAATGTTTTCTGTTAGAAGTGCTTATCACATGCAAATCGAGCTCCATCAGAGAAGTAAGGGCCAGACTTCTCATTCTCCTATCAACACAGAGAATTGGAACAAGTTTTGGAGAATCAAGGTTCCTAATGCTGAAAGATTATTTTTTTGGAAAGCTTGTCATAACAGTTTGCCTACTAAACTAAACCTCTTCAAAAGAAAGGTTGTCTCAGATCCTCGGTGCCCAATTTGTAATCTGCATAAAGAATTCGTGGAACATGCTTTGTCGGAATGTATGGCTGCTAGGGATGTGTGGTGTCTTAGCTCCACTAAATTGTAGAAACAAAGTGTGAATCAAACCAGCTTCAAAAAGTTTCTGTTACAAATGTTTGAGGATCTCAATGATGAAGCTTTAATTGAACTGTCTGTGGTGGCTTGGAAATTATGGAGGAGAAGGAATGATTGGATTTTCAACCAAACCTTCTCTAGTCCTCAAAATCTCATGGAGCAGGCCAATTAGAAAATAAAGGATCTTGCTGTCATTAACTTTCAGGTTCCTGCTAGTCCTCTTACCTCTCCATCTCAGACTCACCAGTGGTTGCCTCCACCTCCTGCTGTCTACAAGGTTAATTGGGACTCTACTGTGGATAAAGTGCATTGCAAAGTGGGTGTTGGGGCAATAATTCAAGACTGGGAAGGAAGAGTTATAGCCTGTATGAGGATGTGCATGCCTCTATATCCTGATCCTTATCTGGCTGAGGCTTTTGGTGCCTTGCAATCAGCAATTCTGGCTACTGATATTGGTCTAAAACAGATCTACCTTGAAGGGGATGCATTGAATGTTATAAATGGTGTTAAGGGCAACAAAGAAAGCAGGGGCCAAGCTGGATTACTTGTTCATGATGTTCAATAAGTGATGAAGAGATTTGATTCAGATACTGTTAATTTTATTGCTAGAAGTTTCAACAATTTGGCACATTGCCTAGCTAAAAATGTACTCAATGTTGCTGATATCCTCGTTGATCTTGAGGATGTCTCATCTTGTATTGCATCATTATTGTATTCTTTGTAGATGAATAAAGATGTTTCTTTCCAAAAAAAAAAAAAAAAAAAAAATACTAGTTTAGTATTAAATTTAATTATATAAGTTTTAGTTATATAACTATACTAGTATATATGGTCAATATGTAGATAAATACATATATTTTACAACACATAATATCATAGTCGAATTATGAGTTAGAGGTCGAAGTTGGAGTTGGAGTCTGTGAATCAGAGTCAGATCGGATCAGAGTTGGAGTCAGTCCTACGACACTTTTGACTTCGACTCCGCCTCCGCCTGAAAAGTGAAAAAAAATCCGACTCCGTTTAATCGGAGTTGGATTTCTGATTTTTGCTCAGCATAAGTACGATGAAGATGGTCTGAACTAGTTAATGAGATTTGTGCTCTTATTAGTCTTTTGGATACTTGAAGTATGTTTGGACATGTCGGAAATTATAGATTGAATAAGTCAAAAGGGTATGTTTGGATAGTATTTTAGAATTTTTATAAATACTAGTAAAATGGTTTAAGTGAAGATGTTTAATTTGAATTTTGGAAAAGTAGTGAGAAAAAGTTAAATAAAAATATTATAAAGTTTAAAAAAATTGTTTGAATATAATTTTTTAACATATATATTTTTTAATTTTATAAAAATTGTATTGTTTTTTATGTTTGATTAATGATTAGGTAATTATTATATAAAAATTTTGAAAACTTAAATTTAAAAGGTGATTGTATTTGAGTGATTTTTGTAAATAAAATTATAAGAAGTCTTGAGAATTTTAAAAATTTTCATCATGTCTAAAAATGCCCTAAATCTTATTGTGAGATATGTCTAGCAACTGATGTCCTCCATGTTTATCTAGCAAAGTAAGTTCCAGCTTGTTTATCTTCTCATTGTAATCCCCACTTTAAAACACAAAAATAAAAACGAGATCACCCCGATGGAAGCTAGCTAGACGTCGACATAGCCACAGCTTATAGTTTAGTTCTTTTATTTATATTGGTACATGATTTGGACAGATCTAACGTACGTGTAGAACGTGAATTGGTGGTGTTGAAGAGTGTTTGTCAGCAAAAAGGCATGCAAGAAAAAATGGAGAAAAAAGGAGATTTTGTTTCAACGTTTAAAAAAAAAAAAAAAAATCAAAGTCAATTATTCCATTTTAGTACCTTTTGGCTAGGCATTACAAAGTACAAAGCTTTTCCTGCATTACGGAGTTGTGAATGAAGACTGGCCGGCCTTCTTCAATCTAGATATATGTTCATCATCATATGAGATAGCTAGGTAGCTTTGCTAATTGATGAGCTACTGCATTTGCCTCTGTACTTAAAGTGAACCCTTCAATTTGGCATTTTTTATTTTTAAAAAAATATTTTAGTTATAAAAGAATTACATAAAAGTAAATTCATAAACTGACGTGACTTGATGCAGTACGTCAAATTATAAAATTACTTTTAATATAAAGTAGATCTAACGCATCACATGAAACTACGTCAATTTGTAAGTTTACTTTTAAGTAATCTATTCTTTTTAATAGCTTTAATTTATGGTATCATCTATTTTCTGCTTTATTGTCAATGACCTACCGGCTTTATGATTATTTGAAAACCACACTTGTAAATCCTAACTCTGAACTAATTAGTTTCATTGCTCTCCACAGTGCATTAGCTTAGCTATAAATGGTGGGTTGTAATACGTTCTTTATATTTGCTAGTATCTCACCAGCCATTCTCTTTAACTTTGAATCAATATATATGGCTGCATCCCAATTTTCTTTTAACTTTAATTTGCTAGCTTCAACATTGAACGCTTAAGATCAAGATTCTCTAAAGTTTTATTATCGAATTTGATTACCTTAAGTGGAGATAGAATACGAATTTGAGCGAGTCGCTTTTCTAAAAGACCTTGTCCTAGCCTCCAAACTGATCCTACAACTCAAATCCCTTATTCCTGCCCTTATTAACTTAGAGCATCCACATCGATAATCAATTAGCAAAGCTATCTAGTATCTCAATAAAAGAAATGATCATATTTGTAGTTGTAGAATGCGTAAAGGTAGCGTAATCTTTTTGAAAAAAGTGAGTTAATACGAGACCCACATGATAAAAAATTAATTTTTTAATTGTGAATCTCAATCTTTTTCAAAAGGATTATGCGGCGCTTGCGCACTTCACGACTGTATATTGTATTACTCTCCGAATAATCAAATTTGCTAAATGGATAAGGGCAGGAACGCTTCCTAGAGTCTTGGAATTTACTGTAATGCCCTCTACGAGTGACATTGGCATGAAATCATGAAGAAAACTAATTCACTATCACTTGCTTAATACCAGGTTCAGGTCACAATGATCAAACTCCATTTTTTGCCTAATGGATTAGCCAAAATAATACTTTGTTTAAAGGGTGAACCACGAGGATGGGGATTGAAATTGCAGCACTTGCATGTCTCACAGATTAGAATTGTCATAAACCCATCAAAATGTGTATACTTAGTGCGTCCCTCACACCAATAAGATGAATATATAATCAAACATGCACGTATGATTTGGGGGGCCCTGCTCTCTTCCACCACTAACAAAAAGCTCTTTCCCCTTGGACAAAGGAACAATGGTGATTTTTATTTGCTTACTCATGTGATAGATAAAAATAGCTGCTTCTGTTTGATTCTTGTTTTCGTCTCTACTTATTGTTGTTAATATATCGAAGTCTTCTCAGCAAACACGATTTGACAAGAAAATCCTTCATTAATCGATGGTTTATACATATTGGGAGCTACGCATGAATAGAGTAGTCTCGTGGTGGACATGACTTTGTTATACATAATCACTAACTAGTGAATTGGTCTAATCCCATTCTTAACATTTAGGGGAGTACTGGAGCTTAATTATAATATATATATATTTATATACACAATTTCTAATAATCCGAAGGTTAATTTGGGGGACTAAGCTGGGCCTTCTTAGTTTGAGTTCTTGATTTGAATGTTTGCAAATTATATATACACAGTTTCTAGTTACATGCCTGCCTGTTTGAAGCCACTAGTTGTTCACTGCCTGCATAAAAATTTGGATAAGCTGAACAAGCTCTTCCATATTAATAGAAATTTAATAACAAGTGCTTATAGCAGCTGCCCTACAGATTATGCACACATCCCAGCTACTTGTTGGTGTAATGTTTTGGGGCTGTTATTATCCATTTAATATTGTAATTAAAGACTTTGCAATATTAACTAGAGTTGGGATGCTGCTATTGGGACTAGGGGTGTACCTGGTCCGGTTCAGTACTCTGGTTTTGAACTTATTTTAGAACCGAACCAGTATATATCGGTTTTGATATTTGAAGAATCGATACCGCACTAGTTACACTCATAAATCGGTACTTCTGGTTTTGTCAGTTCCAGTCTAGGTTTTTCAGTATATTATATAGTATATATATATTATAGTATATAATAATATAATGATAATATATTGTAATATATTATAATTATATTATAAACTATAGTGATATTTTAAAAAATATATATATAATATAGTGATATAGTATTAGTATAACTACTAATACAATATACTATAGTGATAATATATAGTTATTTATATAGAATTTTAAAATTTAATATTATATTAATTAGTAATTTATCATATAATACCAAATTATTTTATATATAATTATATATGTTATATATATAATATATAGAAAATCATATAAAAAAATATTCTATACAATATAAAAAATTAAAATATATATGTATATGAACCAGTCCGGTCTGGTATTAGAAAAGGAAAAACCAAAACATAACCGATTTCGACTGGTTTTAAGAAAAATAGAACAGGTACATGACTGAACCAAATCTGATACCAGACCAAATCCATCGGTTCAGTCCAGTTTACTGGTTCACCGGTTTTTTCTTCACCCATAGTTGAGACTACCCTATGTTGGAAAAACTATATGATGCTATTGGGACTGCATATATGCTGTTGGAAAAATTGTGTAGGAAAAACTATATGCCACTGCTAAGACTGCATATACGTTGGAATCTGTAATTCATTTGGGCTGTTATATCTTAGTGAAATTCCTGATTTTTTTTTTTTTTTTTTTTGGTTATTCATCTATATGTTGTTCTTATATTTTGTGACCATGTGATGACTGCCTCTGCTGGAATATTGTGAATGTGCAGGAATATTGGAATATTGTAAACTAGAGAATTAATTCCTAGAATATAGTGAACCGGAATATTGTGAATGTGCAGGAATATTGTGAAATTCCTAATTTTCTTTGTTATTCATCTACAAAAACTGTCAACTAGATATGCTAATTTTATAGATTGTTGGATTTTGAAAATGAAAATGAATATAATTGTTGGAGGTAATTGGAGATTATAAAAATAAAAATAAAAAAGTATTTAAAAATATAAATAATTAAAGAAATATAAATAATAAAAAATAATAATATTTTATTATTATAGAAAGTGTGGTGATGGCTAATCCAATGTAGAGTTCAAGTTTTGAGTGATTAGCTAAAAGCTAAAAAATGACATATTAGCTAAATTTTGACTTTTGGGATGACCAATCCAATGCCAATGCTAGAGACCATGGATATCATATCACCCTCAATATTCTCACAATGTTTTCACATCTGATCATCCAACATATGGAGGGATTAATTAAGAGTGATCATTGAATTGGTATGGGCGATTAATGTGAATGACAAGTTTAATTCCTAAATTTTGTATTGAAATTGAATTGTATTCATGGCAGTCCAGTTCGATACATGATCATATGTATAATTATATTAACTGAGAATTTTCCATTATATATATATTTATATGATCTAGCTACTAATTATAATTTCGCAATTTCGGTCAAGATATTCTGTGCATTAGCCTTCTGCTAGCTGTACCTAATTATAAATCATATGGTAGATGACTTTGAATATAAATAAATAAGTGTAAAGAAACTAAGACATTATATCCTCAAATTAGATACTCATCAATCCCATAAAAAAATAAAAAAATAAAAATTTGCACAAGTTCAAATGATTTTTAAGAACACAATTTTAACAATGTAGTGGTACGTACGTACTGATCATCCCTCAGCCTCTTGATTTTTTTTCCCCTAATTTCATGGTTTTAATTTTTTTTTTTTTTTTACTAATGTATGAACTATTATCTCTGCTAAAGTGTAAATTGATCCTTTAGGGTATAAATTTTGAAAAAGATGATAGTTTGATGGTGTACAGCATATAATTAAGAGGAATTTTATACATCAGTCATTATTTACTTTCACACCTCATATTTATAATTTTTTTTTTTTCTAATAGGGTGTGGGTGTATATTTCATAAGATATGAGAATATTTTTATAGGGTGTGAGGTAGTGAATAGTGAGCGATGATAAAATTTTTTTTATAATTTAAGTCCTTTTGAATCACATAAAATATTAATGTTTGTAATTTTGTTTTCAAAAAAGGAAAAAGAAAAAGAGTTATATCGATCGATATCTTGAAGTGAAATGGAATTCCCATAGATTTTGGTGGAAGCTGTTGGACTCTTCTTATCTATCAAGGAAAATCTGAAATCTATGTGCCTTCTTTCTTGTCGTTCGGACTGCAATGTTGCTTTGTGAGTCACCTTTTTCTGTTTTTTCGTTTGTTTTAGGTTTTCATGTTGCTTCTGCATGGTCATGATATAAAATCGTACACAATTGTGAAGAGTCTGCGAGTCATGATGCTTTTTGGGTGTCGTGGTGGGCCTTCGATTCTTGGAGTTCCCATTTAACTATAAACGTACTTTGCGTAATTTCAATAGACTACGATAAAAGAAAAAAAAAACACACACAGAGAAAATGTCATAAATCACCCAACCACACTGCTTTTATATGCCATTACTCCTCCACTGATAACGACAGGCGAACTATTCAAAAGTTACATGATTAGACGTATAAAAATGTATATCCTTGTAAACAAACTTAAGCAGGAAACATTTTTACATTTTATTTCTTTTCATTTATACGTTTCAAATGGATAAAATATGTAAAACTCAAATAACATAGTCTAGTCTATTAAAAGGCCCCACTAGAAGATAAGAAGAGAGAGAGAGAGAGAGAAAATAATGGAACAAAGATTGACGAAGGAAAGGATGTTAAGAGAAAAAATGGAAATGTGATGTGAAAAGTAGAAGATGAGACATAAAATAAGGGAAAAACAGAGAATAAGAGGGCTTATTTCAGATGATTAAGGGGACTTCTTTGACTTCAACTTCTTCAACTTCTTCAATCTTACGAGAGGGACTCTAGCGACGAGATCTCGATTAGAAGGCAGAGTTCATATCTCCATTATATACCGAGAATGAGAGACGATTATAAACTATAAAAGAATCACTTTCTAGTGGATCCTCCCCTCTACAAAACCCTCGTGGATGTAGTTAGCTTTATGTTGAAACACTTAAATTTGTGTGTTCCAGTCTCTTAATTTTTTTGCATTTATTTACTAGTCACTATCATGTATGTATGCATCGACGTCGTACAGCCATAACGAACCACCACTGGAGGTTTCACACTATACCGATTAAGGTCTGAATTGTCACAGCGGGCCGAAAATGAACTTTTCTCCCATTCCAGCCTGTTGCTCCATTTTTAGACGTTAACACTTCAATTGTTCTATATTAGTGGTTTCTTTGATAGAACCACGAGACTGTTGCTATTTTGGTTTGGTTTTGTTAAGTGCACACTGTTAAGATATAAAATAAAGAATAAAATATATATCTTCTTACCAATTTAAATTTTTGGGACAAGTGATGATTTATCAGAGCAAAGGTCTTAAGTGCAAATGTTGACTCTTCACTCTATCTAATTTAATTAAATATTCCACATGTTAGACTACTCATTGAGTGAGAGTCTGGCCCACACGTGAAGGAGAATGTTAAGATATAAAATAAATAATAAAATCTATATCTTCCTATCAATTTAAATCTTTGAGACAAGTGGTGATTTTACACATGCACATGTGCACACACACATTATATATAAATATATTTATATAACCCAATCGAACAACAAAACTTTTTGAGCTTCATTCCATCTTGGAGATTTTTTGCCTTAAATTCCATACCAATTGATCCAAATTGACGGAGGCAAAATTTATCTCAAGGAAGTTGTATTATTACTTTCTTTGAAGCAAAAATCCAATTTCACTTCCATTCAATTTTTCAACAGTTACAACTTATACACAACTAGCATTAAAATAATTTGACATTAAATAGTTCCAAACTGGTGTTTTCTTGGGTCATCAAACTATGGAACCACATCATCTTATTGGTTTCACTTTTTATTTATTTTTAATTTAGGTTAAATGAAAAGTCAATTTATATTGTTTGCTTCAAAGTCAAATTTCTTTTTTTTTTTTTTGTTAAAAAAATTAAATTTATAATTCTTTGTAATAAAAATGTTAATAAGGCTGGACAATCTGAGATCATGCAGCTTTGGTAGGAAGCCACATTCAACAGTATGAAAAATATTTGAGTTTACCTCCTATGGTGGGAAGGTCAAAATAGAGAGTTTTTGCAAATATTAAACATAAGTTATGGCAGAAATTGTAGCTATGGATGGGTAATTTGTTATCTCAAGGAGGTAGAGAAGTCCTTAAAACTGTCGTTATGTCCATTCCCACGTATGTCATGAGTTGTTTTTTATTCCCTACTTCATTATGTCACAAATTAGAAATGTTAATAGCTAATTTTTAGTGGGATTGTAAAGGTCAAGGGAAGAGGATTCATTGGGTTAACTGGACACGGTTGTGTGACTCAAAGTTTAGAGGTGGTATGAGATTCAAAAATCTTAGGATTTTTAATTTGGCTCTCATTGCTAAACAGGTTTGGAGACTTTTGCAAAATGAGGGGTATTTTCTGTTTAGAATATTTAAAGCTAAATAATTTTCTAAAAGACCTTTGTTGGAAGCTAAGATGGATGTAAAATCTTCCTTTGTTTGGCAAAGTTTTGTCAAGACCTTTGAATATTTCAGAAGTGGGTGTTGCTGGAGGGTGGATAATGGAAGAAGGGTGAGGGTGTTTCATGATCCTTGGATCCCTAATGTTGTTGTACAGGATCTTCAAACATGTGGTCCAAGTGTGGATTTGAATCTAAAAGTTAGTAATTTACTAGATGATGTATCGGATTGGTGGAATGTTGAGGTGTTGAGAGCTCTCTTTAATCCAAGAATTGTGGCACAGATTATTAAACTTAATGTGTCCTTAAATGTTGAAGATACTTTGTTTTGATTTCCAGAGAAGATGGGTCACTACTCTGTCAAAAGTGCCTATAAGCTATATTTGCATCTAGATGGACAAGAAGGGAGAGGAAGCTCTAGGGAGAGATCCATTAATTTTTTTTTGAAGTGTTTTGGCATTTGAAGATTCCAAAGAAGATAAAAAAAACTTTGGATGGAAAGCGTATCTTGAGAATCTCCATACTTCTATTAATTTGATAAGAAAGAAAATTATAGTGGATGATAATTGTGCTTTGTATAATCAGGCTAGTGAGGATGTAGCTCGTGTTATTCTATTACTCAGATGCTTTTAATATTTGGTTTCACTGTTTGCCTATTTTGCATAATATTCAACCTAGATTATCATTTTGGGAAGTGGCTGAATTTATTAAGGAGAAGGGCTCAATAGATGATTTCTCAAAGTTCTTTTGTATTGCTTGGGGATTATGGTATAAAAGAAATCAGTTTCTGTTTGAGCACAAGCTTTTGGATGTTAAATATGTTATTTGCTATTATTTGTCTGTGCATTACGAGTTCCAACAAGTGCAAGCATTTGATGTGGGCTGTAGAGATATTACAAGGTTGGTTTACTGGGCTCCTAATCTAGTTGGGTTTTTAATGATGAATGTTGATTATGCTACTTGTTTTTATCAACAGAACGCGGGTATAAGTGTAATTCTCAGAGATGAAAAAGGTAGTGTGATTGTGGCTTGAAGTAAAGTAGAAATGGAGGTGCTCTCTTTAGAATTTATTGAAGTAACGGCTATGTTGAGAGGTATACAGTTGTGTGCTAAGTGGGGGGGTACTGAATTTGCTACTTGAAATTGATTGTTTGGTTCTGGTCAATGCATTATAGGATGGCTCTACTTTTTTAATAGATTTTGATTATTTATTCAGGGATATAACAAGGTTGATGTGTGGATTTAAAGATATTCAGATTTCTTATGTCAATAGATTGGGAAACTCAGCTACTCATCTCTTAGCAAGACATGCATGGGGGTAGAAGATATTGAAATATGGTGGGAGGGGTGTCCTTCTTTTGTATCACAAGCTATTTGACTTGATAGAAGCAATATTGTGTAAAGACAATTGTTTTGTTTGATTCAATGAAATCTTTGATTATAAAAAGAAGAAAAAAAAAGAAAAAAAATTGATTAAATCGATTCCGCAATTAAAAGTTAGCCACATAGCCCAAAATCTGGGAACCACAGGGTGGCCATTTGAGAGCCCATGGAAGTTCATTTGAGAGCCACACAACCCTTACTTGGGGCGGGTGAGAGCATCTGCCTACACACGAATTGTTGGGGGACAGCCCAAACCTGCCTGAGTTCTTACTCATCCACCTGGCCTACTATATATATTAAAAAAAGTTAGATTTGTAATAAAGAGATGTCATTTTCGAAGCCCCAAAATGACGTAATTTCGTCGTTAGTCTCTCGTCATTGTTGCTCAATCTCTTGAGCTCTCTCCCTTTCATCTTCCCAACGGAGGCACCCAATTGCGGTGGGTGGGGTCCCAGAGGCCAAACTCACCCCCCACCCATGCAAGAGTGGGGGTGGGGCTACCTGCTCAGGAGGTGTAGGTAGCGCCCCTAACTAGTGGTCCCATTTTGTCTAGTGGTGACCTTCCCCTCCCTTTGATTTGGTCATTTTTTATATTTTATTTTCTAATTTTTTAAATTGTATATTTCTTCAAATTTTATAATTTTTATTTTTTGTTTTGTTCTTTATTTTTGGTTTTTAACATGATTTATAAGTTTAAATTTTTTTTCTTAAGTTTTCTAATACATGGTGTGCTATGTGGCATGCCACATCAATATTCTTAATGGTTTACTAATGAATTTATTGGAAAGTCCAATTTGATAATTTTAAACCCCTAAAGTTAAAACAAAAAAAAAGTTCAATTAAAAAATACAAACAACATTTTAATTTTGAAACAAACGCATGCATGGACTAATTTTGTTCTAATCCTTTTAATTTTTACGTCAAACAATTGTGTATGCTGGAGTTCTCACTCCCTAATAAGCTAACGTATGTTTGACCAGGGCTGTAAGACTATCGGCCCGGACCGGATCAATAGTCTTATTTGTCGGTCTCGGGGTGTGGTTTATTTAAACTGGACCAGATCGAGATTGACCGAATGTGTACATATATTTAAATATTATATATATAATATTATTTTATACAGTAATTATATAAGTTAATTATGTAATTTTCATCCAAGAGATCACTATTGACCATATATACAATAAAATTATTTAATATTCATTAACCATGTATAAAATGTTAAAATGATCACTTAATTTTAATTTTACTAATTTAATTAATTTTTTGTATTAATTTTTCTGTCAAAAAAAGAAAATAGAGAAAAAAAAAGTTTATGGACCGAAATTTTTGACCAATTATACCCCTACATATGACAAAATAGCTTCCAATGTTTGGTTGCATGTATACATAATTAGCATCCCAAACTTGAAAATGGACAAAGTACAATAATGAAAAGGGTGGTTGGTACACTTCCTCTCTGATTAGAAAGTCGTCTCCTGTTTAGAGAGAGAAACTCTCCATTCTTTCTAGAAAACTCCATCTCTTCAAATGCCTTCGCCGGAGAAGAGGGTGAGAGCTGTGTGATTCATGGTAGTGTTTTTTCCCCCTCCACCGATTCGATTTTGGTAAAATCTATTGCACTTCGCCGCCATCAGTTGACACGTGCCCCACCACACCATTCTACAGCCGTCATCTATTGGGATGGAGCAGAATTGCGCCAAAAAACTCAGCTCGTGGCCTTCACACGAGGCTTGTTTCCACACATGGTCTTCATGAGCTGTCATGCCACAACACCTCCATCGGTTACAGGTGCAGTACTGGCAAATTGCTTGGCCTCGCCTCCATACCACCAGCGCGTGGTTGCCACGGGCCACTACAGATGCACGAGATGACTGACCACAGATTAGTCCATCTGATATCTTGCTTTCAACAATGTTACTGCTTTCCCTAACTGATAATCTTGAAAAAGGGACTACAAATCTTTTCAAAAAACATCTTAAGACAACAAATTCTAGTGTACCAACGACTTTCACCACTTCCAGCAGAGGTTCTACCACCAACGGCGGTGGTTCCATAGTTCGCATGACCTTGCGAACTGCTAACTACCGTATTTTAAGATGACACCCTCTTTGTAGAGCATGAGCGCGGACCAAGAAATTAGTCTCAAAACTAGTTTTATTTTCTTTTTTTCATAATTTTTGTACTGTGGTTATTGTACTGGGGCGTTTGTTGGGAACCCCACCCCCTCCTCATGTATCATTCTTTCCGTTTCTAATTGAAATTTGCTTGATGAGAAAAAAGAAAAGAAAAGATTGTTTGTTACAAACATACCTAATCCTAATTTTGAGTCTTTTGGTCGTCTTTTGTTAAGAAATAAATTGGTAGAAATAATTCTCATATCTTCATTGATCTCATACACAAATATAAATATATATATATTTATATAAACATGAGTAGATGATTTATACATGGAAAGAGAGACAAATTAGCTATACAGAAATTGTGTAACTGTCAATTAACTAAATTAGTGGGATTGCTAAAATTAAGGGATTATGTGCTGTAATATCTTTTGAGGAGGACTCATGGATTACTAAAACTTAATTAGCTAATAATTAGGGAAATGAATTTTAGATTCTAGTTTGAGTTAGCAAGGCTTGTTTATCGCATAAATTATCCCAGCAGTAAGCTTGTAACCGGCTACGACCTAAAAAATTATAAAATATTTGTTAATGAAAATAATATTTTTTAATAAATAATAAAAATAAAAAATAGTCCGAGCCAGCCCAGGTACCGACAGAAAAGTTAGTCATGTGGGGCACCAAATTCAGGGGTACTTGAGCCCACACGGTGTTGGTAGCTCGATCCGTAATCAGGCAGGCTAGCTAGCTGGTACGTATATATAACTTGATCGATCCGATGATCTCTTTATCCCAACTAATTTTTATTTTTATTTTTATTTTTAATGTTCTCACATATAATCATGAATCATACCCTCCCTCCTTTGGATTGAAGAAATGCCCCCCCGTTTGGTCTCCATCGCCAAAGAGTACCACTACTACTACTAGCACCAACGATTGCTTGGGATGCACTACTACTTCTGTCTCCATCGTTAGAGTCCAAATTAAGAAACAAACAAAGAGATCCTCCTCCTGTACAACAAATTAATAATATATATGATTTATACATAGTCTAAAGTATGTTTGGCTTATAATGAAATCATCTCAAAGAAGAAAAAGAAAAAGTAAAACGCAGTTGTCTTATTTTATAAGAGAGGCAACCGAAAGAGCAAAGTCTACCAGTGATCATCAGACTTTACAAGGAAGAGAGAGAGAGAGAGAGAGAGAGATTTCCTCAAAACAAATTTGAGTATAACATGAGAATTCCAAACTCATCAAGGGCATTAATGCATGTGATAGTAAATATAGGGATGGAATTAGTTATAAATTAGGACTATTTTTTCAATAGTTTATCGGATAAATTATATTTACTAGCTAGTAGGTGTAGAGAACACAGTTCTCACAACTGACTTGGTATGATGTGATTTGTAAGATAAGTTTAAAATTCAAATATCTTACAATTTAAATCTTTTCACGTAAGTGGTGTGGATGATGTATAACTGTATTGGCTTGTAAATAAAAGAACTCTTATTTAATTTCAGAGAATAAAAATAATAAACCTCGTCCTTCCTAAAAAGACTCAACTTCACATCCTAATTTTGTATATTTAATCTCACCAGACTAATTCACTATAAGAAAAACGAACATTTGTGACTGATTATTTGTGATTATAATGACTATTTGTGATAAAAATATATTCATTTTAGTAGGAAATAGTCATTTTTGTAAGAAATAACTGACCACAAATAAACAGTTTTCTTGTAGTGATTAAACCTCTATCATTAAGCCGATCATGCCCTTGATCTATGGTAGAAAGAAGGTGGATTGTAGATTAAAATTGTAACTCAACCAACTTATAAATTTAAGTGGGTTTGAGAGTAGTGTTATTAGTTTCATGTTCATGACAAAATTAATAATGAGTAGTAGCCAGCTAGCTTATAGCTTGCTAGCTACACGTCCCGGCCAATTAGATAGATATATACAGAACCCCATCAATTTTGAGTTTACAAACATTCTAGTTATATATGTCTCTCTCTACCAAACTGAATTAGCTGCTGCTAGCTTACATGATGTAGCATGAATTTTTCGTACGTAAAATTATTGTAACTTCATAACAAAGCCATTGCATGCCTACCCTTATAACTAACCCATTCTATTCTTCTTCCATGCTTGCATTTCCTGATCACCCACCGATCCATCCATTTTTATAGTCTCTTTCCATTTTCTTTTATACTTCTCTCTCTGCTTCCTCTCTCTCTCTCTCTCTCTCTCCCTCTTTCTCTCTCTCTCTCTCTCTCTGCCTGTTGATGAAGAAATGAGAGATAGAATGGAAAGGTTTGTTGTTCTTCCTTTCTCTGTTGGCTGTATCTCCGAAGCCAGTGTTGCAGTATCTGTTCAACAGCCTAGACGATCGAAACCAGTCACAAACCTATCCGCAATAAGTCTCTCTCTCTCTCTCTTTCTCTCTCTCTCTCTCTCTGTCACACAAACACACACAAGCATTTAGTTTCATTTCCCAAGGCCGGGTTATAATTAATATTTGGGATTTTGTTTCTGATTCTCTCGAATTAGGAAGTAAAGAAGAAGATGATTTGGAAAACTTGTCAAGTGAAAGCATGAAGAACTCATTCGTTAATCAAAAGCCGAATATAACGACTGGTTTTAATAGATTGTTCAAGGGCTTCAAGAACTTCTCATCTCAATTGTTTGGTATGTGGCTGAATTAAATTAAATACTCGTCATTTTCACATGCAATTAGTTAGGTAGTTTCTTATAAATTTGCACATGTGCTCTATACGGGGCTTATAAATACATGCACACACTCATATATATATATATATATATATGGACTGCGTCTGCCTTAATAATTATCCGCCATGATTTATACGAAATTCATTACCAACCAGTAGCCTTAATTAAATCAGTAGATTTTGCAGTACTTGTAAGGAAAATAATTGTAAGAATTATGACTTCCAAAGATAAGCTTTTAAGAATCTCAGAAATTATGATACCAGAACTTTGTCAAACTATACATATATATAAATATATTTATATATATATAAAGACTTTTGTCACATGATAAACATGGTAAGAGGAAATTAATTAAAGATCACCATGTGGATTTAAGTTGCTCCTCCCCTTTCCCATTGCTCATTAATCCTCTATCTCTTTCAGTGTACAAGGAAGACATGGAAGAACTGGAGATGGAGATGGAAATAGGGTGTCCAACAGATGTAAAGCATGTTACACACATAGGATGGGACGTCGATGGTTCTGAAAGTACTGCAAATCCCATGATGGGCTGGGACAATCTCATTCCTCCTGAGTTTCGGTCTCTCTCTTCTGCTAATTCATTCAAGCAGTTCGAGTTTTCCATGCCGGGGGCGGAAGCTGCTGCTGATGCAAGTGCTCTTGTTAATGGTTCCAGTTCTTGAGTTTGTCAAGTTGGTTATATTGGTGAATGATGTTCTAAAAACATCAAGACATTGATGATGTTAATATGAAATGATCATAGGTACGTATGTATTTAAAAGTAAACAGTTTGGGATGATCATACTCTCTCGCGCTCTTTTCATGCATGTATATGCACTTTAGTCTCCATTGGTGATTGCTTAAAAGTTACTATTGAAATTTGTAACTATATATATATATATCTATATATATGGCATATATATTTGGCCTTTTGAAATTTTCAAAGTTGTGTACATTTGACCTAACTGTTTGGTACAATATTAGACTTTTGTGCATTGTATGGTAAGGACAACATCCATTTTCTCTACTTTCTAAAACATATTTAGTGTTGAGGAATTGTATGTCACTACAACAAATAGTGCTTTTTCCTGCGAGAGATTTCGTTGCAATTAGTATCTATTCTTGCCAGAATTGACCTTTTCCTGCCACATTTTCCCATAGCTGACTCCCTGGAATAACCTAGCAACTGATAGTACTTTCAGCTGCGAGCTTACTTCTCGTGAGAATTACCATTATTTCTAACTGTAGATGATTGTGAGAAATACATATATTTTCCATCGGAAAAGTACCGATTCAAGGCACCTTCACCCCACAGAAAAAGTATTTTCTAGCTAAACTATTAGCCGGAACTAATTATTTCTGACGCATATTGTTGGTAGGAAATTATCTTCCCTTACGTAGGGAAAAAGCTTTTTTAAGAAACTATTTCCTTGGGTAAAAGTTTTTCCAGCAAAAAAATCATAGGAATTAATTACTTGCTACATATATATTCCGACGGAAATACTTTATTATGAGAAACACAATTGTTAGAAAAAATAATTTCTTACACTCATTATGGTGGGAAATTCTTTTTTGTCATTTACATACATGGTTAGTAAAACTACTTTTTCCTACATGCTAAAGAAGTTAGAAAAAAGTTTTTCTTATGCTCATTATGGTGGAAAATTTTATTTTACCATGTACATATATAGTTAGTAAAAATATTTTTTCCTACACAATAAAGAAGCAAAAAAAAAGTATTTCCCAGAACGCCTAATGTTGCTAAGATTTGTTATTAGGCATGTACAAATAGTCTTGGGAAGAAAGTATTTGCTGTGAATCAGTAATATTCATTTGCTGCAAATCAGTAATGTACAAAAAGCTTTATTGCAGTAGTCATTATTAGTGGGTAAAATGCTTGGTTGAGCATAAACCAATTTGACCCACTAATTATGAGGTCTTCATGGTCTGCCACAAACTATAAATTCCAAGATACATGTATCAGCCACTATTCACTTTCACACTGATCTACATCTATAGTTTTTTTTTTTTTTTGTCATAGGGTGTGAGGGTGTTTTTCATAGAGTGTGGGGTGTGGAGTAGTAAATAGTAGTTGATGAGAATAATTTTTCTTTAGTGTTACGAGTTTACACTCTTTGTTAAATTCGAACACATGCAGACAGAGATGAGACTAGGATTATAATTTGGAGGAGCCAAATATTTCAGATTGGAATAAATAGTTTCAATTGGAGATTTTTATGAACACTACTAACAAGATGATAATAAAAAAAAAAAGTGATTATAGAGCAAAAAATAAAAAATAAATTCAAAACTTAAAAAAAAATGGAATTTCACAAAAATAAAAAAATGTTTATTTAATGTTTTAATTAAAGAGTGTATACATAAAGTTTAAGAAAACATGATAAAATTAAAATTATGATTTAATATCTTCACAAAATTTGTAGAGAATATTGATTAATGACTATAAATAAAAATACTTTATTTATCTTCTCCAATGTTTAGAATTAAATGTTATTTTTCTAATTAACTTTTCTTAAGAATGAAAGTGTTCTCTATCAAAATATTATTAGAAATAAAATTAAATGAAAAATAATATACTTAAACTATTAAATTTTAGTAAGAATGCTTGAAATATTAAAGTTTGTTTAGAGCCTTCGGGGGCAGGCCCATATCTAATTAACATGACCATGCGTACGTGGGTGCTTTGGGTAAGTTCAATTAGGAAAGAGATACGTAACATTCAATTTTACAACTTTATTCGATTAAAAAAAATATTGTTTTCCAAAATTTTGTATTTTTCTTAATTGAAAATGATCATTTTTCATTTAAGAAAAATTAAAAAATATGAAAAAATAGTTTTTATTGGTTTATTCAAATTTGATTGTAGTCAACTACACCGGGTGCTCCCTCTAAAATCCTTGGATTTAAGATTCCAATTTTCAATCCTTCTATAATTATTCTTTCATTTATAAACAAAAAGAAAATATATTTTCCCGATTTATGCTCTCCAATAACTCTCGTCTCTCTGCTTTGCTATAATTCTTCTATCATATTTTTTTTATGAATATATAAAAAGGAAGACATACAAGACGAGTGGGTGGCGCTCCAACGAAATATTAAGTTACCATCAATACAACGCATAAAATTAAAAAACAAGAAAAGGGAATCGAGCCAAAATTTGGTCTGGACCCATATTCCTCAAGCCAAAATGCAGTTTTGAATGCAAAAGTGCAGATGGTTTGCAGTACTACAACGTGAACTCGTAGTGGACAAAAGTACTGCACCATAGTTGATCGCTCCAAGTCATCTGATAGAGCTTTCCATACTCTCGTCCTTCATATCTCCAGAATAGGAAGTAAGAGTTCATGTCTACTTCCAGCAAAAGAGATGACAGAAAAGTGTCTCTTGGAGATAGAGAAAATTCTCGAGAAGCGCCGATGTTTAGAGTGTCAGGTGGGATATGTTATGGACGTGTTTGGCACTCCTGCGAATTCTCACCAAGAACCTACACTAGAAGAACCAAAGAAGGCTCGAAGGATGTGAAACGCATCCGATGCCTAAGTTAGTCAGATTGTATAGACTGTCTCATAGAGAAAATACTAGAAAAGCACCGATGTTTGAGGTGGCAGGTGGCATATTGTAAAGATTCACTGGAAGAGAGATTTTCATTCAATATATTTCAAGTGTACAGCGTATAATAGTTATATACAAACTCTCTATAACCTCCTGCTATACATATGCTATTCAAAAATAAAAAAAGAAGATCACAACATAACAAATCTGCTTGCTCGAGAATCAGTAGCAATACCCCTAGGTTTGACTCGGCAATCATTTTGAATTTTATCTCCAATATCTCTTGTTCCCTTGGCTGACGCTGTGTCGTTATAATCATTTTGGATTTTATCTCCAATACACCCCCTCAACCGAATGGGCAAGTCTTGAACATGAAGGTTGTCCCGTAGAAGCTAAAAACGAACGGATGACAGTGGCTTTGTTAATAAATTCGTGAGCTGATCCTTAGTGGATAGAAAAGAGACCTAAAGCTTTCTAGCTAAAACTTGATCTCGAACATAGTGAAAATCAATTTCAATATGTTTAGTTCTAGCATATAATAAATTTCTTCCAAGGTGAGAAAATTATTAGGGTGAGACACCATGGAAACAAGAGAGTCATTCTGGACCGAGTCTAGCAAGCAAGTATGTGATAATATCTTCACATTTTAGAGCTTAACTAGCAATGGCCAATTCGTCTGTGAGACGTTTGATCGTCATGAAGTAATCAGTTGCAGATTGACTTCCTTTCCACAGAGTAAAGAGTTAAGAGCGAACATGTACTGCTTTAGAATGAGACTGTGATGCAAAGGTAGAACTTAAGGTCGTCCAGACTACAGCAGAGGTGCTGCAATCAGCGACCTGGGCCAGTACCTCATTAGAAAGAGAATAATTGATGCAGCTAACGATAAGATTATCCTGGGTTTTCCAAACATCGTAGGACGGGTTGGGGGTTGTAGAGCCATCAGAGACAGTGGTGGTTGAAGGTGGGAAGGTTGGTCTTGGAAATATTTGAAATTGAGGAATTTGGGAAGGCAGACATCTTGAAGAGGATTGGTTAGACGTGAGTCTTATTGGCAGATGATACCATGTAAAGATTCACTAGAAGAGAGATTTTCATTCAGTATATTTCAAGTTTATAGCAAATAATATTTCTATACAAACTCTCTATAACCTCTTGCTATACATATGCTATTCAAAAATAAAAAAGAAGATCACAACGTAACAAGTCTGCTGGCCAGAGAGTCAGTAACAATATCCCTAGGTTTGACTCGGCCCTAGGTTTGACTTGACAATCATTTTGAATTTTATCTCCAATATCTCTTGTTCCCTTGGCTGCCGCTGTGTCGTTATAATCATTTTGGATTTTATCTCCAATACGCCCCCTCAACCGAATGGGCAAGTCTTGAACATGAAGGTTGTCCCGTAGAAGCTGAAAACGAACGGATGACAGTGGCTTTGTTAATAAATTCGTGAGCTGATCCTTAGTGGATAGAAAAGAGACCTAAAGCTTTTTAGCTAAAACTTGATCTCGAACATAGTGAAAATCAATTTCAATATGTTTAGTTCTAGCATATAATAAATTTCTTCCAAGGTGAGAAAATTATTAGGGTGAGACACCATGGAAACAAGAGAGTCATTCTGGACCGAGCCTAGCAAGCAAATATGTGATAATATCTTCACATTTTAGAGCTTGACTAGCAATGGCCAATTCGTCTGTGAGACGTTTGATCGTCATGAAGTAATCAGTTGTAGATTGACTTCCTTTCCACAGAGTTAAGAGTTAAGAGCGAACATGTACTGCTTTAGAATGAGACTGTGATGCAAAGGTAGAACTTAAGGTCGTCCAGACTGCAGTAGAGGTGCTGCAATCAGCGACCTGGGCCAGTACCTCATTAGAAAGAGAATAATTGATGCAGCTAACGATAAGATTATCCTGGGTTTCCCAAACATCGTAGGACGGGTTGGGGGTTGTAGAGCCATCAGAGACAGTGGTGGTTGAAGGTGGGAAGGTTGGTCTTGGAAATATTTGAAATTGAGGAATTTGGGAAGGCAGACATCTTGAAGAGGATTGGTTAGACGTGAGTCTTATTGGCAGATGATACCATGTAAAGATTCACTGGAAGAGAGATTTTCATTCAGTATATTTCAAGTTTACAGCAAATAATATTTCTATACAAACTCTCTATAACCTCTTGCTATACATATGCTATTCAAAAATAAAAAAGAAGATCACAACGTAACAAGTCTGCTGGCCAGAGAGTCAGTAACAATATCCCTAGGTTTGACTTGGCCCTAGGTTTGACTCGGCAATCATTTTGAATTTTATCTCCAATATCTCTTGTTCCCTTGGCTGCCACTATGCTGTTATAATCATTTTGGGTTTTATCTCCAATAGATATGTTATGGACACGTTTGGCACTCCTGCGAATTCTCGCCAAGAACCTACACTAGAATAACCGAAGAAGGCTTAAATGGTGTGAAACATCTCTGATGCCTAAGTTAGTCAGATTGTACAGACTGCATCTCTTTGAATCAAAGGGCTTATTCAACTTACCTTGAGTGTGAATTTCCTCTAGTATATAGCATGGGAGAAGTGATAGGGATTGTGTAACAAGCCAATCATTTGACTCAAGTTGGGCCAGAGGCTGTTATCATTTGAACTTTCCTTTAGCTGATCTTGGGTAGTTACCTGGAGGAAAATTCGGACCCCTCTGTTAATGGGGGGAAATTCCGATATGATCTTATCCATGAGGTATGACCATTAGTTCGGGGACTTGTTATTCTTGTGCATGTTGGGGATTATTCAGTGCTGATGTTTGTAGGTGGGCTTTGTTGGGCCTTGGGCGGCTGGGCTTTTAGGATATGGGGCTGGCCCATTAGCGAGGGAGGACTTTTGCCCTTCTACTTACCCCTATGTGATGGGACTTCTCTTTTTCTTCCCATCGCTTTGTTACCCAGGATATATCCTTACTTGCAGCTATCTGACAACATACATCCCTATGTCAGGGGCGTGCATCGTTTTATCTTTGCGTCTCTTCATGTGGTTTGCAGATATTATCCGTATCCATTATGTCCTTTCTTTTTTGTACACGACTCGTTTCTTTGTTTTATTGGAGGATACTCAAATGACACTGTGTTCCCTAGTTGGTTTTCCCTTCTTTATCGCTAGCTTTACCCTTTCATTCATTTTCCAAAAATAGATATTGCTTCTAAAGTTTGATTGAAAACGAGACAAAAAAATAAAAAATAAAAAAATAATAATAAGAGAAGAAAAAAATAAAAAGAAAATAGAAAACTCAAATGAAATTGGAGAAGATAAGGGTGAAGAAGGTGAAGGGAAAAGAGAGTAGGGAAGAGAAGAAAGTGGGGGAAGAGAGCTTCCTTTCCTCACCGTTTCGATTATGGGTTGGGTTATAGAGAGAAGGGGTAGTCTCTTTCTCTAGAATGTCATGGGGTGGTGTGGCACCTAAACTATATAATTCTTCCATGCTTTCAACATTCATGATGCATGGCCTTGGAAAGTTGGAAGTGCTTAGGTGGAAGTTGTGAGTCTTGTGACTATTCCATAATTTAGGGCTGCAACCCGGTCAATTCGAGCTGGGTTTGGGCCCAACCCGAACCGACCAGCAAAAACCAACTTGGCATCGACTATTTCGGGTTGGGTCAACCCGAGTTTTCCCCTGAGACACTAGCGGACCTGGTCAACGCTGCACTTGTAGATGTAGAAGGCCAAGATGGCCATCAGTGAGGCCCCCACCAAGGCCGCCATGGTCAGATGGAGAGACGATGTTGAAGAAGAAGAAGAAGAAGAATCCATGGCAGGAAGAAAGAGATTTTCTCGCTGTGTTTGATTCTCAATCAGAGTTGATGAACACACCGATGAAAAGGATACCCATCTACCATTTGATTTTCTCTTTGTTTTTTCTCTCCATGAATATCCTTTAAACATGGATACCCGTCTCTCTGTATCTTCCCTTCTCATCACCCTTTCCTTCTTCTCAACCGTAACACCTCCATCTCATTGCCTCGAGGATGATCCCTTCCTTGCCTGCAGTCGTACCTACGAGTGTGGAAACCTCAAAAAGATCTCCTTCCCTTTCTGGGGAGGTGATCGGCCTCAATGTTGTGGCCACAGAGTACGAGCTCAAGTGTCGGAACGATTCATACACGGTTCTGAAATCTGAAAAGCTTGAATTCTTGGTTCTAAACATCAACCAATCTGCTCATAGCATGACCATTGCAAGAATGGATCTCTGGGATATCCAATATTCTTGTCCCCAAAAGTTCGTCAACGCCACTCTAAATTCCACTTTATTTGATTACGATCCTCAGATGGTTCAGAACCTAACTTTAGTCTACAAATGCTCTTCTCTAGTGAATACATCGGAAGAGAAAAGGTTCATGTGCGGTTCAGAATGTGGTGATAGATATAATTATACTTGCTATTTAGACGAGGTGAGATTTTAGAGAATGGGGATGGGAGGCAATGGTGATGACAAAGAGAATGGGGAGGGCAAAGCGGCTAGGG
Source organism: Pterocarya stenoptera (assembly GCA_003123785.1). Taxonomy (NCBI): domain Eukaryota; kingdom Viridiplantae; phylum Streptophyta; class Magnoliopsida; order Fagales; family Juglandaceae; genus Pterocarya; species Pterocarya stenoptera. The sequence goes on along the minus strand of QEOT01005639.1, from coordinate 102,437 downwards.
TTTGATCTGCAAGTAAGAGTTTACAAATGTGTTACTTGTTAGTCTGGTTAATTAGGTTGAAACAAATTTTTAGCGGGTTCAACCCGAAATGTAATCCAAATCAATTTTAACGGACGGGTCTATTCGACTTCTTCGGGTGGGATGGGTCTTCGGGTCATTTGGATAGGCCTATTCCATATATATTTAAGAGAGAGATGAACATTACTGTCTAAATTTGTTAATTAAATTTTATAGGTAATTATGTTAGCATACATTAAATAATATGAATCCATTGTGGAATAAATTAAAATTTTAAAATAGTGCCAATATGACTGCCTTGATCTTCAGTTTTCTTACTCTCATTTGTTTCTACATTAGTAATTAAAAACCGTACAACCTTTATTTGATTGAAGATGGACAAAGATGTCTTTATCATAATTAGGGGTGAGCATCGGTCGGTCCAGACTGAGAAAACCGGACCGGACCGGACCGGTCATTTTGGACCGAACCGGACTAGACCAGACCTGGTCTGGTCTGGTCTGGTCCAATTGTTTTTGGACCAAATTCATTCGGTCCGGTCCACGGTCCGGCTGTTTTTCGAACCGGATCGGACCGGACCGAATATATTTCTATATATTTTTTATATTTTTTTATATATAATTATACTATATTATAATTAAGTATAGACTATTAATACTATTATATATTTATATAGTTATACTAATGGTTATATTAGTTGTTATATTAGTTTAGTTATACTATATTATAGTGATTTATTATAAGTTATAAGTTTATAAGAAATTATAACTATATTATATATTAGTATAAGTTATAATGATTTAGTATAGTTATAAGTATAGACTATAGACTATAGTAATACTTATACTAAATTACTAATATTACCAATAAATTACTAATAATAGTATCACTTATACTTTATACTAATACTATTATATAATTATACTAATCATGATTCATAATAATTAATCACTATAAGTCTATCACTATATATATTTAGTATCAATGTATTAATATATTCTTTAATGTATTACTAATATTATTAAGTATTAAGCATTATAGTATAAATTATAATATATGTATAATTTATAAATTTATAATAGTATGTATAAGTAAATATTTTATTCTTGTTTATAATAGTATGTTAAGTATGTATCTTTCTCAATTATGGATATAATATGTATGGATAATTAAATTATTCATGCTTATTGCTTCATATATAAAATGTTAAAAGTTGTATATGGCTCATTATGCATTAACATACTTTAAGTTAGTAATAAAGTAATAATTAACATCATCAATAATGTAAGTTTTATCTAATTTATTATCATTGACTATATAAAATATTTTTTTATTGAGTTTGTTACATAATCCACATTAATAAGTCACTTAGTTTAATTTAGTATTGTACATAATTTTTTATATTAATTGATTTATAAAAATTTAAAAAAAAAAGACTGGACCGAATCGGACCAGACCGGACCGATAGCTTCTGGTTTGGTCCGGTCCTCTTGGATGTTCGGTCCGGTCCAATTGATGGACCGAAAACCTTCAGTCCATCGCCGGACCGGACCGGACTGTGTGCACCCCTAAGATTCATAATATAGGGTCATAAAGTGGCATTGATCATCAAAAAGTGATTATATACCTACAAAATTTTTGGCTTCCTCTAAAATTCAATAACCCTTATAAATCTATTGGTTACAAAAGAAAAAACAGAAGAGAGGATATATATTAAAAAAATAAAGGAACCTAAAATGAAATTAATAATTTAAATTACACATTATTTTCATTTAATTAATTACATAAGTTATTTAATTTTAACTAATTACATATGTAATGGAGGATGTAGAATGTGACTAGACATGGGCAAAGTTACTTGCTTCAAAACCAACATTAAATAATAGATACAAGCATTAAATAAAAACAGATATTGGGGGTATTAAAATCCAAATCACACAAAGTGTAGGAATTCTTTTACTAAAGTACAAAAGATATAGGAGAAATTTTGGTGTAGCCTTAACTGTTGTTATCTTTATATATATATAAATATATATATATAATCTCCACTAAGCTTGCTCTTGCAGGGGAAGTTTGGGTGGAGGGCAAGTCTCATCTTACTCGTTGAGTGAGGGAGGGAGAGTCTACTGTGTGTAGCATTGGTCGGAGGAATGGAGGATTTGGAGGAGAGATGGGATAGTCTAAAACTCACTAAGGAAGAGAATTCAGAGATTGAACTTGAGGTAGATCAATTGGGGAAGTTGAAGATTAAACGTGAGAGAAGTTTGGTGGGAAAATTGATCTCAGTCCAGAAGGTGAGCAAGGAGGTTGTCAGAGCCACAATGAGCAAGATGGAAGTTAAGGGGAGCTTTTAAATTTCACGAGATCAATCAAAACTTATACGTGATGAAGTTTGAAAACCAAAGGGATAAGGGTTGTGTCTTGGATGGAAAACCATTGCTCTTTGACAATCAACTCCTGATTCTGAATCCATTTGATGGATTTACGCCTCCTCAAAAAATGTGTTTTGATCATGAAGTTTTCTAGATCCACTTGAACAACATTCCATTGGCATGTTTGTCTTGGGAGGTTGGAGTGAGAATTGGTGCCTCTATTGATTGTGTGAGGGAGGTGGATGTGAGTGGGGAGGGTATTGAATGGGGTAATCATCTAAGGATGAAGACTGAAGTGGACCTAAGGAAGCCCATAACCAGAGGTAGAACTATAAACTTGGAGGGAATAAAATGTGGGTGCCCTTGACATACCAAAAACTCTCTAAGATCTTTTTTAAGTGTGGTAGAATTAAACATGACAAAGAGGGTTGTAAGGGGGTGAATGGGAAGGGGGATAGTATGCAGTATGGGAGTTGGTTGCGAGCTCAGTTCAAATATAAAGGAAACATTACTGAGAAGATGGGGAGCTATGAGCAGGAGGATGAAGGGGAGACTGGCGAGGAGACCAATTTAGAAAGGGGGATAAGGGAAAGCGAGACAACAGAAAATTCTGATCCGAGAATAATGGAGGAATTGGGGATGTTGGAAACTGATGAGAATGTCCTGGATGAAGGAAGGACTGGTGGGATGATTCGGGATGGGGTTGAGATTCCTGCAAACATAGTGTTTGAGGAAATGTTTGAGTAATATTGGTGGTGGAAATAGGGAGGATGATATTAGTATTATGTATTCTGATAAGAGAAAAGGGGAGGTGAGCGATAGGGGTACTGAAGGAAGGGATATGACACAGACTGGGATGGAGTTTGAAAAGAGCTCTTAGTAGCTAGTGGATGTTGTCATTAGCATTGAGAGCTATATGGAGATAAGAGAGTAGAGGAGATGGAAAAGAAGAGCTCGTGGGAATGTTTGTCAAAAGCTTACTAAGGGTCCTTATGGGGGTAAAAGAAAAACACACAAGGAGAAGGAGCAGTGAATGAGGTGAAGGGGGTAGTGAAGAGGGGCAAAAGGTTCGAGTGAAAACAACATGTCATTGGCGGAGGTTGTGAGACAGCCCTGCCAAAAATTATGAAAATACTAAGTTAGAACTGCTGGGGGCTTGGGAACCCTCGGATAGTTCAAAACAATGTTTTGAATACCGTACCGGATGCCGTACCAGTCGAGTCACTGGAATGAAATATTTCGGAACCGGTACCGTTTCGTATACCGTTTCGAGATAGTCGATATATGAATAAATTATATATATAAATGTATATATAAATTATATTTTAAAATAATAGTCTATATATAAATACATAGATATATAAATTATAAATAGCCTAGTCTAAATTAAGAGTAAAAAAATGAGCTTGTAGTTTAAAAATATGAAAATAAATAAATAAATAAAGGCCGAAATATCGGCCGGTAGAGACTGGTACACAAGTCGGTACAGGCTGAAATATCGGCCGATACGACCGGTATTTTAGCCATTACGAAACATATGGTGTACCTGTATCGGTCCGGTGGTCGGTACGGAAAATACCGGCCAGTACGGTACGGTATTCATAACCATGGTTCAAAACCTTCAGCAGTTAGTGAAGGATAAGAAGCCCATTTTGGTCTTTCTTACGGAGACCAAACTTATTGCTAGAAAGTATGATGCACTAAAAAGGAAGTTGGGGTGGGAGGGATGTTTTGTAGTGGATTCTGTAGGAAGGAAATGAGGATTGGCACTGCTATGGTGTAGAGAGTTGTTAGTGGATGTTATTAATTACTCTCAATTCCATATTAATGCGAAGGTGGAATGGGAGGATGTCTTGGCAGTTTACTGGATTCTATGGACAACCTCAAGTTTGCAAGAGGAAATACACATGGAACCTATTGTCATTGTTGAAGCCATCCCATGAGACCCCCTGGTACATTGTTGGAGATTTTAATGAGATCTTTTATCAGAATGAGAGATAGGGTGGAAGACCAAGGCCAGAATCTCAAATGGAGGATTTCAGGCAAGCTCTGAAGGTGAATGGTTTCTTTGATCTGGGTTGGAAGGGAGGTAGATACACTTGGAGTAATTGGCACTTTGATGACACCTTCACAAAAGAAAGGCTGGATCAAGTAGTGGCCAATGTTAAATGGATGAAAGTGTATAGAGAAGCTATAGTAGAAACCATAACTGTAAGCCAATCAGATCACAGAGCTTTACTTCTTGATTTGATATTAAAGATCCCAAGAAGAAGGATTAAGAGGAGGATTTTCATATTTGAAGCTAAATGGACCTTGGATGAGGAGGGTAAACTTCTTGTTGAAAGGGTGTGGGAGAGAAGTGTAAGGGGTTTTGATCCATTACAAAAGGTCCAAAAAAAGTTAATTTGGTGTAAAAATGAACTGGGCAAATGGAGTCATATGAAGGAAAAGGATCATGAAAAGGAGATGAGGCAGAAAACTGACAGATTGAGAGAGGAATTAGAAAATGAAGGTCCTCATAATGTGATGGTGATCAAACAACTTCAAGGTGAGCTGGGATTGATGTTGGAGCAAGAAGATATTAAATGGAGACAGAGAGCAAAAAGGAACTGGTATAGGATGGGTGATAAAAATACAAAATTCTTCCACTCTTGTGCTAGCCAAAGGAGAAAAAAGAATCAAATATTGGCTATAAAGGACTCTCGGGCAGTATGAGAATTGATCAAGCAGATTTTGATGGAGTCTTCCATGATTATTTCAGTAACATATTTAGTACCTCTCAACCAACAAGGGAGGCCATTGAATTATGTTTGAAAGACATGGACCCGAGGGTTACATCTTACATGAACTTAGAGCTTGAAAAAGTGTTCATAAAGGAAGAGGTGGTTGAGGCTCTAAAACAAATGGCCCCATTAATTCTCCAGGACCAGATGGGTATGGAACATGCTTTTCTCAGACTTATTGTAGTATTGTGGGAGAGGAGGTAAGTAATGCTATCTTGGCTTTTTTGAATGGAGAGGGCAACTTGGAGGAAACTGTTAACTATACTTATATTGCCTTAATCCCTAAAGTGGCTAACCTTGCTATTGCTAGTGAATTTAGGCCTATCAGCCTATGTAATGTTTTATATAAGTTGGTGTCCAAGGTACTGGCTAATAGGTTGAAAAGAATCATTCCTCAGATAATTTCAAGCAATCAAAGTGCATTTATTGAGGGAAGATTGATAACAGATAATGTGATAATAGCTTATGAAGCTCTCCGTACAATGAAAGTAAGGCAAAAAGGAAGGGTGGGCAGTATGGCACTCAAATTGGATATGTCCAAAACCTATGATAGGATTGAGTGGCTGTATTTGGAGGCAGTGATGGAGAAGATGGGGTTTGGGGAAAGATAGATTAATTTGGTGATGAAATGTGTGTTAGCCGTGACTTATTATATGCTAGTAAATGGTGAGCCAAGGAAGACTATAAAACCCTCAAGGGGGATTAGACAAGGGGATCCCATATCCCCTTATCTTTTCATCCTATGTGCAGAGGGTTTGACAGCTTTAATTAATGCAGTTGAGAGGAGAGGGAATTTAAGAGGGGTTGCTGTCTCCAGAGGAGGTACTAAAGTTACTTATTTACTTTTTGCAGATGACTGTATCATCTTTGGTAGGGCCAAGTTATCTGAATGGCAACAAATACAAAGTTTCTGAAGGTATATGAGGGTGCCTCAAGCCAAAATAGAATTTGATGAAAAGAAGGGTTACAAACTCGAGTTTATGCCCAATATGTATGTTAGAAGATGAAACCATAGTGCATGCTCTATGGAGTTGCCCAACTACCTCAGATGTATGGGCTAAGAGTGACAATCCAGTGTAAAAGTGGAGTATTCCTGTCATAGATTTCCAGCAACAATGTGAAAACTAAATGCCAACCTTGACAGTGAAGGAGTAAAAGTGGTTGCATGTATTATGAGAAGAATTTGGTTTAGAAGAAATACATGGGTGTTTAAAGGGGTGTTTGAAGAACCCAGAAATGTGATAAGAGCAGCAAAGGAGGGGCTTGATGAATTTATAGTAGCTCAGACCAACCAACAACAGTTGCAGATGGAAAGAAGTGTGTATAGAAGCATGGTAAAATGGGAAAAACTAGATGAAGGGCTTGTCAAAGTAAACTGAGATGCTGCAGTGAATGATTAACTTAGGAAGGTTCGGGTGGGAGTGGTAATCAGAGACCATGAGGGAGAGATTTTAGCTTGTCTGTCTGCATGTATGATCACACCAGAAACTCAGCAGTTGTTGAAACTATGGCATTAAGAAGGGTAGCAGTCTTGTGTGCTGGACTGGGGCTTCTGAATGTGGTGATGGAGGGGGACTTGCAGGTGGTGGTGAGGGCTATGAGAAGGAAAGAGGAGTCGTGGGCTGAGTTTGGGAATGCCATTGAGGATTTGAAGACCATAATGGCTGGGAGAGTCAATTGGGGGGTTCGGTTTGTACATAGGGAAGCTAACTGCATAGCTCATAAGTTAGCAAAATTAGCATTCATGTTGAGAGAGGAAAGGGTATGGATAGAAGAGGGCCCTATAGATATACTTACTGATTTACAGAGAGAGAAATATTGTAATGACTGAAAAGTTTCTTTGATTCTTTAATAAAAGAGTTATACTTGTTTCAAAAAAAAGATATAGGAGAAAATACACTTGCTGACCTCAAACTAAAAGGGTATTACAATCTCCATCCCAATTTTTCAAACAAACATACATTGCGCATTCAAATCATAGATGTACACTCTCCATTAAGATCATTCAATCAAGATTGTATCAGGTCACCTGTTCTTCAATTTTCTTTAAAAGTTAGAATTGGACAATATGATACTATTTGTCAGCCTTTTATAGTTGAATGATGGAATGCGTTAATTTTAATAGTTTTGAGTACGAAATGCAAAAAGAAAGGTAAAACTCATATATATTTCCCTTGATGATATTATCTTATAATTATCTATGTTATATTCCAAATGGGAGTATTGCTACACAACCTCCACCACACTTCACACTTCACATTTTTTAAAAATTTTTAAATTTAAAAAAAAAATTTTTGAGTTTACTTTTTCAAAACTATTTCAAATTTTCTATTCATTATTCATATAATAAATATTTGATAAAATTAAAAAATTAAAAAAAAAATGGTGTGTGGAGACTGTGTGAATAGTAGGAGGTTGTGAAGATTTTTTGTTTTAATTATTACTTATATGCGAAAGCTTCTCGCTCTAGCCTATAAATAATGGTTGAGATTCTAAAAAATATCTGTATTTTGGGAATGCGAAGTTGAAATTTCATGCAAAATTAATTGAGAATGCGATGAAAATTCAAATATACAAAGTTCACAACGAGGGAAGTCCAAATTTAAAATACAACAATGTTGGTCACTTAGTATACAATTTTACATTTGCTTCCCAATTAAGACCATCCACGTT
>QEOT01005639.1:44832-94395 GCA_003123785.1 Pterocarya stenoptera | reverse complement strand
CCCGGGGGGGGGGGGGGGGGGGGGAATTACTTGAAATAGTAAGGAAGGTCCAAGACATACAGAAGGAAGTAGGCCCAAGTGACACCAGAAATCCCACCGAAGAAGAACCCGCCGGTGAACTTGGCCCATCCATCGGCAGTTTGCAGCTGGTCGGGCGCCTTCTTCCGGCCGGTTAGTGTGAGTCCGGGGGCAGTGGATGGTTCTCCTTCATTGAAGGAGGCAATGCCATACATTGTCAAGCAGATGCTAAGAATAACAATAAGGCCAGCAGCACCCAGAGACCCGGCTCCCCCAGCATAAGGGGTGTTCCTCAGAGGTCCAGCCTTGACGAATGGTCCAACAAGGAGGAATCCATGGGCTAGCCCTACCTCAATGCCCCTCAGAAGAGGGCTAACTGCCGTCCGATATGCCGGAAGGTTTGAGAGATACCAAGCAATCAATGGGCTCGATGTCACTGGAGTCTCTAGGCTTCCAATGAATGGGTCACCGTTGATGGGCTGAATAACTTGGAAAGTTGGCTGCAAAGTAAATCCATGAAAGAAAATAGTCATATCTTACCACTATAATCCCATTCTAAAAATCTACCTACTCCAAGAAGCAGCCTTTCCAATTTCTCATCATGTCTACAAAACTTCCAGTGTTAATTACAGTAAGGTTGGCAAAAGAAAAGCAGTCCACAGAGCTTTTATCCTGAAAAATACCATTCAGCTGCATGCCTTTATTTCTTCCTATCGAAAAATACTCCAAATTTAAGGTCCTTCATACATAGATATAAACATACCTTTTCAGACTGGACAGCTTTGATGGTGAAGGAATGGAGTCTCGGCCTGGAAGGCAAGACTCTGAGGGGAGATGCGGAGAGGCCTTTTGGTGAGACCAAAGCTCTATGAATTGGTGAGGTGAAAGAGGACTTGAGGTGGCTGGCCATTGGGGAAGCTGTGGCCATGGCTTTGCTTAATTAGAACTCTCAAGGTACTGAAAAGTAGTGTAAGAATAAGAAATGGGAAAGAGAGTGCTAAGAGAAATAGAAATATTTTGGAGGGACCATCCCAAGAGTTATAAGAGGCTGTGGTTGCTGAAGAATGAAGATCGTATCATTTCATTGGATGAGAGGTGGCTCAAAACCTTATCCCTTTATCCTCTACCCTTTTTTTCGGGTGATTTGATTGGACTTGGATGGCTAGGCCGGGTCTGTTTTCCTTATGGGATTTCCTATTTTAAAACCTTTTTGAGTTTCTTTCTTTTTACTTTACTTTTTTGGCTGTCTAAGGGAATTTAAATATTTCCTTCGTTAGTCGAGATGAATTTTCATATATTTTTTTTCCCTTTTCCCTTTTATAATGGAGTTAGTGGAGATGATTTTCCACAACTTTGGTCCGGCTTATTGTTTATGTTTGATTTAAGAATTAATCAAACTCATCACATTAATATTTTCATGCCAGGTAAAATAGACTTGTTTTACACAATCAAAATACAAATTTATTTAAAAACATTAAATACACAAAAAAATGCTCAGCCATAGACCGAAATCAAATACCTGTCATGTTCACCTCCCTCTGCCACCCCCAAGTGGCAAGCAAATTGATGGTGATTATTTTGACCGTCTCAAAGTGTGGTGGCCAGAGTAATGGTGACTTATCAATAATTAGGGTAAGATGCTTTATAGTTTAGTGCTTTATATATGTTTAAATAATCGAGTGATTATTGTTTTTAAATAAAGGAGAGAAACTGATAAGCAAAGAAAAAAACAAAAAAAGATATAAAGAAGATAATACCTTCCAGCTGGTCCGGCTGTCCATCCCAAATAATAACCCTCCACATAAGTCCTTCACTTTACGTATCCTACATCCATCCTACAAAAGATCACAAACTCCACAAAACACAAAAAGCTTCTGTGCCCTCATTGTCTTCCAACCTGCCCAGAGAGACAAACCCAGAGAAAACCAAGTCCCATGCCTCCTTCGTCTTCCACCTTAACCAAATCTAGAGAATACCTTGCTGAGCTGAGACAAGCTCTTTCCTACCAAGCCACGAAGGACAGAGATCGTCCCCCCGAGCAGCGACGGACTGATCTTGCGACCCCCAAGCACCCATCCCAAACCCAAGGGTCTTGAAGTGTCCCATTCGAGAATATTGCCCCATTTACTAGCTGAGACAAGAAGAAAGAGAAACTGGTGAGGTCATTGGTTTGGGTTGGTTCTGGGGGCTTTGGAGGAAGAAGGAGATTCTTTGTTTTTTCTTTTCTTTTTGGTTCATTTGGCCTTCGACAGCGATGGAGATCGAGAGAGCAACCTACAGTGGAGTTGACGGCGGCGAGAAAATGGCAGCAAGTTGAGCATTGCAAATCTAAAAAAATGGCGGTGTGGTTTTCATAGGGTGATCAACACTGGTTTTTTTTTTTTTTTTGTATAAAAAAATGAGATTTGTGTTTTACGATGGTGCTGGGTGCTATCGGTGGTGGTGTTAGGAAGAAATTGTGCTACGTTTTTGGAGGTTTGTTGAGCGGCGTCTGGGCTATTTTAATGGTTGATCAAAGCTTGCTACGGAGGTTAGACATGGGGCTTCGCGGTGCACTTCTCTTGCAGTGTCATGCAATGCTCGATTGTCTCATGGTGGATTGAATTTTTTTTTTTTTTTTTTTTTTTGTGGCAAGGGGTGGTGCCGCACAATGGTGGAACTGAGATGGCGTCGGACTGGTGGCGGTGTACTGGTGGCGGTGGAACTCTACTTTTTTATCGTGCGGCGGTGAAACTGGAAGCACATGCTCGATTTAATTTCCTATCGTGAATGAGTGTATCGTAAATTTGATGTAATTTCTGAGGTGGCAGTATATGTATGGAAGGCTGTTAAATAACGAAAAATAGCTCGACTAGCTAGAAGGGAAACTCTATAAAGAAAGTTTTCACTCCTGGTTTTCAATATTAACAATCAATAATCAAAATTATGTCGTAAAACTTTCACAGAACCCAATAAAAATTATATCTCAAAACTTTTTAAAAAGATTCTAATCAACATTTTCATAACCCAAAGTTTCAAAAATTATTTAAATAAAAGTTTTTTACGATATGATTTGTATTGAAGTTTGCGAAAAGGCAGTCGATAGATTTGAAAAGTTATTTGAATATGATATTTTTAAAGTTTTTGGTTTTTGTTAAGGACGTGTTCACCACTGCCACCTTGTGATCACCTGCAACCAAAGATTAGATGGCTTCGGGATTCGATGGGAAGCCTCCGATGCTTAAGTCAGTTATAATCTAAGAATAATAACAATAATCTCCAAGAATCCGATTCGTTTTACATACTTGGTTCTCCTCTTATATAGAGCTTTTGAACCATTCTATTGCTTAAGGGAGAGTAGAATAGGTATATCTATTGTTCAAATTCAAACTTGAGGATGAGGGTTCCTGCTTTAATGAATGGTTACAATAACTGCTCTTATCCTTTATCGCCACTAGGTGGTTATTTAGTCGGCAATGGGAAGTGGGCTGGGCCCTTCTCTGATTTAATGGGCCTCTTTGGTATTGGGACTTAAATCATGAATAGGTGAAGGCCAAGGCCAGTATTCCCAAGGCTAGAGGAATATCCTCTCCAGTTACCCCGTGAAGTCTCATTACATTTGGTGTGATGGGACTTGAACTCAAGCATCGTTTTAGTTTTCGAGTCGTGTCAGGGCACCGTTTCATCTTCACTCCTCGGGCACATCAACCGTCACCTCACATATATTCCTATTTAATGCCCCTTTGTTATTCATTTTCCCTTCCCTTTCGAACTTCTGCCTCTTTCATATTTCTTGCTCTCTTTCTGAGTTCTTGCTCTTCTTCTAAGTTCTTGCTCTCTTTCTGAGTTCTTGCTCTTCTTCTAAGTTCTTGCTCTCTTTCTGAGTTCTCATTCTCTTTTCTTTCTCCATGGCTTCTTCGTCTTCTAAAGGTAAGGGCCTGGTTTTTGCTTTTGAACCACCCCGCGACTCCTCTCTTCGGTTGTTGTTGCTGCCTCGATGTCAATATTCATGGCCTCTCACTGGTCTTCCACCATTACTTTCAGCGAACTGGAAAATGCTTAGAACAACTTCAATATACCAGACTCTATTGATTTGAGGGCATCCACTCCAAACCAGAGAGCTATCAATGCCAAAGGTATGGTCATTTTTGTTGCCCTTTATTTTGCTATGTTTACCATGGGGCTTTGATTGCCCTTTGTGCAACCAATCTGTAACGTTAGACGTCCTAGGGCTTGCCCTGGCTCAATTGGTGCCCAATGCCTGGAGGATTTTGATGGCTTGTTGCATTTTGTGGCGAAGAGTACTGGAACCTGTGGGGGATAAATACCCAGATTTAACAGCTATTGAGTTTTTGTCCCTTCATGGGTTTAGGCATTTGAATGGGAATCTTTGCAGTTTTAGGGCCAAGAGGGCATTGGTTGATTTGGAGCGAAAGTATTCACATATAAAGGATTTGACCAATAAGGTTTTCCTAATGACTGGTGAGGGTTGGGAATTTCCCATCGATGAAGCTCTTAGTCGAGAGTTTCCTATTAAGGTGTGCTGGTTTCTCGTTCCCAACGGGAATGATTTTGAGGTTATTCTTTCCCCACGTGAAAAGGCCTGTGTGAGGTTGGTTGAATCCTGGGTTCAGGCTCATCCCAATTTATGTTTTCCGGATGTGCTTCAACCCTTGGCAATATTGGGAAGTTCCTAATGGTTCCCAGTCGGGCCCAAATATTAGGACGTGAGTTTTTAGGTAACCCCCGCCGACGGGTGATTTGAGGAAAAAGAAACGTCCTAGTGCAGATGGATCAAAAAAGAGAAAATCAAAAGGGCTCATGTCTCGCCACGTTTAGATGAGTCCATCTCTTTGAAATGTGACTCCTTGCTCCCCCTTGCGCTGAGTGAGGGCAGTAAGTTGGCTGCTTTTCAGGAGCAACCGAGCTAATCGACGCCAGAGGTGAGTGGAGGTGATATTAAATTCCCCCCCCCCCCCCCGGCGTCTAAATCGAGTGGAAAGACTTCCTAGTCGAGTTGGAGCAGGGAGGCGGCACCTCGGGAGAGACTGAGCAAAGTATCTACTTTTGTGGCGCCATCAACTCATTCCATGGATGATGTGATGTCTCTAGTTGGCGAGGATCATGAGGCCATTATTATGGAGGAAGCTACTACTGCGGCTGTTGTTCAGCCCTTAAGCACATCAGGCGATGTTTCTACAGAGAAGGGCGACGATAATCCTCCAAGAGAGGATGATATGATCCTTTTGAACCCCGATTTGCTGGTGCCTCCATCTACTCATGAACTTCCAATCTTTCGAGGCTCCTTTGCCTGCATTGCCTTTGTCCCCGCCTTCCGTTGCTTGGTCCCTTGATGTTCTTGTGGAACCCCCTCGGGTGGAGAACGTTGAAGGGAAAAATGTCAAGGAAGAATATGTTGAGGAAGCAGCAGCAGGTTCTGGCTTGCCACTTGCCTCGATGATATCTGGTGGGGCTACTCCTAATTTACCTTTTGTTTTCACAGGCCTTTCTTTCATCAGTAGGAGCAAGGTTTCAATCCATTTTCCCCTTTTTAGTGTTTCCCCTAGGGGGGAGGGCGAGCCACCCTTGATTGTTCCTAAGGAAGATTTTCAAGTTACTCAGGGACCATCTCACCAGGATGAGGCTGAAGTGTGCTCGGGTCCGTACGTTGAGGCACCTGTTAGTCTCTTGCCTGGTCAGGCTGATGGAGCTTCCCCTCGAGGGCTTTTTGCTTCTACTCCTATTCAGCCCTCTAACCCGAGGGGACCTCCTAGCCCTCATTTCTCGGGTCCTTCGCCTTCGTCACATGCTCGCTGAGAAGAGGCTTTTAACGCCGCCATTCAACATCTTCGGAGTATTTTTGCACCGATAATCTTCGGAGTTTTTTTTTTTTTTTTTGAAAAGATAATAACATTCACCACATCCTCTCTTTTTTTTTTTAGGGGGTGGATCACCTTGTTGCCGACTTGGTGGAAGAGGGATTACGTCTGGAAGAGGAAAAAGATCGAATGGCTCATGAGTTGGCCCTGCTAGCAGCTTGCTCCCAAATGGTTGACAACGAATTGGTTGCCCTCCATGTCTAGGTTGAGTCGCTTTGGGGAGAGTTTGTGAGTTTTGCTGTAGATGCCGACTACTACCGTGAAGACGTGGTTGTACTCCGAAAAGAGCGAGATGATCTTGCTACCTGCCTAAACCAAACGAAGAACATTGAGCAAGAGCGAGATGATCTTCCTGCTCATCTCTACCAGGTTGAGATGGCTGCACAGGAAAGGGATGATTTGGCCAATCGCCTTCGTCAAGCAGAAGTGGCCGAGCAGGAGAGGGATGATTTGGCCACCCAAGTGGAAGCCTTCAACAAAGAGAGGGATGAGTTGGTCACTCGGGTGGAGCTTGCTTTGAAGGAGCGAGATGATTTAGTTGGGATCCATGATTGAATTAAGGCAGGGCTTGAAGAGGGAACGGTGGCCAAGTCTGACTATGCCTCTCACCTTGCTTCCTTAGAGCACGAGCGGCGAGAGCTACTTATAAACTTAGGCATGGTGGAAGGCTTGAAAGCAAAGGCTGAAAAGACTTTGATCGAGGTGAAGAAAAATCTCAAAAATAGTGATCATGAGTATCTTCAACTTAGCTTGGTTGTCAACTCCGCCAAAAAGAAAATCTCTATTTTTGATAAACAAGTATTTGCTGACTCTTGCCTTGGAGGAATCACAGCAAGACCTCAACCGGGTTCTTCCTCAATTGGCCGGCGCTCCCAAAGTTTGGGCATGAGCCTGGGGTATTAGTTTCAAACTTGGTGTGAAACAACTTCGAGAGCTTCTTCTCACCAACCCAGAGACAAACTTGCAAACCTTGGACTGGAAGTCTATTCATGACAGCGAGGTTACTTTGCACGTTTGTGACTCCTTAGGCTGGGTTGAAATACCAGACGCTTTTCCTTGCCCTTCATAAGACTTGTCTATTTTGAAAGTTTTGTACCCTGTGAGGGATTTGTAAAGCTTTGCATGCAATGAGACTTCCTTCTATTATTAATGATACTTTGCGATCATCTTTATTGATGCCTTGTTCCCTTTTGAACTTTATTAATAAGCACTCTTTGCTATTTCTTGGTAATCTTAAGTGTTAGGCTAGCGGGTGAGTTCCTCAATCACGCCGCGTTTTTTGGCGAGGAGGTATTGACGGGAGATCTCTCAACCATTTTAACCTTTAATTATTAGGCTAGTGAGATCCCTCGACCACTTCCCCTTTTGGCCAGAAGGTGTTAACGGGAGATCCATCGACCGTTTTAATATTTAATTTTTACACTAGTGGGAGATCCCTCTACCACGTCACATTTTGGCAAGAAGGTGTTAACGAGAGATCCCTCGACCGTTTTAACCTTAAGTTATTAGGCTAGTGGGAGGTCCCTCGACCATGTCACTTTTTGGCGAGAAGGTGTTAACTGGAGATCCCTCGACAATTTTAACCTTTAAGTATTTAGGCTAGTGGGAGATCCCTCGCATCACCTTTTGGCAAGAAGGTGTTAACGGGAGATCCTTCGACCATTTTAACCTTCAATTTTTAAGCTAGTGGGAGGTCCCTCGACCAAGTCACCTTTTGGCTAGAAGGTGTTAAAGGGAGATCCCTCGACCGTTTTAACCTTTAATTTTTACGCTAGTGGGAGGTCCCTCGACCATATCACCTTTTGGCGAGAAGGTGTTAATGGAAGATCCATCGACCGTTTTAACCTTTAAGTATTTAGGCTAGTGGGAGATCCTTCGACCACATCAACTTTTGCGAGAAGGTGTTAATGGGAGATCCCTCGACCGTTTTAACCTTTAAGTTATTAGGCTAGCGGGGGGTCCCTCGGCCATGTCACCTTTTGGCGAGAAGGTGTTAACGGGAGATCCCTCAACAATTTTAACCTTTAAGTATTTAGGCTAGTGGGAGATCCCTCGACCACGTCACCTTTTGGCGAGAAGGTGTTAACGGGAGATCTTTCGACCATTTTAACCTTTAATTTTTGAGCTAGTGGGAGGTCCCTCGACCAAGTCACCTTTTGGCGAGAAGGTGTTAATGGGAGATCTCTCGACCGTTTTAACCTTTAATTTTTACGCTAGTGGGAGGTCCCTCGACCATATCACCTTTTGGCGAGAAGGTGTTAACGGAAGATCCATTGTTTTAACCTTTAAGTATTTAGGTTAGTGGGAGATCCCTTGACCACGTCACCTTTTGGCAAGAAGGTGTTAACGGGAGATCTTTCGACCATTTTAACCTTTAATTTTTAAGCTAGTGGGAGGTCCCTCGACCAAGTCAACTTTTGGCGAGAAGGTGTTAATGGGAGATCTCTCGACCGTTTTAACCTTTAATTTTTACGCTAGTGGGAGGTCCCTCGACCATATCACCTTTTGGCGAGAAGGTGTTAATGGAAGATCCATCGACCGTTTTAACCTTTAAGTATTTAGGCTAGTGGGACCACGTCACCCTTTTTCTTTTTCCTTTTTTCTTTCTTTTTTTTTTTTAGGTCTTGGCCATATTTTTGAGTTCATAAAAAACAAAGAAAATGTGGAGAAAATGTGCAATTATTTATTATTAAGAAATGATATCAATAAGCAAATCGACAAATGAAAGAAAAAACTAACATATCTTTCCCTTAAACTTAGTACTTTCGTAGGTGCTCTGCATTCGATGGGTGAGGTAGTTGGCGCCTTTAGGCATCCTTGAGGTGGTAGGCTCTTGGTATGTTGCTTGCCACTACAACATAAGGGCCTTCCCATCGAGGGCCTAATTTCCCTTCTTCTCCCATGGTGACGCCGGTTTCCTTCAGCACTAAGTCACCTGCTTTGAAAGATCTGGGTCTCACTAGTTTGTTGAAGTATTGCTCTGCCTTCTTCTTAGAAGTTGTGACTCTCACTTCTACATCCGCCCTTATCTCTTCCGATAAGTCTAGGTTTTCTTCTAACCCTATTACGTTTGCTTCTGGATCAAAGTTTTTCCTTTTGTAGCTTTGTAACCTGACTTCCACCGAGGCCATCGCCTCACTTCCATATGCTAGGGCGAAAGGTGTTTGGCCTGTGTTGAGGTTTTTGGAGTTGTTCTATAAGCCCACAAAATTTCTGGGAGCTCGTCTGCCCATAGCCCCTTTCTGTTGCTTATCCTTTTTTTTTTAGTATTCCCATGATGGTTTTATTGGTTACCTCAACTTGCCCATTTGCCTAGGGGTAGCATGGGGAAGAATACTTGACTTTGATTCCTAGCTCCTCGCACCATCAGTCATAATGTTCGGAATCGAACTGCTTTCCGTTATTAGAAATGATGCACTTAGGTATTCCAAATTTGCATACCACTGTCTTCCATAGGAATCTTCTCACACTGTCACACTCTGGGCTGCTATTGTCACCATTGTCTCAGCCTCTGCCCACTTTGTAAAGTAGTTGACAACCATAATGATGAACTTGGTTCCCCCTCTATTGTGAGGAATAGGGCCTACTAAGTCTACTCCTTATTGGGCGAATGGTCATGGTGAAGTTATAGATCGTAACTCCTCGGGAGGTGCGTTTGGAATTGGCACACGAATTTGGCACTAGACACACCATTTTGCAAACTTCCTCGCATCTTTAAACGTGTTTGGCCAATAATATCTTGCCCTCACAATTTTTGTAGCGAGTGGGTTTGAAAAACCTCAAACCTCGCCTATAAAGCACCCCATCTACAATGGTAAACTGAGTGGGCTTGCTTTTGAACTTCCTCACCTCTTCCCAGGATGGGGGTAGGTCACTCATCTCTAAATACTTCCTTATATCATCAGCCCATCCCGACGTACTTTCCCCAATCTGTAAATTCTCTTCTCCTACTGCTGGACTGGCTATCGTTCGTAGATCAACTTTCCACGACAACACCACTTCCTACCTTGCTGAGACTTCTCATGCTAACCGATTAGCTATGAAATTTTCTCCCCAAGGTATTTTCCTGATTTGAAAATACTTGAGGTTCTTGCATTGTTCCTGGACCTGTTGGAGATATTTTATGAGTTTAATCCCTTTCGCCAGGTATTCCCAGGTGATCTGTCCGACTACTACCTCTGAGTATGCTTTCATTTCAATCTCCTCCCCCCCCCCCTAACGTCTTTGTTATTACCAAATTGGTAAGTACTACTTCATATTCAGTTCAGTTATTTTTCACTTTGAAGTCTAATCGTACTGCATGGTACGACTCTTCTTCTTCATTCATTGCCATGTACAAACCAACTCCTCCTCCTGCTCAGCAGGATGATCATTCCACATACACTTGCCATGGATTCTTCTCAGGTGACTTATGAGCTTCCTCTCGAAAATTTGAAAATTTCACAATGTAGACTTTTTATCAGCATATCATCAACGTAGACTTCCATGTTTCTCCCAATCTGGTCTTTAATTATTTTGTTTACGAACCTTTGATAGGTCACCCCAGCATTCTTCAAGCCGAAGGGCATCAACTTATAGTAGTATAATCCTCGGTCAGTTATGAAAGCAGTCTTTTCTTGATCAGCGTCATTCATCCTAATTTGATTGTACCCCAAGTAAGCGTTCATGAAGCTTAGCATCCTATGCCCTACTGTTGCATCTACTATTAAGTCTATCCATGGTAGTGGAAAATTGTCTTTCGGGAAAGTTTTGTTTAGGTCCGTGAAATCCACGTACATATTCCACTTCCCATTAGATTTCTTTACCAGTACTACATTGGATAGCCACTTTGGGTATTGTGCTTCTCTAATGAATCTTGCCACTAGTAAATGGTCCACTTCTTTGGTGATTGCCTTATGCTTCCAGTACTGAAGTTTCACTTCTTTTGCTTAATTGGGCATGCCTTTGAGTCTATGCTTAGTTTTTGTTCTATGATTTCCTCACCTATCCCTAGCATATCCTTATGACTCCATTAGAACACAGCTTTGTGGTTAAGAAGGAATTCTATCAACAACTGTCTTTCTTTCCTTGATAGTTTAGTACCTATCTTTTCGTGGCTTTCAGGATGACCCTTTTCGAGGGTGACCAACTCTAGGGGCTCATCTGCCTCCTCTTGCTTCAGAGTACTTTTGTCTCTAGTTTCCAGCTCTGTCATCATTATTTGGGGTGCTGGTGCCAAAATTGCCTCCTCTTCAGTGCCACCGTGCTGACTTCTCTTTGCCTTGTTCTGAGCTCTTGCACATAACATTCTCTGGCCATGACCTGTTTGCCACGCACCCCACCTATTCCAGCTCTTGTCAAGAACTTCATTTTTAGATGATAGGTCGAAGTAATAGCCTTCAAAGCATTCAATGTGGGTCGCCCAATGATTGCATTATATGCTGACCGAGTTTTTACCACTAAAAACTTAGTCATCGTCATGGCAATATGGAGGTCTGTGTCTACAGATATTGGCAACATAATGGACCCTATTGGTTGTATCACATCTCCAGTGAATCCCTTTACCTAGTTGGGGCTGGTTTTAGTCTATCTGCATTGATCCACATCTTGCTGAAAGCATCCCATAATAGGATGTCTGCCGAACTTCCGTTGTCTATTAATATCCTCCTTGTGGTAAAGTTTGCTACCACCATTGTTACCACTAAGGCATCATCACGTGAATACACGACTCCACTCGCCTTTGGCATCGATTCGCTCGGTTGATCCTAAAGAGGAGCCAACTTACTTCCCCCACTCTGCGCAAGGGGGAGCAAGGAGTCACGCTTCGAAGAGATGGACTCATATGAACATGGCAAGACACAAGCACTTTTGAGCTTTCTCTTTTTAGATCCATCTACACTAGGACATTTCTTTTTCCTCAAATTATCCACCAATGGGGTGCACCCAAAAACTCACATCCTAAGATGTGGGCCCGACTGGGAACCATTAGGAACTTCTCAATATTGCCGGGGGTTAGAAGCACATCCGAAAAACATAAATTGGGATGAGCCTGAGCCCAGGATTCAACCAACCTCACATGGGCCTCCTCACGTGGGGAAAGAATAACCTCAAAATCATCCCCAACGGGAACGAGAGACCAGCACGCCCTAATAGGAAACTCCTGACTAAGAGCTTCATCGGTGGGAAATTCCCAACCCTCGCCAGTAATTAGGAAAAACTTATTAGTCCAATCCTTTACATGTAAATACTTTTGCTCCAAATCAACCAATGCCCTCTTGGCCCTAAAACTACAAAGATTCTCATCCAAACGCCTAAACACATTAAGGGACAAAAACTCATTGGCTGTTAAATCTGGGTATTGATCACCCTCGGGTTCCAATACCCTTCGCCATAAAACGCAGCAAGCCATCAAATTCCTTTAGGCGTTGGGCACCAATTAAGTCGGGGCGAGCCCTAAAATGTTGAACACGTCGCAGACTAGTCGCACAAAGGGCAATCGAAGCCCCATGGTAAACATAGCAAAATAAAGGGCAACATAAATTGCCATACCTTTGGCATCGATAGCTCTTTGGTTTGGAGTGGGGGCCCTCAAATCGACAGAGTCAGGTATATTGAAGTTGTTTCAAGCATTTTCCAGTTCGCGGGAAGTAATGGTGGAAGACCAGCAAGCGCCCACTAATATTGCTGTTGGAGCAGTAACAACAACCTTGGGAGAGGAGTCACAAGGTGGTTCAGAAGTAGAAACCACACCCTTACCTTTAGAAGACAAAGAAGCCATGGAGAAAGAAAAGAGAATGAGAACTCAGAAGGAGAGCAAGAACTCATAAAGAAAGCAAGAAATACGAAAGAGGCAGAAGTTCGAAAAGGGAGGGAAAATGAATAACAAAGGGGCATTAAATAGGAATGTACGTGAGGTGATGGTTGACGTGCCCGAGTGAAGATGAAATGGCGCCCTGACATGCCTCAAAAACTAAAACGGTGCTTGAGTTCAAGTCCCATCACACCAGATATAATGAGACTTCGCTGGATAACTGGAGAGGACATTCCTCAAGCCTTGGCAATATGGGCCTGGGCCTTCACCTATTCATGATTTGAGTCCCAATACCGAAGAGGCCCATTAAATCCAAGAAGGGCCCAGCCCACTTCCCATTGCCGACTAGATAACCACCTACCGGCGATAAAGGATAAGAGCAGTTATTGTAATAATTCATTAAAGCAAGAACCCTCATCCCAAAGTTTGAATTTGAATAATAGATATACCTATTATCCCTTAAGCAACAGAATGGTTTAGATTCTTGGAAATTATTATTATTATTCTTATATTATAACTGACTTAAGCATTGGAGGCTTCCCATCGAACCTCAAAGCCATCTAATCTTTGGTTGCAGGTGATCACGAGGTGGCGGCGGTAAACACGTTCTTAACAGTTTTGTTTTCGTTAATATGTGTTTTGGGTTTTGTATTTTCTGTTAATTTTATTGAAATCACAAATGATTGGATGAAAAGTTTTTGGAAAAATAGGTTTATTTAAGATTTAAAGATCTTTGGATTGAATTTGAAAACTTATTTCGAAAAATTTTTAAACTTTTTTATTTGCTAAAAATATAATAAGTTATAGAGAAGAAATCACATGATACTCGTGATCAGGTTATGAGTCTCCTAGGTCTCTCTTCCCTTGCCTTGAGATTGACAACCTTATCGATGAAGATGATCAACAAGAAATTTGTTAACTAGAAGATGGAGTATAGGAGAATAGTAAAATAAAATAAGCCCAAAACTTTAATACACCCAAACCATACTCATATAAAAAGAGCTTTTCTACCGAAAGAGAAAATTCAAGCAAACCAAACATGTCCCAAAAATTCTTATAATTCTTGCAATATTATTAAACCCGGCAGATACAAGAGTCTTTTATTTAGTTACATGAGATCCGAAACTTCCTTATGCAGTTGGACGAACAAGGGTTTGGTCTTACGCTTCACTTTTTAGCTTAACGACACTTTTTTATGCCTCCAATGTCCCTTCAAGTAAAACAATGAAGAATAGATCTCTTTCTTGGAACTTTAATTGAACGTCACATGAATAGGAGAGACATCTCTTCAAATTCTTGTCTAAATTTGAAGGTCTCAAGAATGATAGGTATATACACACACACACATATATATATATTAGAACTTACAATAATTATTGTTATCTGTATAAATATTTCGAACAACATTAAATGAAAAATAAATTCTATATAACTTATTGTAACAATCCGATCCTAAGATTAGGCCATAAGGTAAGTTTTATATATTTTTCATATAACTATAAATATTCTATTATTATTATTATTATTATTGTTATTATTATTATAATAATTCTATCAGATTTTACATTGTTAATTTTAATAGGATTATTACCATATTGTTGTATGACCCTTCTGATTTTTTTTTTTTTTTTTGCAATAACCACTAGAGTTCTTTTGTTTTTATAAAGCCTTATTTCTTTTTATCTCCACGGGTAAGCCTCATCCCTTATCCCCTTATTGATAAATCCTAATGGGAGACCAACTCATATAAGAAAACTCCACCATATATCCTTCCTATCATCTATAAGAACCTCACAAAGCTCTCTGAATTAACCACACAAAATATACCTAGAGGAAGAACTTGCTCCCGCACGGCTAAATATTCTGCCTAGCCCACACTCAGTCCCTTTGCCACGAGCACACAGCCTCCCTCCACTACAAACCACCATCACCCACGTTCCTCTGCGGTGACTCCACGCTGCCCAGAACACACCGATGCCACCACCAGCCACCTTATAAGACATCGGACCATCCTTAGCCGCCAAGGCATGCCACAACAGTCATGGACGTGAAGGTCGAAGCCTCTGCTTCTCTTCCACGGTAGCCATGCCACCTTGAGGGACATCGAACCACCTCCTGGCCACCAAAGAAAGAGCTGACCAGCGCCACCCCGTTGCACCCACTTCTTCTCAATAAGCCACGGCTGTCCACTACCCTTTTCTCTCTCTCTTTTTCAGCTTGCCAGATCACACACACACACTCTCTCTCTCACTGTGTCGCGCCACCATGCTCAGAGGAGCCTCCTATTGCGCCGTCCTGACCCCCTCTAGCCACCAGAGCTGCCGTACCTTGCCGCTTCCCTTTGTGAGTCCCCTACTATCGCACGGCCTTCCTTTTCAAACTATGTTTGTCCTGTGTGTTTCATGAAAGAGTAGCCACTCTTTATTTCATGATGGGCCCATGGGCCTTAAGCCCAACCGGCCGAAAGCTTTTGGTTCCTAAGTGGGCTTCCTCACATGGGCCTTAGGCCTTACCATTTTTCTGAAAGGGGCTAATTTTATAAACAGGTATATGGTTTTAATTGGGCTTGGACTCATGTGGGCTTGATTATTTGCAGTTGGGTTGTGCTTAACATTTTAAGTTGAGTTTAATTTTTATTAAATAAATATATTAGTCATAAGCTCATTTTTATAAGAAAATGCTTAAAGAATTTGAAATGTACTTTAAATTATACTTTTGAACCTATTATTTTAGTTAATATTCTTATTTGTCTATTTAGTCGGATTTTAATAAAATTATTAAGTTAGGTTTCAAATAGAAATTAAGGAATATGTTATGAGTTTGAATAATATTATTATATATTAATCTAAGTGTAATTAAATATGATTTTAGTCAAGTGGAATATTAGGACACGTTTCGTAGACAGATTTAGTGACTTATAATACTTCGTATAGGTGACAAGCTACGGAGTGAGATTCAGAAAGCAGTGCTAAGAGGTAAGTAATTTGATCACAAATTAGGATCATCACAGTTCAGCTTATATAGATTATTATTAGCGTCAATTCTTTGACAACCATTTTTAGGTACCACTCATGTCATATGCAAACATGTCATCCAACATAACATACGATTATGTCATTTTGCATCATATTCAAATTCAGAAATTATAATTATGTATGCATTATGTCATGCATCTCGTGTGCATAAAACACGTAAGCTATCTTAAGTTCAAGTGCAAGATAAGATAAGATCAGCTAATCAGATAGTCATTTAAATGCATGGTACAAATACATTTCAGTTTCAGGGTGGATGTGCAAGCCACGGACTCAAGTATAGTCTACCATAGTATGCCATAATACTATCAACAGCTCTCCTCGAGGCCGTGAGACGTGGGATCGGTGCACAACCTCACACAAAGGTTTAAGTGTGTTAGCCAGTTAGATCAGTCAGTTAATTCAGATAAATCAAGTCATACATAGTATAAGCATTAGTATGAACAGTCATAATTTTAAACTCTCAGCATGAAAACTTTTATGAAACTCTTATGTTTATTATGTTTACATTGTAATGGATTTCTTGCTGAGTCTTCGACTCATTTTAGTTTATTTCATGTTTTTAACTACCCAGGTGAGGATGATGAACACGAGCAGGCAAGCTAGGATTAGAAGGAGCAGTTGATTTAGTTTCAGACTTTCTAGAATAAAAGTTAATTATGACATAAATCTTATTCAGTTTATTCATTTAATATTTTTTGGAAGACAATTTATTAGACATTTTTTCTACAAAATAAATCCTAATTTCATTTATTAAATATGAGATCTCTTGCCGAGTCTATTTTATGAAAAACATATGACAGTCCTAGCCTATGGAAAATGGGTGTTACACTTATGTTGGGCACGAATTTTATAAACCAATGTCATTTTGGCCATTGTTATGATGGAAATATACAACCTTGTGATATTGGGGATTGTGGGGAAGATTATTGAGCACACCAGGTACTTCATTATAGTTTGAAAAGGCTGTAAGGGATGCATCCAATCCAACAATGTCGTCTTTCTCTTCTAGAGTCTTGCATGATCATGTATAGGATTGCTTGCTTGTAATAGAATTTGCGAATTGGACTACACTTTTTTTCCATTCTTCTATACTTGACTTCTCAACAATCCCCTTGTCGTTTCTTGCAATCAATGAGGGCAAACACTACGTTTACTATATACATTGTGTAATTAGCAATGATGCGGTTACCTTCTAGCTCTACTAGTATTGGATCAGCCAAAATGGAAGCTTGGGCTGAGGCTACACTACTTTGCCCTTCTCCTTGTGGCTCAATGCTCATCTTCTTGGTTCTGGCACTTCGTGAAGCTGAAATAGAACATTGGGCTTGGGCTACACTATTATACCCTTGTCCTTTTTTCTTAGTGTTCCTTTTCTATGTTCTTGCAACCATTGAAGCCAAAATAAAACCTTGGGTTGGGGCTTTGCTTCTTTGCCCTTTTCCTTTTGGCTAAAATTTTCTCCTATTCTTGGTTCCTGCAATAAGTGGAGTCGATATAGAATCTTGGGTTGGGGTTACACAGCTTTGCCCTTCTCTATTTGGCTAAACTCTCTTCCTCTTCTTGGTTCCTACTGTTGTGAAAAAAACGATGACAATAACGTAAAACAAACACACACACAATAAGCAATCACACATGACACAATGATTTACGTAGTTCGGCAAATTGCCTACGTCCACGGGAGCTGTAGAGGATTTTATTTCTTAAGGAATCACAATACAATAGTTTGGGCGACTACTGTTCACACACTGTATGGCTACAAGGCAGAAAAATAACATTTTATATGTCATGTGGCGAAAACCCTAATAATTTCAGAATTAGCGATGTGCGCTCGAGTGGCACGTCGAGCGAACCTGTTTCCCGCAATAGCTCAAGCCATGAGTCGAGCGGATCTTCGAGCAGACCACTTTGCCTGACTTTGCTCGAGCGGTTGGAGACTCCGCTCCAGCGGTGGACCCGTTTCCACAATACTCAACAATTCTCCCACTTGGAGACTAGTGCACCCATAGTATCGCCCTCTACCTCAAACATGATATCCTCCACCTCTACAACTCAATACCTCTGTCTTCAAGCTAGAAGACCAACTAAAGTTACGCACAACTTCAATTTCTCAAGTGTAACACCCTTTGTCAACATATCAGTAGGGTTCTTACTTCCACAAATTTTCTCAAGCAACAACTGTCCGTCATCCAATAATGACCGTATAAAAAGATACCTGATCTGAATGTGCTTTGTCCTGGAATGAAACGCTGGGTTCTTGGCAAGGAATATGGCACTCTGACTGTCACTGTAGAGAGTGCCCTTCTGATTCTTTTTACCCAATTCCTCCAAGAAGCCCTATAGCCAAATCATCTCCTTTGCAGCTTCTGAAACTGCAATGTACTCAGCTTCTGTCGTCGACAAAGAAACTGTCTTCTGTAGATTAGAATCCCATGAAACTGCAGTACCACCCTGGGTGTAAACAAACCCTGTGGTACTCTTTCTGCTATCCACATCTCCAACTAAATCAGCATCAATATACCCCTCCACCTCTAAGCCCTCTCCTAAGAAACACAAGCACGTTTCTGATGAGCCTTTTAGGTACCTCAAAATCCACTTCACTGCTTTCCAATGTTGTCTTCTTGGATTATTCATGTATCTACTCACAACTCCCACTGCATGGGCAATATCTAGTCTAGTGCAAACCATAGCATACATAAGTGAACCAATAGCTGAGGCATAAGGAACCTTACTCATGTATCTTGTTCCTCTTCTGACTTTGGTGACTGATCCTTGCTGAGTCTGAAGTGACTACCAAAGGGTGTGCCAATTGGTTTGGCCTTGTCCATATTGAACCTGTGAGTACCTTTTTCACATACTTAGCCTGAGAGAGTCTCAATGAACCTCTGACTCTATCTTTGACAATTCTCATGCCAAGAATTTGCTTTGCAGCTCCCAAATCATTCATTGCAAAGTGCTCTGACATCTGCTTGTTCAGATAGTTGATCTCATCAATACTAGTCCCTGCAATAAGCATGTCATCCACATACAATAACAAGATAATATAAGAATTGTCAAACTACCTGACATAGCAGCAGTGATCTGTCTGACATCTGATGTACCATGCACTGTACATAAAACTGTCAAACTTCTTGTACCACTGTCTAGGAGCTTGCTTCAAACCACGCAAGCTCTTCTTCAGTTTGCAAACTGAATCTTCCTTTCCCTGTACTACAAACACATCAGGTTGGTGCATGTAGATGTCTTCTTCAAGGTCTCCATGAAGAAAAATTGTCTTCACATTTAGCTGCTCAAGAAATAGATCTTCAGTAGCAATTATAGCCAACACTAACCTGATGGTTGTGATCTTCACCACAAGAGAAAAAATCTCAAAGTAATCAATACCCTGCTTCTGCTGAAAGCCTTTTATAACAAGTCTAGCCTTGTACCTCTTACTGCCATCATGCTCAGTCTTTACCCGATACACCCACTTGTTGTGCAATGCCTTCTTCCCTGATGGAAGTTTTGTCAACTCTCATATCATCTTTCATGGCCAGCTCCCCACTTGCTAGAATGTTCATCTTACAAAGTTTCCTGGTAGCTTTGTGTTTCTCCACCATCTGTCAATAGAATATAATTCAAAATAGGTGAGAAATGTTGTGGAGGACAAATAGTCCTAACTAACCTGCGAACTGTAGCTGTAGGAGTGGACGACCCTAGATCTAACTGCGGAATAATAGGAGTAAGTGTACTGGACCCACTCTCTCCGTCACTCACATCTTTGCACTGCACTGTGACCTCTGGTAGGTCATCCAGTCTCACAAAATCAGACTCCTGAGGAACTTCTTCAGCAACTGTACTAGTCTTATTCTTGTACACAATCTTCTCATTGAAAATCACATTCATGCTTCTTATAATCTTCTGACCCTGATCATCCCAGAAACGATAGCCAAATGCCTCGTCTCCATAGCCAAAGAAATAACATTTCCTTGACTTAGCCTTAAGTTTACTATGAGCATTAGAATCAATAAGAATATAAGAAAGACAACCAAAAGTTTTAAGGTGAGAAAATTTGACCTCTTTCCCGCTCCAAGCCTCCTCAGTTAATCCACAATCCAACGGAACTGAAGGCCCTCTGTTTATCAAGTAGACAGTAGTGCTGACTGCATCTGCCCAGAAAGTAGGTGGTAATCCAGCGTGTAGCCTCATGCTTCTAGCGCGCTCATTAATGGCTTTATTCATGTATTCAACAACTCCATTTTGCTGTAGTGTCCCAGGAATGGTCTTCTCCATTCTGATACCCTGAGTCACACAGTACTCCTTGAACCCACCATCAATGTACTTACCACCATTATCAGACCTCAAGCATTTCAGCTTTAAGTCTGTCTCTATCTCAATAATGGCCTTCTAAATTTTGAACACATTAAATACATCAGATTTATGCTTCAAAAAATAAACCCATACCTTCCTGCTGTGATCATCAATGAATGTGACATAACAATGAGAACCTCTAAGGGATGGCATTGGGGAAGGTCCCCACACATTTGTGTGCACAAGATCCAATTTTCATATCTTCATTATTCTACCACTTTTCAAGAAACTGACATTCTTCTGTTTCCCCATAATGCAACTCTCACACATACTGAGATCAACAGACTTCAGTTCTGGTAGTTTGCCTCTAGACAGAAGTTCTTTCATACCCTTCTGACTCATATGGCCAACTCTGCAATGCCACAAATCTACTATGCTCTCTACAACGGTAGTAGCAATAGTGTTATCCAAACTAGTAGTCATATAGAGTGTACCAGTTTTCTTACCCCTAGCCAGTACCAATGCCCCTTTGGTGACCTTCCAGGTGCCATTTGAGAACACTACTGAATGGCCACAATCATCAAGTTGTCCAACAGAGATGAGGTTCTTCTTCAACTTAAGAATGTGTCTGACCTTCTGTAAGGTCCATATGTTCTTGTTAGGGAGTGCAATGTCAACATCTCCCATCCCCACCACGTTCAAAGCCTCCCCATCAGCCAGATACACCTTTCCAAAATTACCTGCAACATAGTTTTGCATTAACTCCCGATGGGAAGATGTATGGAAAGAGGCCCCTGAATCCAGTACCTAGTCTTCAACTGAGCTATGAACTGCAAGCAATAGTGCATCCTATACTTTTTCAGTTACCACATTAGCACTATCATTCTTAGTCTTCTTGGAGTTTTTGCAGTTCCTCTTTATGTGGCCAGCCTTGCCACAATTCCAGCAAGTTACCTGCTAACCAGGCCTTGACTTGTTCTTGCCCCTTGATTTTGATCTGCCTTTGTTTGAGTTTCTGTTTTGTGCTCTTCCCCTAGAGTCAACATTCAATGCTAAACTCGAACCTGAGGTCTCGCCTAAATCTCTCCTGCGCACCTCCTCAGCCAAAATCAAATCACGAATATCATCATAATTCAATTTTGATTTACCGGCAAAATTACTAACAGCCATTCTCATGGCTTCCCAACTATTTGGCAGTGATGCCAAAAGTATCAATGCATGTATCTCATCATCAAATTCAATTTCAACAGATGACAATTGATTTGTGATAGTATTAAATCATTCAGATGTTGTGCAACAAACGTATCATCTGACATCCTCAAATTGAATAACTTTTTCATCAAATGTACCTTGTTATTCGCTGATGGCTTTTCATACATACTTGACAAAGCCCCCATGAGATCCGCAATCGTCTTCTCCTTGATGACGTTATGAGCAACAGATCTCGACAGGGTTAGTCGAATAACCCCCAGAACCTGTCGATCCAACAAGTTCCAATCAACAGCTGACATGCTGTCCGACTTCGTCCCCAACAATGGAAGATGAAGTTTCTTCCCATAGAGGTAATCCTCTATCTGCATCCTCCAGTATTCATAATCCATGCCATCGAACTTCTCAATCCCTGATGCTTTCACGTCTGCTCCAACCATCATTTTTCCTCAGACCCGAACCTTGGCTCTTGATACCAATTGTTGTGAAAAAAAGATGACAATAACGTAAAACAAACACACACACAAGAAGCAATCACACACGACACAATGATTTACGTGGTTCGGCAAATTGCCTACGTCCACGGGAGCTGTAGAGGATTTTATTTCTTGAAGAATCACAATACAATAATTTGGGCGACTATTGTTCATGCACTGTACGGCTACAAGTCAGAAAAATAACATTTTATATGTCATGCAGTGGAAACCTTAATAATTTCAGAATTAGTGATGTGCGCTCTAGTGGCGCATCGAGCGAACCTGTTTCCTGCAATAGCTCGAGCCATGAGTCGAGCGGATCTTCGAGCGAACCACTCTGCCTGACTTCGCTCGAGCAATTAGAGACTCCACTCGAGCGATGGACCAGTTTCCACAATACTCAACACCTACCATTAATAAAAATATATACAATGTAAAGGAAAACTAACAATAAGACATTGTTTTTATTTTTTATTTTTTTCGAATAGGAAAAATAGTCCACAACAAGTAAGTAACAAAAGCGTTGTTACCTTTTGGGTCAATTTCTTCCATGTAAGTAGATTTGTACGTGCTATATCCAGAAATTCCTCAACCGTTTTTCTTCTTCTAGCTTGCTTCTTAGACTCAGATGAGACCAATGTATATTTTTTTGCTCCACTTCCATGGTTCAAGCTACTTGTAGAATCGAGAAATTTCTCATATGAAACTGCTAAAAGGTGCTCCACTATTTCGGTTGTATATCCTTCGTGAACCTTCTATAAGAACCATTTAATTCTCCTTATTTGATTTACAATCGCTTTTAGAAATTGGAGACGTCCATTTTTTTTTTAGTATTTTTCTCCTATATTCATATTTATGTGCCTGAAAATACGTATGTACCATCGACAGAATTTACAATCACCACGGAATAATTTACTATGTAATTAATATATGTATATATATACACACATATATTCATATGCAACTCACTGAACCATCTCTTTCTGATGCTCCCTTGTTTGCCTTCAGCAGTTTATCTGGATAAGCCTTGCAGAGTAGAAAATTGACATCCTCAATGGTTGACCTGAACATTCAGTGTACCTTTTCATGATGGTAATACTGCATGCATGGAAGATTCCATCTTGTATATACATATATATATGTACATATAATTTACCAAAATAAACTTTTTAGTTATGATCCTTTTCATGGTAAATAGGTACTAATGGATTTTATATGTCCACATTTGAATTTATTTCATTTATAATTTGTTTTTCTTGAGAGTCAATACAAGCCAATAAAAATTAGTATTATCGATCAGAACAAGAAGTGAACATAATTACCAAATCAAATCTTCCATTACTGGGTTGCCTATGTTCAATTCTCCATCCTTCGAACCGCTCTGTGTTGGAGAAGTGAACAAGATGTGTTGGAGACCTTTGTAACTGCAAGAAAATCAAGCAATCACTACATAAACAAGATAACGTTATCACACAAACACATGTATGCACACACATACGGTCATAGAGATATAGAAATGATGTAAAAATATTTTTTTTTGAGTTACCCAACAAGTAACTAAGGCAGAACAATGAGTTGGCTATTACGAAAATACCTTTTCCAACATGAATGTAACATCAATATCACAATCTTCAGGAAGTTGGAACGATACCTCAGTTTCTCCAGTTTCATACATATAAAGATGTATAAAACTAAATTAACCAATAAATAATATGTTTTCAAATCACTCAAAACAATTTGGAATAAAAAATTGTCACTGATTAATAGAAATTAAAAAGGTCAAGCGAGATGCATAAACCCGATCGAAAACCCCTATGGCTATCAATTTTTAACTAGTTTGGTTACAACATTTAGTGTTATAGTATTGATGGGAAAATTGTAATATGCAATATTGTAGGATATTGAGACATCTATGAATACACCATCCATTGTCCTATGTCTTATTTTCCAAATCGATGTTCCTTTTAACTTTGACGTTGATTGCTATTTCAAATAAAAGATGAGATATAGTTAACATGGGTTGTGAAAATCATATATATCCATATATCATCATGTTGCAATACTACTTCTGTTCCACCAACATTACTTAGCCTGTAATCAAGTGAAGAGAATAAGGAACTTATGACAATCGTTTCTTTGAGTGCTTGGGCTAGCTGACTGTGGTCGGCGTCTTTTTGAGTGCAAGAATCCTGATCATGTACTGGATTTGAAACATAGGGTTGTATCTCCCACCCTGTG
Source organism: Pterocarya stenoptera (assembly GCA_003123785.1). Lineage (NCBI taxonomy): Eukaryota > Viridiplantae > Streptophyta > Magnoliopsida > Fagales > Juglandaceae > Pterocarya > Pterocarya stenoptera. The sequence goes on along the minus strand of QEOT01005639.1, from coordinate 70,484 downwards.
ATGTTTTCCAATTTATTGTTGGAGTCTTGGGAGCTATTCTCACTTGAGATCAGTGGCATCTTGACCTGCACAGAGAGAGAGAGAGAGAGAGAGAGCTTATACATATAGGAGTGCCCTGCAAGCCAAATAAAACATTTTCTAAATGATACCAAGTAGGGTTTTAATTAATTTCCAAATAATTAGAAATTTAGAATGTCGTGTATGTTCCATGCAAAAAAAAATTCGATACTGTCTTAATTATAGTATTTAAACCATAATTCTTAATGCAAAAACGTGAGACTAATTAACCGTAGTTATTATGTTTACCAAATTCCATGATGAGATGTTGCCTTCCACACCACTTATATTAACATGTGAACCTAGCTATCAATAATATTAATAGTATTGTATGCCGGTTAATCCCTCCTACTATAAACTATTAATTAATTTTCCTAACTCTTTTTTCCCTAAGTTTGGTTTCTTGCCAGTTATTTTTTTTCCTTTTATTCTCCTTTTTTCTAGTATTCTCTCTGACAATGGGGAGTAATACCAAAGTTTCAGGTGATTCTTATTTGGGATTTACGTGAGCTCCTACATGGAAGCTCCTACATGAAACATAGGGTTGTATAGAAAGGAAAAAAACCACAACTTTACCAATCATCCCCGATATTTTTGCTAACAAAAACAAATTATGACTGCAGTGCTTTAGGGCAATACATGCAAGCAATAAACAAGAGAGATTACTTTATTATAAGAATTATAATTTTTTAAAATAATAATAATCTTAGAAGCTATGGACTTTGAAGATTTACAAACTGATCAATGATATCATAGAATATCATGTATCATATTATTTATCTGTTTCCATGTAAACTTTGAAGTATCACTTCCCAGTACTACAACTTCCAGGCTACCCTTAACCTAAAGTTGCATGTTTTGCAGCATTTGATGTAGATTTTGAAAGATAATGAATAATGGATACAAAAATTATTTTCAAAACCATGAAACTCTTCTTAAAGAGATAGAGAGAGGAGAACAAAACCACGGAAAATTAGATCAAGCCATAAAAAATGTGCTTAAAGCTCCACACTTTATATATAAACTTTTTACAAAACTTTCAAAAGTAGGGTAAACCTAGCTAGCTAAATTACCCCATGATCCATTCATTCGAATCGCTTCAAGAATTATGTTGCTCCCATTCAATGTAACAACCGTTCCAAAATCTCGATGCCAATGGCACAAGGATATGCCCCTCCACTTCTTTATTATTTTAATGAGCGCTATCTTAGAAATGAGCACCATTGTGACCCTAGAGAGAAAGATTGTGAGAGAGAAATGGGAGTGGTGTGACGCCGTCAGATCCCAAGTGGGATCTGACGAACTCTAAAGCGTTAGGGCATGCAGCACAAGGTTAACTGCCCCCGTTTATGACACGTAAGAATGCAATGCACCTAGCATGCATCTAGCAATATACAATATTCGCAGTGGATAATTGTTTTCTTTGAGCAATACATAAAGCACCAGAATGCTAATCCCAAACTTAACTACTTATTCATAACTATTTACATATACCGAATTCACATAAACCATTCAGAGACTAGTTTCAACCATGTATGAACAAATGTAGGGTCCCTACAACATGGGCCGTCTCAAACATCAAAAGAGAAGTACTTAGTATAGATTATAATATCTTAGTCCACATATTATACTTCCCAAAAGTTCTACTATCTCCAAAATTTATGTGATATCCTTTACTAGCAGTATAGTAATATTCATGTAGCAGGCTATTGGTTGGAAGTGATCGTCTATAATAAAATCAATACTACTTGGTTCTGGCCATGCAAACCTTAGCCTGGTCTATTTTGGTTCCTTCGCTCCCTATCACAGTACTTACCATTTCGAGAGAATGGTAGTTTGGACTACAATGGTGAGATTTGTAATCCAAGTTAACAAACAACTTAAACTAACAGTTTCAAGATGCATGCATGATGGCATGATGTAATGATGTAATTCTTTTTATGAGGAATAAAACAAGTTTCAGATTGTTTATAAAAAAAAAAGATGCATGCATGACAGTATAAGCATGAATGCAAAATGTGATCATAAATAAGCATGATGTGAGTTGACAAATAACATGACATGTTCTGACATGAAAAGAACAGAACTGACATGAAATAAACATGACATAAAGCTGAACGAGAGATTGAACATGAATTGAACTTGAACTGAACATAAACAAAACTAAGACTGAACATGAACTGAACTTGAACTAAAAGTGAAATACATGAACTTGAAATTTTGTTTAATAATTGTTAACATATATGCGTGCTACACTGTTCTCTTTGAGTCGTGTGTCCCTGCTAATACCCCATCACAATACAGGTATCTGCACTAGCTGTGAGTATATTAACATAGGTATTAGTTCACAGATATCTACACCTGCTATGAAAAATGTAATGTATATATCCTGTGATAGGTATTTGCACCAGCATGAGTACCTATAACATGAGATTGAACGTGTGGGAGGCACTATCGGCATTAGTGCTTGACTTTGCTCAGGTAACCAGTTAATTAGGCCCCATTTGAAACCTATTGACGATACTTTGTCAACCCAAGGAATTTTATACTAATTTAGACACTCCAAGGTGAACAATGGAGTTCCACTAGGATATTACCTCATCCTTGCACTTGAATTGACGTGGAAAAACTATTTTTGAGACACTCTGTGCTTAAGACATGACGTGACATGAAACGAAAGGTTTCTACATGATAACAGATGAATGACATCTCATAAAATGAACCAAATGAACATCTTGTAACATAACATGACATGTAACATATGATATTTTCTAATATGGCATAACATGTAAGAGATAAACATTTCGTAACATGATAAAATGTATAACAGATAAACATTTTGTGACATGATAAAATGTGTAACAGATATACATGTATTGACATGGCATAGCATGGCATATATAATAATATAAGAACATGAAAAGTTGTTCCCTTACCAACACACATACACAATATTCTGACAGTTAGCTAACTTACTCATACATAAGCATGAACTTGAAATAAATCTTAACATGGCAAAATATGACATTCATAATAAGCATAATAAACATAGATGATGGTCTCTTACCATCACACATACACAAGTATCCTAAAAGTAAGTTAGATGAAACTTACAATGATTGTAGCGTGACAGATTAAAATGCATTCAATACAAAAAACTGTAAGTAGAGATTTCTAAACATCAGAAACTTCTCGCTAATAGTTTAGAAAGATAAAAATATTGACTTAGAGTAAAATTACCATTTTACCCTTCTATATGTGGAAAAAATCATCATTTTATTCATAATTTAAGGATTTCACATCTTTACTTCAAAACTCATCAAAATTTACATTTCACCTTTAAATTTTGTAATAAATCTAAATATCTAATTATAAAAATTTAAAACACATCACAACTAGGTCAATTACGCCTAGGCCAAAACATACATAGGCCAAATCTCTTGATTTTTTGTTGGAATCCTATCAAACCTCATTTCTCATGCTTAGACCGAAATATTGCAACATACATCATCATATCCTATGTTTAAATAACATACTAGAAATGTAACACTCTGTATTTTAGTGTATTTTAATAAATGATTAGTTTATTTAATTTAAAGATTGATTCTCTGGTTTTAGAATTTTGGGAGTTTTAGAATATTATTTTATAATATTTTAAATTGTGAAAATTATTTTATTGGACTTTCTTCTTATTAATTATTGTTTCGGATTTAAATTGATCTTTAATTTAAATTGACTTGTTTATGGGTTTTAAAATTATTATTGTTTTATTTAAAGTATTTCACTGCGTTTGATTTATTTTAATTAGTTTTATGCAATTTAACCGCTTTTTATTTTAAAGAATGTTATTATTGGAGTTTAATATTTTATTTTAATTAGTTTTAAGTTTAAATTGATTTATTAAATTTACTGTTTTAAAAATAATGTTTTTGAGGATCAGTTGTGACTCGAAAGTGGTGAGGATTAGACCTCATTTCTTTTCCCTATCTTTTCTTTTTCTCTTTTCTTTTTCTCTTCTCATTTTTCTTCTTCGTTTTCTTTTCTTTTTCTTTCTCCTTCCCGCGTGCAGTCAACCCTTTCTCTCTCCTCTCCCACGCTCAATCGGCCATCCTCACCCAGTGCCGCCTCCGGCCGCCCGTGGTCAACACCGCCGGCACCACCGGCTTCCCCAGTTGCCGGCAACCTAGCCCACAAAATTTCAAACCACCCCTCGCCGCCGTTATCCTCCACGTCCCGTTCGAACCCGCGTCGGTCTTTGCGTCGCTGCACCGCCGTCCGGCCACCATTTCTTCACCACTTCATCATCGGCACCTTGTAATCCTAACCGACCCAATTCTAACTCCGATCCGTCGCCGAAGCCACCTCCACGAGCTCATCTCCGATTTCACCTTTTTGGACTTCCACCGCCATTTCGGCCGCTACCCATGGCCAACCTTTGCTTCCATTAGCTTCACCACCTCCCATAGGCCCTACTCCATCAATTTCAAGTCTTCGTTTGACTCCGTTGGAATTTGGGTTTACAGTGTATTCGGCCACAGTGTTTTTACACTGTGGAGTTGCTACTTTGGTGCTTCCAGCTCTTCCATGATCTTCTTAAAATTATTTCCAAGCGCTGTAAGTATTTTTCCAAAAGACTTTTAAAACTTTAATATATTTTTGCACTAACCTGTTTTATAAATTGTGTTTTGGTTATCTGGTTGTATTGATAACTGTTAGTAATTGGTTTAGTTCATGGCATTGTGCACGCATGCGTAGGTGTGCGTTTTGAGAAACAATATTTAAGACTTTTCGGGTGCGTGTGTATCACCCTCAAGCCGAGATGGGATATTATCTCGGTGGAGCTCCTCTGGACACTCGGGAGCGGAATATACTGAGTGTCGTCCCCTGGGGCTTTTGCCCAGGACTTGGATGGGATGGTAGCGCTCTCGATCCGACTCCGTGACTCCTCGGGCTGGCGGGGGTCAGAGGATGCCTGGCTATGTGTGCGGTGGGCGCGGAACTGGGCATCACTCATGTATCATTTGCACGGTTGTTACCCGTGGGGTGAAGATGGGAAGCCAGAGTATGTGGATGGTCCCTAGGGGAGGTCATGGTGCATACGGTTAAAATTGAAATTAATGCAATTATTCCTGGATTGTTATTTTGTGCCAAATGGTGATTTTTGGCGTGTATAGAAAAATTGTGATTTTCGAGAAATGGGATTTTTCTCGGGTTTTTACGCTTGGGTCATCATGTACATGCATAGCATTAGTTATTTTAATATATTTATTGTCTTGGAGCTTTTTGGGTTTTACTTACCTGCGGTACCATCTTTTTGGTACTGTAGATTTTGATGTAGGTTTTGATGAGGCTGAGCCCGAGGATGCGGCTCCGCCTGAGGAGTAGGGACATTAGCTATATTTTGTGTTGAAGATTATTGCCTCTTTTGCTTATTGTATTTAATTTGATTTGATGTTGTTTTGTAACAAAAATCATATTATGTTGACATGTGGATTTTCAGTACTCTGGTATTGTATTAAAATCTGATACTTAGTTATTTGACTTAACATTTCCGCTGCGTTTGTTTATTGTACACGTGTTGCATTGCACACACTCAGCACATGTCGATGGAGTGCATGACCATATTGTCATCATCCCGGGTGTCTCGATTTCCGTGTGTGTCCGTACATGGAGCTGGGGGCACCACAAGAAAAGCCAACAAAACTCACATCACAAAAATCACAAATCTCTTCAATACAAAACTTCAAGTTTTAAATCTTAAGCACAACCCTTGGTTCTCAAGGTTTTATCTCTTTTTAAAACAACTCTAAAAACTCCAAAAGTTCAATAACATACTTCCAATACATTCATAATCATGGAAAGCGACTGCTTATTGATGATAGAATAGGGTAATAGGGGTACTGAATCTTTTGCAGCTGATAGAACTCTGGTGCTTGAGGTTCGAAGGCTAATGCAGGGATTCAAGGAATGCAATCTACAACAAACAAAACAGAGCAGCAAACTTGGCAGCACATATACTTGCAAGACATGCATGGCATGCAACTGATATGCAAGTTTGGAGGCATAGTGTTCTTCTTTTGTTGAAAATTTTATTTGGCTTGATAAACAATCTTTGTAATTCTGTTTTCTTGATGAAATGAAGTTTATTTTCTATTAAAAAAAAAAAAAGAGGGAACAATCATGCTTTGAATCATCGAGCCAATTCCAGAAAAGCACGAAAATCTAACCTGAAGCATTCGGGCTTAACACTTTCACCGAAATCAAATTCTATATGGTTTGGTTTTGATCAAACCATTAGATCTAAAATATATCATGAAATAAATCACAAATCAACAACATATGGTTAAAAATCAAGGCCTAGAATAAATCCAAGGATCAAAATTAGGATCACATGGCAAAATTTTCACCAAAACATAGATCTACCCGAAAACCTCAAATGCATGATTTATTCGAACCTTTCTATGTATAAAAAATCATATCTTTAAAACCGACACCATAATTACTTAAAATAACAGCCTAATAAGTAAATGAAAGTCTTAGGAACATCATATGTAAATATTAAAGCCATTGGAGAATGCTTTCACAACAAAAGATTCAAACTTAGTCAAAACATAATCTATTTTTCAGCCTTCCAGTTTTCAACTTTTTAGATGTATGTAAAACTCTCATAAAAAACTTATAACATGCAAAAAATATTCCTCAAACCTATATATCAGCATGTTAACTATAATCCATAAAAAAATGAGACCAAGATCTTACCAAAAACGTTTGCAAAATAAGCCAAAAAAACTGCCCGAGAGCTGCTCTAGTTTTCTCTCAAAGAAAAGGGTTGGAAAGTGACCAAATGCATGGGGAATAGATATGGAGGACTTTTATTCATTTGGAGGGGTGATTAAGGTGTGTGAAAGACACTTTGAGTGATGGGGTGTTGATTATGCTGAAACTACTATGCGGTGTTATAGTATAGTTCAGGGTGTCAATCCAGAGGGAGTCGAAAGAAACACTACAAGACGTAAACTTAAAGGAAAATAACAAATGACATGATGAAAGGAATCTCAAAAATATATTGAATTCTACTTAAAACACGTAATTAAAATGAAATTAGGGCATGGATAAAAAGGCAAGTAAAGCTTCTAGCTTCTATCAACCGAATCCAACACTTTGATTTTTCCAATCCAAAATATACGCACGATTAGGAATTATAACACCAAATTCCTATTTGGAAGATATGGCAATATACTCATATAATTTCTTAAATTTAATTCTAGAATTTATTCCCCCCTTTACAAGCCACATTTTTCCTGTATAAAAAGGAATATTAGATCTAAAGTTGACACTATATTCACAAATAATAGTATAGCAAAAGATCACATCAATGGTATGAAAAATTTGTTTAAGTCATAATCATATATTCATAGTCCTATAGCTCAACAAAATCAAACCATAGGAAGATTTAATATAATTTTCTCAAACTTAATGTCTCCAAATCAAATAGAGAATCTAAACCTAGAATCTTAAACAATAAAAGCTTAATATGTGAATTGAAATATAGTCAAAACATTTTCACCAATCAATTTATATCCTAGACTTTACCCAAGCTGTTCTCCATAGGAGCACCAAAAGAAAAATAGTTTTTTTTAAGTCTCCAAAAACCGTCCCCGAAAACTGGTTCTCTCCCTCTCTACTACTGCTTCCAATCTCCGTATCTTTTAAAAGTCATAGTGGGTTGAAAGTCTAATTGGTTGAAAATCCTCTCACGTGTTGAAAGTCTTGCTTGGTTGAAAGTCCTATACACGTTGAAAGTCTACTTGGGTGAAATTCCTCTCATGTCTATCCACCAACCAACCATCAATATCGCCATATTTGAAGTCTTCCAAAAACCTCTCCTGTACATCCCACCAACTCCCCATCAATATCCTATCTCCAAAAGTCCTCTGCTCAAAAGTCTTGCCCACATTAAAAGTCCTGCTATGCTGAAACAATTGGGACAAAATATATTTAAGAATATTTCAAAATAAATAAAAATTAAATTCAAGAATACAAATTAATTCCTATAATTTCTATTCACATTTTAACATTCTAGTCCAATAATAAGATATTTAGAGTGCCTTTCATACACTCATTAGGTGTCAGCCAAAACCAAGGACAAAATCAGCCCATCATTTTCTGCCAGCAACTACCATGTGAGAGGGAGGGATGATGTGGCTCTTGGCCTTCCCATCAAGCACTACTTGGGGCTACTTTGGACAGTGATAGGACTACCATGGCAGGGGCAAACTTCTTCCACAAGGCTTTTTGTGGTTGCTCAATTTTGTTGCCTTAATGGGCCTTCACCAAATGGGCTTCGATTAAGGGTTTCAATGGAGTTTGGTGGGGTTTGGGTTGCTATCAAGCCCAAATCTAATTTTTATTTGCTTAATAAAATTACTAAGGTTTAAAAGAATAAATAAGGATGTAATGACATAAAATTAAGTAGTTAATAGGATGTGAAAGTGATTTAATCAAGTGATTAAACACTAAACCAAAACCGGGTTCAATTAGGATTTGGAGGCAAACTTCTGGGTTTGGAAAAACCATTTGGAGTTTCAGTTTTCACCAAGATTTTAGAGTTTCAATTGGATTCCAAAAGTTTAGGGTTTTTTTATGGTTGAAACCCTCTTTGGTTTGGCACAAATTAGATGGTTGGATAGAATAGGGTTTTACTTACGTGACATGATTACAAAACTTGATTTCCTTCACATTTCTATCTCATGGTTCCTCTTTGTGCCAAGTGTCCAGTACTATTCATCAAGTGTGGCTAAGATCTTGTCAAATGTTTAAATAAACTTCTCTAACCTAATTTGGGCATTCCACACTGTGATTTTGAAAACACTGATCTAGGTGCTAACCTCGAGGCTACTATTCACTCCAAAAAAATGAAAAATAAACTTTCCCCAATAAAATCCTAAATAATCATACTAAACTTAAAGTGCAAATCATTTATCAAAATTAGACTTCGAAATGCCTTGACATAGTCAACGCGTTTTCAAACAAGCATGTTTCTGGAAATCAAAAATTGTTTTATTGAGCCATAAGATCCTAAATATTCACCTGAGTCTAATGATGCTAACCGTTCCTCATTCCAACACTTCTAAGTACCTCAAATAATTAAAATTACATTTCTAACACTATAGTGAGTAGCAAAATTGACTTATACTGACAGACTAAAACAAACGCAATTAATCAGTTCGTGAAAACTCGAAGTTTTCACGAGATTCCTAAAGCCTAGGAGTTGGTCCGGTCCCTAGTTTGGTTGGGTGAGGTACCCGTTTTATATTTCTTAAAATGGTCAAAATCGGTTCGGTTCTGATTTTTTTCTTTCTAAGACCGAATTGGACCAAACCGAACCGGTTTATATATATATAATAATTATTTATATTGTATATAATTTTTATATATAATATATAATTATATATAAAATAGTTTTGTATTATATGATAAATTACTAATTAATATAATATTAAATTTTAAATTCTTATATTACTATAGTCTATAAAACAATTATAATATATATTATAATATGCTACTATATACTATCAATATAGTATTATATATATTATATAATATAGTATATAGTATATTAACACCGAAAGTACCAGTTTACTGGGGCAACTGGTGCGGAATCGGTTTTTAAAAATGTAAAACAGGTGCATACCGATTCGATCTCAAATTTTGTCCAAAACCAGACTAAACCGGACCGGTTACACCCCTACTAAAGCCTTGAAAAATTCCTCCGTTGATGTTTAGGCTGGTTGTTACAAGTGGCCTTCATTCATTTACATTTCCATCTATTTATATTAATCTTTGTGCACGAAGAAATGTACTTGGAATATGGGAGATATTTGAATTTGATTGTGCATTTAATGGACAATAATAAATGTAGCTAGTAAATTTATTTTATATATCTAATTATTTTGACTCGAGACTTTTAAAGTTGTAGATAGTTTATGAGATTTTTTTTCGATGTTATTGTCATTGATTTAAGCGCACATAATTGTGCTAATATAAACTTCCAATTAAAAGGCGTGCACATTAAATTGTATGATGAAGAGAAAAGTAAGATTTTAGTTAAGATTGCTGGCCAAACTTGTGAAGGGCCACTAGAAAAAACAGTCATGAAAATCAAACATTTGTTTTTCTACAAATTATGGAGTGCTACAACTAAACTTGGCAGACATGCCTAGATTATATTTTAAATACAGAGATACAACATATATTCACAATTTATTAATGCGCAATTACTTTAGTTATTAATTTATTGGAATTTAAGTATGAAATTGATAATAATAAAGTTATTGTTCTACTATAAAGATAATAAATTGGTTAATTTGTTAGACTCCCATTCCTACATATGGATTATTATTCCATACACTACGTATACTTTTTTTGACAGAATAAGGTCAATCTAAATTCTTCAGATTATGTGTTTCAGTCCTAAAGTTTGGCTTAACTTAAAAACAAAATATTCACCTCATATATTTATATATATATATATATATATAAATTCACAATAAGGCATATGTTCAGACATAAAGTGGGTGATAGAATCTCCTTAATATAGAAACTACATCAAAGTTCACAGTCAGATCAATTCTCTCATCCAACCTCTTCTTAGGATCAAGCTCATACTAAACCATCCAACGCTTCATCCTATTCTTTGTACGCCGATCCTGACACAACTTCTACCATTCTGGGGAAAATGGTAGTGGGATTACCACAGTGAAATTTCTTGAAATCTCAATGAATTAAACAACCAACTTATACAGAGATAAAATATGCATGATTATTTATAAACATGAGATGCATGCTAGATATGCAAAAAATCCATACTTGTCTCACATTCAAATTCCTCAATATTTTTCAGAAAAACTTTGATGCACATTTTCTTACAGAGAACATCATTATTAAACCATCATTAACATAGCATAACGTATGGTATCGTCATCGCTCCCCTATATGCACTGTGACTACCTGCCGGTGATCGTAGTACAACTCATACTGAAACTATGTTATCTGCAGACTCGTAACCCAATGCATTGGTATCATAACATTTCATCATAACATAACATCATCATAACATATGCACCCACCAATATTAGGTGCCATAAATGATATTGCTTCAGTATTCTTTAAAAAGAATCCATTCGAATCCTGTTGAAGGTTCTTTATTGACCCAGAGGTTTCCACTCCATTTTTACTCACTCTAGAGTGGACAAAGGAGTTCTATTAGGATAATTCCTCATCCTAATCTTTGCGATCGTGATAAAAATTTATTTTCATGCAATGCTTGAAAAATATATTTCATGACATGAGCATATATAGTAAGCTTATACAAGTAATCAAATGCTCAGTACCGTATCATATGATATTTTATACTCAAAATGAAATTTATAATATGAATGTTGAGCTTATACAAGAATCCTAAATAAATTATCTAAGAGTAAGTTAAGCTAACTTACAAACTTCTCGGGTACTTAGGAAATTGGTGCAGTTGAAATCAAAGTTATTCTAAGTTAAGAATTGTAAGACTAAGGAAGATGTTCATAATCAAAAAGTGTTCAAACATTGATATTTACAAGATTGCCCCTATATTCTCGAAATTTCCATTAAGGCCTAAAACTTTCACTATTTACATTTTGGTCCCAAATTTCACAAACCTCATATTTTCCATATTCTAAGTCCACATATGACCTTAGAATTGTAAGAATCAATCAACTACTATGCCAAATCCATCCAACCCATGGCATGCAATTTGTGGGCTTTTTGTGATTTCAAGCCTATAACTTCAATGGATGCATGTGTGATTTAGTTTCATCAAATAGCAAACCATAAATATGATCTTGGGGACATGTTTATAACTTATATTCATGCCATACGAGTTTATCCCAACACTTATCCATTGAATAACACCAAGCCATCATAAAACCTTCAAACCGTGTGCATGTATGATGTTTCTAGCTTCTCTTTGTCAATACAAGTTTTAAAACCTAAATGAATCATGCATTCTTACTCTAATCTTGATAATGAAGCATTTTTAGATGTTACTCATGCTTTGAAAACTTAGCCAAGATTTCACAAAATATACTTCAACCAAGTGTAAACCGAAATATGCTTAATGATCAACACAAGATATCATAACATGATATTTTCCTCAAATTTAAAATTTCAATAAATCTTTCAAGACATTAGTAAACCTTGACTGAAATCTTTCAAAACAGTTTATTCAAGCAAGACTTTGACCGAAATGCATGTCTCCAAGTTAAACCTTATATAATTCAATCAAATCCTCATTCTCATGCCATAATGCAAATCCTAACATATCAATGTAACACCCAACAATGGATAAGACAAGATTACTTACAGAAATCGTGATCCTTGAGCTATCAAAACTCACCTCACTTCAAGAACCTCACTCAAACGACTCGACTCCAACCTTTTTCTCACATTATGAGTGTTTTGCTCTCAAGAATACTAGAGGAAGGCTAGAGGGAGTTGTGTGAAGAAGTGACGGGTGATGGGAGGTACTTATAGGACTCAATGGAGGGGTGAGGGGTTCGGTTTGGCTGAAAGGGAAGTGTTGTGAGTGGGGCATATGGACGGTGGAGCCTTGATTGAAATTTTTAGTTGTGACATGGCTTGATCAGTTGAATAATGGCTTAAAGCCTCATAGTTACATCATGTTCAAGTGCTAGAAGGTGTCCATAGGTGCAGGGGCGGCATTAGTTTAAGATTTTGAAACAAAATTCTCAAGGAAGCAAGCCATGACCGACGGTTTTGGTTCTTCAAAGCTATCCAGTTTTGATTCCTCTCTTGCCCCATCCTCTTGGTCTGATTTGAGGGTATAATTATCACAATTGAGTGGCTTTCTCAAGTGGGTAAAGAGGTGGGATTGGTTGCCAATTGATCATGTTAGAGTAGAAGATGGATTGGTGGTGGTTTCAGCCGAGTGACCTAAGCATACCTCTCCTTTTGCCAATCTGTTTTGTTGCCTTTGGGTGATAATTGGACGAGCATGTACTTGAGTGCTTTGAAGCACTTCCTTGGGACCAAATGGCAGCGGTGGTGGCGTGTGGAGGTGGCCAGTATAGGAGCAGAAAAAAACTTGAAAAAGCATGGGTATTCGGTTTAGTCCATTCTTCAAGTTCCTAGGTGAATAGTTGTGTTTGGCTCATGGGATTGTTTTTGGCCTCCTCTTAGGTCTGATTTTAGGTGATATCATGAGGTTTGGATGGTGCAAAAATTAACTTGAAAAACTTGTGGAAGGGCGTTGGTTTTGGTGGCTTGAAGAAAAGTTGCATAGTTTTGCACCTATGTGCCGATTGGTGGGTTGTGGTCGCATTGACATGCCTTCACCTCATGAGTTAATTCTAACCTTCAAGGGTTATCTAAGAGTCTTGTAAAACAAGTGTAAAAGTAAAAATTTCAGATTCAAAAATATGAAAAAAAGAGTTTCAAGCAAACTATGCAAGCCATGATGCTTTGAGTTACTATTTATGGGTGTGATGAATCGTAATCCTTAACTCAAGTTACAAGCCTTACGTGGTTGGAAGGGAGCCTTAGGGGCGTGTTGTTTTGAGTTTGGGTAAAATGCAAACCAATGGTATGGTGTATCTGGGTCCCATTTGGAAGAGTGAAATGAAATACAAGACTTGAACTTCAAGTGTTGGGTTTTTATTGGGCCAAATGAACAAGCCTTTGTTGTGTGCCTAGAAGTGGATTTATCTATTGGCTTTATGTCCAGATCTATTGGGCCTTTTCATGGTCTCAATAGTCCACTAGGTTGGGTCCTAACTTTGGTCTTTTCTAACTTGGGTCAATAGTCTCGAATCTTACTAAGTTGGGCCCAATAGTCTTATGTCCTCTAAGTTGGACCTAATATCTTTTATCCATCAAGTTGGGCTTAAAGTCTGTGTCTATCCTTAGCCCATCTCATCTTAGTAAATAGGACCCTTATTAAACCACTCCTTACGCTTTCTCCAAATCCATCAAATATTTAACCTAAATTACTTAGTCCATTAATATTGCAAATCTCCAATATTCCATGTGTCATTCTCATATTGGCCTCTTGGCACCCTTCCTCAAAATTAACAACACACTTGAAAATTTCTCCAAAATGATTCCACAAAACCAATCAAGCCCTAAAAATTTCTTCTTTTTTTTTTTACTTAAGTATCCCAACTTCTACTTAAGTAAAGGCTACAAGGGTTAGGCCTAAGGTGTTTTTAAGTAGGTGTTTTAAAGTGGGTGTTATAGAGAAAGGATGCGCAGGAAAAGAAAGAAGATATCAAAATGGGAATTTTTCGTGTTTGTGAAAAGCTTGGCTACGCTTGGATTTGGGAATTCGGGTTTACTTAGCCTGGAAAAATGCTAGATCTCATGATTTGGTTTTTGAGTATATATAGCTTAGGGTAAAGTCTCTTAATGCAAACTACATTGCTACAAAGAAAGGAGTTGATGATTGGCTTATTTGGTTCCTACAGCTAACAACAAAAGATGAAATTGGAATGATCTTGTTCTGAGATCTGAACTGTTGACAAGTTGTAAAAGATACTTGAGCATTCCTCATATGGTTTGCCCAAATGTAGGACTGAATTGTAGGAAAATTGTAGGAAAATCATATGGATTTGGGCAATTTATGTCCTTGCTAGGGAATGTTCTATACACTAGACTACTATCTAATTTTCATTCTACTATGTAAGATGTGACACATTTATCAGAATTGAATGATCCTTTATTGGATGATTCTTTGTCATCCAATTGTGATAAATATGTCACATCTTATATAATGCGATGAAAGTGAGATGAGAGGGTGATGTGTAGTATTACTCTCTTGCTAATAGCATCTTGACGGTGGAGAACTATTATGAAGTTGAGAAATGTTAATTGCTCGGCTTCTGATACACACTACCACCCTAAAAAAGGGAAATCTTAAGTACTTGTCTAGCTAGTGGTATATGTGACTCTGTGTATCCCGAAAGATCACTTATAAAATATTGAATAATGATTATGTATGAAAATCTAGTGATATTACATCCCGAAGGTAGCACTGTTCATCCAGGCCAGAATTTTTTCCCGGCCCAGTCCAAAACCGGATTCTGAATCTAGATTCCTGATCTGAATTCCGAATCTAGATTCCTGATCCGGGTTCCAATTTGGATCAAAACGGATCCGGAACCCCGAATTGCCAAACTCGGACCAACACGGTCTGGGTACGGGTTAGGCACACGGGTACCGGATTTAAACTCGGTACTCGGGTCTTTTAAAAAAAACCCTGTTGGTAAACAGTAACCCCCCCCCCCCCCGACTCACTTCTCTCTCTCTTTACTCTCATTGCGCTGCGGCAGAAGCAGAAACCCTTGGTCCCTAGCAGCCACCATCGTGACCCCATCTCCATCACCGTCGCCGCATCTCCTTCGCCGATACCCGAGTCTTTTTAAAAAGAATTGATATGAACCCGCAAGAATGGAATCTCTTGAACCCACAATCAAATTGAAAACTCATCCAAGAAAGCCAAATCAAGTCAATGGATGGAAAATCAAGACCCGATGAGAATTTGTTTCAAGAACCTAGATTATATTAAAATCTAAACCCGTTGAAGAACCCATCTCAAGAACCCAGATTACGAGGAGGAACCCCACAAAGGTTGTGATTTACCTTTGACAAGTTCAAAAGTTCAATTAAGAACAAGAAAAGTAAAACTCAACTCATAATGAATAAATTCATCAAATTTCATAAACTAATTTTCAAAAATAAGGCTACAAGAGTATTTAATAAAAACCTAATTGAAACCCTAGCCCAAAATAAATCCCTTTTTTTCATAAAATAACCCTGGATGAATAGTGCCGCGTGAACAGTACCACGGCTACAGTATCGCTACAGTACCTCTCATCAAAACCCTAATTTCTAAAATGCAACTTTCTAAATAACAAAATACAAGGCCTTCCCAAAAACTCTAGCTTGGTAGAAATAATATATATGTGGGCCAAGCATCCTCAAGCCCACTTATTCTAAACTAATAAAATAAATACTTAAACAAATTGAAAGCTTTCAATAACAATAGGCCCAAACAATACTTTAAGTCATGTATCTTCCATAGCTTGTCTCAAGTGGAGCAAATCGAGTTCTCCTTCTTTAAGCCCATCTTGTCTGTTGGGCTCTTGCTAGTTTCATCCCAAGTGGATTGCACCAATCCTTACATTGCTTCCTAGATCCTCTTAGCTCTTGATCATGTAATTGGCTCATTTGAAACTTGCAAATGATCTTTAAGACTAGGTCCACCTTGGTTCCTATCATTTTTAAAAAGAACCCTGCTGGTAAACCCCCCCGACTCACTTCTTTCTCTCTCTCTCTCTCTCTCTCTCTCTCTCTCTCTCTCTCTCTCTCTCTCGTTGCGTTGCGGCAGAAGCAAAAACCCTAGGTCCCTAGCCGTCGCCATTGTGACCCTGTCTCCGTCGCCGTCGTCGTCGCCGCATCTCTGTTGTCGTCAACCTTTGCCTTTAAGTCTTTGTTCCGGTACTCTCTCTCTCTCTCTCCTTGTAACTATGTTTCTGTGCTTGAGCACAAGGTGATTGGGTATGTCAACTATTTACCATTGAGATGGGTCGTGCGGTGGTGGATGGATGCTTTGACCATCTGTTTGCTGGTGGTCGTGTGGTTTTTGGAATGTTTGGAAACTTGTTTTTTAATCTGTATTGGGTATCAACTTGTTTATGAATTCGTTTATTCTCTATTTTAATGAATCTGTTTGGTTGTTGGGAAAGTTGAAGGAAAAAAATCCAAATTTGTTTACTTTGTCATTTTCACTCTCTGTATGTACTCATCCATGCCTTGTTTGAATCCAAGATAAATTTCAATAAACACCATAGTTTGAGTCCAATGTATCTGAAATTCTTGATGGTCAAGTCGATAGCTTTCTCATTTTTGCTTTTTTAGCTTAAAAAGCCTTCTTTCATTAATATATATAAAATAAAAATAAAAAAATTCGAGTACAACCTGGAACCCTGGTTCTAGCCCGAATCTGGCCCAGACCAACCCGATTCGGGTTCCGGCCCGGATTTGAAACCCGGGTTCCAGTCCGAGTATATCCGGATTCCCGGGTTGAAATCCAGATGAACACCTCTACCCGAAGGTACCGCTCAGAAGATGCTCTTCCTAATTAATTAATTTGTTGCAAGTTGAAATGTTGCCTAAACTAATTTCCTAACTACTTTTATTATCTCATTGTCCATTCAAATAAACTTTATGGAAAGGGGGCATCACCTATGAGATCTATTATGGGTATCCCCCCCCCCCCTCTTTTGTAAAAGCTTTATGGGAAGTGGGCACCACCTATTCTATGTGTGATAACCCATTCTAGTAAGCGATAGCGTAGGTGGTGTATGGAATCTCATCTTACTTGGAAAAAAGATGTTCTTACTCTAATATTCCAATGGGCTCTGATTGTATAATTTACTATTCATTTTGGAGATAGGCCATGTGGCTTAGGTTCCATTAGAGCGTTATAATTGAAATCAGAACCAGGTTTGAGATTCTGCAGACTTTAAAAATGATTTTAAAGACATCTAAGGTTTTAGAATTCTGAGGACTTGAAAGGATTATTTTGATGAGATTTAAGTTTGAGATTCTGCAGACTTTATGTAATGAGTTTTTTGAAATCTAAGGTTTTGAATTCTTAAGACATTAAGATTGATGTTGGCTAGAGTTAAGGTATTATATTTTGTAGACTTTAGTATATGAGTTGGTCAAATCTGAGATTGTAGATTCTGCAAACCTTAATAAATGACTTTTATGAGATTTACGGTTTTAAGTTCCACAAACTAATTTTAGAAGTGATCTCAATAAGGTTTAAGGTTTGGATTCTATAGATTTTAAGAAATCATTCTTTTGAGATTTAGGAGAGGTTTGGCAAGTAAGATAAAATACAAAATTCTCATCTCATCTCATCATTACAACTTTTTTAAATTTCTACACAAAATATAATAAACAATTCAACTTTTTCAAATCTCAATTCAATTTTTTCAAATTCTAAAATAATAATAATATTTTAAACTTTCATAAAATTTTATAAAATTTTGATAAGATTTTATGTTTAAGATTTTGCAAGTTTTAATAATGGGTTTGATGATATTTAAGACTTTAGATTATTCAGACTTTAAGCAATATGTTTTTTTTTTTTTGATTTAAGGTTATAGACTGCAGATTTTTTAGCATATAATTATTATCAAATTTGAGGTTATAGGTTCGGTAGATTTTAAGAAATGAATCTTTTCAAATTTAAGGTTATAGATTGTACAAATTTCAGGAAATGATTTCTGTTGCTTCCTAGGACATAGTTCCAGCATATTATTGGAAGTGATATATATTATATTTAATGGTATCGGAGTGAACTTCAATTATGATTTTGGTGGACTTTAGGGGTTTTTGAGATGAGAAATGCTACACAATCTCCCCAACCTCCACACATTATATATATATTTTTTTAATTTTAAAATATTTTAATATTTTTTTAAAATTTTCTTTTGAGTTTATTCTTTTTAAATTAATTTAATTTTTCTATTCATTATTTATATATTAAATATTTGATTAAAAATAAAAATAAAAAAAATGTGGTATGTGGAGGTTGTGTGAATAGTAAAAAGTTAAGTAAATTTTTTCTTTTGAGATTGATTTTAGTTACCACTAGAAGGAATGCTTGTTAGTATTGTGGTGATGAGCACTTAAATCTATGTTGTTGGCCTGAGATTTGTAGGTGCGTTTATTTATTTGAAAAATGATATTTTGCGTATTCTATTTGTCATCTCGTTTTGATATTTTATGTATTTTAATTTTTTTAATTTTTTCTTTATTTAATAATTAAGGAAGTGGATTTATTGATATATATATATTTTTATATTTTTTAAAAAATAAAGTTAAAATGATAAAAAAATATAAATAAAATAATTAAAAAAAATATAAAAATATATTTTTACACTAGCGGTATCATAGAGCGGTGCACTGTAAGTGGCAGAGTAGCACCGCTCTATTTATTTAGTTGGCATGTGTAGAAGTTGACAAAACCATTTGAAGTTTCTTTACCACGAATGCTAATTATCGTTACCCAGGGATTTGGCTCTAATCAATCTTCCCAACTTTTCAAAGCCCCTCACGTTCTTGCTTGTTACGTTTCTCGGAAAAGATTATTCCATGAATTTCTTGCAAAATGGTTCATATATACGGCATGACTTAACTTATTATTAAGATATGGTCAATTTCTTTCAAAAGTTTTTGAGTCGTCTTTCTTGAAGTTTCTTTTGGGAATTGATATCAAGAAAAACCACCATTTTTCTAAAAATTTTAAGAGTTCTACTTTGAGGCCAAAATAAAAAATAAAAATAAATATTATTTAATTTTGTGCTAGTTTTTATTCATTTATTTTAAGAAGTCATCTCTTTGTCCAACCTAATAAAATCTTTTTGGCAACTCTTAGAGTTTTTGTTTTATTCTCGTAATGGGTGTTTTGGATTTTGTATTTTCTACTTTCATTGAAATCACAAATTGATCAGATGAAAAGTTTCTTGGAAAAATAGGATTTTTAAGACTTAAATGCTAATTTTGGTAGTGGAGTATTATTCATTATTTTATTATTATTTTTTTATTACTATTCACTATTCTATTATTAATTTTTTATTATTTTTCTACTATTATTCATAGAATATCTGAGATCACCTTACTACCCAAACGTAACCTTAAAAGATCTTTAGATTGAATTCAAAAACTTAAAAAATTTTAAACTATATTTTTATTTGCTAAACATATAATAAGTGATAGAGAAGAAATCACGATACCCATGATCAGGTTATGAGTCTCCTACTAGGTCTCTCTTCATTCGCAACCTTATCGACGAAGATGATCAACTAGAAATTTGTTAACCAGAAGATGGAGTATCAGTACACCATTCGGTACCCTTTTATCGGTGGAACAACCATACTTTTATTCCGCATTTATCATACTAATCAATGAGGTATTAAATTATTAATATGAGTAATTACTATTTCGAAATAAATGAATTAGTTTCAGAGATAATATGAAATCAAGAATTGATATTGTCAAATCAAGAATTCGATGTGTACCATCTCGATTTGATTTTTGTAATTATCAAGTGTTTCATAAATATTAAATCAAGAGAAATGATTTTTATTATGATGGCATGGAGATATTAACCTTATTCGACACATGAATCCCTCAAACAATTTATAATATGTTTTATTAATCACAACAAAACAGAAAATAAAACGAAAAAGAGATGCATGGTCGCAGCTTTTAATTGCACAATAGAATAGAAATAGAGAAATGCTTTGCAACAGCCCTCTTGTTGTTAGGCGAAAAATAACCCACCAACCGGCTGATTATACATAAGATAAAGGATTTTGTAGTACAATAGAATGAAAAGATTAATTCTTCTAATAGTAGAATAAAATATTGTTAAATATTATTTTTTAATATTATTATTATTTTGATATTTAAAAAAATTGTATTATTTATTATATTTTGTGTGAGAATGATGAAATGAGATGAATTGTAGTGAGTTTTAAATCCCAACCACTTTTAATATTTTCTCATAAAACATCAAATTGCATTTTCCACATGTGCATGACATATTTAAAAATTAAAAGTTTGAAATTTAAATTTTTGAAAGATGATTGATTGTCATTTTTCACATGCGCATGATATGAGTAAAAGTTTAAATTTTAAATTTTTGAAAGATGATTGATTATTGTCTTTCACATGTATATATTTTGTTTGAAAATTTTGAAAAGTGATTGATGATCTTTTTGACATGTGCAAAAGATAAATGATTTTGTTTGAAAAATTTGAAAAGTAAATCATGCTCCTTTTGTCATATGCAAAAAGTAAAAGATTAGATTTAAAAATTGAATAATGTTGTCTTTAACAATTGTTAAAAAAGATGAAATTTTATTTGAAAATTCTAAAAAGTGAATGAAACTCCTTTTTTACATGTAAATTTTTTTAAATTTAAAAATAAAGTTTACAAACCCTGATGCACGGATGAGTGAGAAGTGTGGGTAAGGGATGAGATCAGATATAGGCAATTACATAGCTAGTGATAGCTATCCATATGCAATTTGTTTGTGATAGCTTTGGCCTACTTTACAATCGCAATGAGCTACTAGTTCATTGCAAGCAGGCATCTTCGGCAAGGAAGGTAAAAATTACTCTTAGACTTTAATGCTAAAATCGATATATGATAAAATAGTATTTTTATTATATACATATTATATTTTTATAAAAAAAATATAAAATACCAATATTTTAAAATATATATGTATGAAATACCAATATTTTTTAAAGTAAACTAATTAATATGGTTGAGTAATTGAATTAAAAATCTGATAAAGTGAACACAACGGTGAAACGTCATCTCTAATTACTTGAGTTCAAATTCATACAGATAAGTTACGTCACCATATAAAGCCTATATACCCACTAATTTGATAATTGAAAATAGTTGATGAGATAAATCGAAAATAAAAAAATAAAAAAATTATAACAAAGAAATCCTAAGTCCTAACTTATATAGATTATTTTCATATGAGGTAAGTACTATCCACAAACTATTTTTAATTAAAAAAAAGAAGAAGTAATCTTAGATTAATGAATAATTTTGAAAGGAAAAATTCCGAAAAGAAAAATTGTTGTAGTGGATTAGCAATAACATTATTTTGGGAAATTTTTCTTGTGCAAATTGAAGCACCGCAACCAACAAGAGTAATAATCTAATGAGTTTGGACTTCTATTTTTATGTGAACAAAAATGGTGGAAGGGTCGACTGAGGTGCATGACTTTCTCACATGGAGTTAACCACATAATAACAACCCACTCGCTAATGAGTTTGGATTTATTTGTCTTGTTTTGATTTTTAGAATTTTGATTTTATAACATCCCACTCATATTATATAACCTTGTTCAAATTATGGGTTTTTATATATATATATATATATATATATATATATATGAGTCGAGCTACTCTACCATCTAGAGTAGTCTGCTCTACTTGACCGCTTGTAATTTTTCATCTTTTTAATTTTTATTTTATTTTTCTATTCATATTTTTAATAGATTTAAGTATTTTTTAAAAATAAAAAAATACATCAAAACACTTAAAATTACTTTTTTAGTTATTAAGTTAAAAATAATATTTTTTTTTACCAAGCAGTACACTTGGACGACATGTTATTTATATATATAAATATATATATATTTTATATATATATATATATATAATAGCTATAATGAGACAAAAGCTCTTCTAATGGATTTTTTTTACGGTCGGAGAATCTATTTAAGTCACAAGGGGTCGCGTATTTTCTCACTTGTAACATAATTATATTGTAAAGGCGTTGCGAATGATCTATGATCTACTCTGCCTCAAATGATGCTTTCTGAATAACTATTTCGTTTAGATATAAAAAATATTTTATTTCATCTCATTTTAAGATGATAATTTTTTTAAATTTTATACAAAATATAATAAATAATTTAATTTTTTCAAATTTCAAAATAATAATAATATTAAAAAATAATATTCTAATAATATTTTATTTAATTTTTAATTTTCACCTCAATTCATCTCATCTTATCTCAATTCACTACTTGATTTCACTAAAAAAAAAAATAATAATAATAAAGAAAAAAAGACAAAAGAGAGAGAAAATTGACAAATTACTCTTATATTCTAACTACATAATTTGCGTGATGTTTTCAAAAAGTATTGAGTAATTATGGAGAATTAATATGTTCGCACTTAGAAATAATAATATAAGGGAAATACAAATAGTCTATGCCATACTTGTCTACTTAAAATTTATAGCTAACATTTGTAACATTTATTAGACAGATGTTGATACCTCAGATAACTTTATTTACCTAAAAAAAGATAAAACAAAACAGTTGGTTTCAGTTTTGTGGTCAATGAAAGGTTCCGAGATCTGTTAAGAGCAGCCAGCCTCGTGGGCGGCCTCTTTCTTATATTCAAGAAAACAAAATTATAAACAAAAGAAATATAGAAAAAGAAAATTAAAACTAGGGCGAAAAAATAATAATAAAAAAATAAAAAGTTCCAACTTCCAACAAAATTCTACCTCTTTAAAAGAGTTGACAGGTCAAGATAAAGCTTGACCAAGTCAGCCAATAAATCATAGAAGCCACCAAACATTTGGTCAAACTGGAATTCTAATTAAAACATGCCTATTTGGATTAATCCAATAAAATAAATAAATTTATGATTATTTAAGAAATAATAAAATAATTATTATTTATAAAAAAATTTAATTTTAATTTTATTTAAAATAAAATTAATTGCTGAAGACGAAGAAGAAAGGAAACAAACATTTATCTCAGCTATTTTTAAAAAACGAAAAAATCTAATAAAAAGGAATTTTTTTTTTTTTTTTTCCCCGCAGTATTTTCAACGAAGCGCCAACAATATTCTCTCTCCCTCTCTTTCTGTGAGTTCGAAGACACGTATTGACATTAATAACGCCGAGAGAGAGGGGCTTGCGATGCGCACCCCAGAGTTTGAATCAGAATGGGAAATGGAATCCCAATTCCTAACTCCTACAAACCGGCGTCGTTTTCGTCTCCTCCTCCTCCTCCTCCTTTAAAGCCATGAAATCCTCTCCTTTCTCCTCTGTTTCTTCTGCTTCTGCTTCTGCTGCTTCTTCTTGAACGTGCATTCACATCCGGAGCGATGGGACTCGTTATATTGGAAGAGCAAGAGAATGAAACCATCTTGATCCCTCCCTCCAATTTCTCCATGGTCGAAGATGGCATTTTCAGATCCGGATTCCCTCAACCCTCCAATTTCGCCTTCCTCGAGTCGCTTAATCTCCGATCCATCATGTATATCCTTCTTTTTCCGCTTTACGTATTTCACGAAGAACACAACTTTTCTTTCCGTACGTATATATCGGGTCTTGGTTTGAAGAGTTTTTACAAATAGTTATTGTGGACTCTGTTCGGTTTTGTCGCCTCGAAAATTTTTGAGGGAAAGAAGAGAAGAAGAATGTGAAATACATTGAATTGCTTTTTGTCTTGTCTCGCTTGGCATTGACTTCGAGAAGTTATTGTACCAGGCAGAAGTTTTTGGAGGAGCTTGTTTTCTTGAAAGAAAAATTAATTGTTCTTCTTAATATATCTACGGAAACGTTCGCATTACAATGCCTTGTATTTTCTTTTCTTTTTCTGCGATATGTGTCTGATTGCGATTTGGTGCAGATATTTGTGTCCCGAACCCTATCCGCAAGAAAACTTGGAGTTTCTTCGCTCTCATAATATTCGGCTCTTTCAGTTTGGAATCGAGGGGAAGACGGTATAATCTCTGAACTTTCCTTGGTCATTATGTGTCTAATTCGAATGAATTCATTGTCTGCATGTTGATGTATGTACGAAGTTATGGCAATGCTTCAGAAAACTCTATACTTGGGCATTTGTATCATGTTCATTAAATGGGCAAATTGAGCTGGCATAGTATCAATTTCCTTTATTTAAATGTTCAGAATTTTTTCCTCTTATAACCATATATTGACTATTTTACAACTCATTTTACAATCGTTTAATATAATCTTCATTGATTCTGTCATGTTTTTTGTTTTCTTTCACTGTTTTCCTGACACGATTTGCATTTGCAGGAGACTTCTGTATCCATTCCGAAGGATACGATTATGGAAGCTTTGAAAGTTTTAGTTGGTAAGATTAAATTTTCAATAAACTTTGGTTTAATTTAGTTAGATCGTCTTGCTTCGAATTTCTTATCTCTCTTTTTTGGGTGTTTCCAGATGTGAGAAATCATCCAGTTTTGATTCATTGCAAGCGTGGGAAGGTATACTTCACATTCCATTTTTAGTTTAATCTTTTCAAACTGTTTGCTGCTGATAGCCACTTGTGTACAAGATCCACTATGTGCCGTCAGTTATCAATATTCTATGTACAAGTAGCTCACATCAGTCCAAATCTTTCAACACTCTGTTATTGTTTTGCTCTAGAGAAAATATGTTATATTTGCTGCCTTTTTTACATTGTTTCTTGAAGATCTCCTCAGTAATGTAGAGTGAAGTGTATTTTATTTTCCAACCCGAGAAAGGAAAATTTGAGAGAGCATTACTGGATTTTAATTAATAAAAAGTCAAAACCATATGGGTCCCATTGAGCCTTACTGGATTTTTTTTTACACTGATTTTTTTTGTTTTGTTTTTTCCTTGTCGTGTAGCATCGGACTGGTTGTCTAGTTGGTTGCCTGAGAAAGTTTCAGAATTGGTGTTTGTCTTCTGTGTTTGAGGAGTACCAACGGTTTGCTGGTGCAAAATCCAGGGTAACAGATATGACATTTTTAGAGACATTCGACGCAATGCGCCTTAGGCAGTGTCTGTACAGCATTATATATCAGTATCAAGGATTTGGTTCAAACAAGAGACGATTGCTGTACAGAGAGGAGAATATGCAAAAGCCTCGAGTTACGTCAATTTAGCAGAGACGGGTGGACGAGCCTATTCTTTTTTTTT